>VBSM01003204.1:1753408-1833353 GCA_008086735.1 Cheirogaleus medius
AAAAAAAAAAAAAGAAAAAAGAAAAGAAAGCTGATGCAATGGACTCAGTGAGAGATGCAGAGCAGAGCTAGGGCCATGCTCAAGGGGATGGAAAGGGCAGAAAAGACGTTATGAAGGTAGAATCCGCATGGTTTTAAACATTTTTTATTCTCTTTTCTAACTACACAATTGAACAGAAGCTTAATGTAGAAAACAAGGGAAACAGAGATAAGCACAAAAGACAAAAATCTCAGTCTCACCTACAGACCATTATGATTTACACAATGGCATGTGTACTTCTAGTCTTTTTTCCATATATACAACATACATTTGTCTTTTTCAATTAAATTGGCATATAATAATCCTATTTCAGGAGAATTTTTATAAGTGAATATTCTCCTACAATTTCTAGTATCATAGAGAAGTACCATCATTTAAGTTACCCTGTATTGTTGGATAGGTTATTCCTAATTATTTTATTGTAATAAACAATGCTGTGGTGAATGTCTTTATACATATATCTTCCTATGCTTTTTATTAAGTGATAAATTCCTATAAAGTGGAGTGAATAAAAGCGTAACTTTTTTCGAAAGTGTATATAAAAAGCTTGGCCTCCAAAAGGTCTATTTGTTTACCCATCAACAAGTTTAAACAGATCAGCGTTCCCACACAGGCCAAAATCAGTTATTATTATTACCTTTTTCTTTACTAACTCAATGTAAAAAATGGCATCTCACTGTTTCTACTTTGCATGTCTTTCATGACTATTCAGTGAACATTTTCTGTTCCAAATACTTATAGGCCCTTTATATCATTCGCCTTCTCAATTTCCTGCTCAGGTCCTTCACCCATATTTCTAGTGGGACATTGGTTCTTTTATTATTATCTGATAAAGGCTCTTTGTATATTAAGAAAATGCCTTTTGTGAGTCATATATTACACCAAGAGTATGGAGAAATTGGCACTCTTATATACTGTTTGGGGATTTAGGAATTAATAGGAACATTTTAAAGAACAACTTGAATATATCTTTCAAGATGTTTAAGGTATGTTCTTCCTAGAATATTTATATTATAAAAATATAGGAATATAGAAACACATGTACAAGGATTCACTGAAACACTGTTTATAAATATAAAAGAATAGAAAAAATTGGTCACATAAATTATAATAATACCCCCTCAAACTTTGGAAGAAAGTCACTCACTATACTCAGCCCACAATTCAAAAGTGGAGAGTTATGTTCTACCTTTTTGAGGTATATCTACATAAATTATTGGAATTATGTTCTACCTTTTTGAGGTATATCTACATAAATTATTTGGAATTCTTCTGCATGGGAGACTTGTCTATTCTCCCCCATTTATGTATTCAATCATTTATATCAGTATGGACTCATGGGTACTTATTTTATACTTTGGGTTATAATCCAATACCGAGAGCTCTCTCAGCTGGCTTGCGTCCCTGTGGCATACTCCCCGCATTATTCTGGCTTGTTAGTTTGAGCACGCACTTACTTTCTGGCACTACAGGCTCATCTTGTACATTTCTTGTCCTAGTCCTAAAGTCAGTCATTTTTCCAAGGAACCCTGGTTCCTTTTATTAGATAACAGTATTAGAAACCAAGATTAGCACCAACAGGTGGTAGGTGTGCTTGCTGCTCCTGGGGTATCACTGTTTCTAGGTCCTCTCAGCTGGTAGAGCAAGGAAATGTGGGGTGTATACTAACCCAGGTATATACACATATCTATAAATGTTTCTACATGAAAACACCTGTAACTATATTAAGCTAAACATGAGCTCACACTGATATCTCCAACTCTAATCCATTACCATATGGACCATTCTATCCTTCTCCCCTTGCTTGTCTGTAATCTCCCACACCAACAGTGAGAAACCTGGCTCGCACCATCTGCCGTCCATTTCCTCAATTGTTCCACTGCAGAATACACGCACAGTAGTTTCAGAATTGTTACCCATTCCCCCTTAGGAAACAACGTTAACAAACAGAGTACAGTGCGTATATACCATCCCTTTGTCTTTAGTCTTACAGGCTCTACTCTATTCCAAATTTACTTAGGTCAGCAACTTTTTCCATTCTAAGACCCCCTTGATCTCCAAGTTGAATTTTTAAAAATGTGCATATATTACGGTTTCCTTTTGGTGCTATAACGTTCTATGGGTTTTCACAAATGCATGGTGTCATGTATCCATCATTACTGTATCATACAGAATAGTTTCACCACCTTAAAAAATCCCCTGTGCTTCATCTATTCAGCCCTCTCCCCTTCACAAACCCCTGACAACCACTGATCTGTTTATCATATGTATAGTTTTACCTTTTCTGGAATGTTCAAAAATAGAAAAGAAAATGAATCCTCTATATGCAGTCTTTCACACTGGCTTCTTCTACTTAGAAGAATATGCACTTAAGAGTCATCCACGTCTTTATACAACTTGATAGCTCACTCTTTTTTTTTTGGATGAATATTATTCCATTGTATGGATTTAACATGGTTTGTTTATCCATTCACCTACTGAAAGACATCTTGGTTGCTGCTGATTTGGGGCAACATGAATAAAGCTGCTATAAACATTTGTGTGTTTTCTTGTGTGACATACATTTTTAAATCAGCTAGGTAAATACCTAGAATTACATTTGCTGGATAGTGTTTATCCCATTTCGCATTCCCACCAGCAATGAATGAATGTTTGTGTTGCTCCAGATCCTTCCTAGCAATTGGTATTGTCAGCGTTTTGTGTTTTGTTTTGTTTTTTATCTTGGCCATTCTAATACGTATGTAATGTTTTGTATTTCCCTAAGGACAAATAATGCTGAGCATCTTTTCATATGTTTATTTGCCATTTGTGTATCTTCTTTGGTGAGGTGTCCATCACTTTTGCTCACTTTTAAATTGGGCTGTTTTCTTATCGTTGAGTTTCAAGAGTATATTTTGGATACAAGTCCTCTATCAGATATGTGTTCTGCAAATATTTTCTACCAATCTTTGGTTTGTTTTTTATTATAATTCTCTATATGGTTTTTTTTGCAGATTAGAAAATTTTAATTTTAAAAAAGTCTCAACTTATTAATTTTTTCTTTCATGGATTGTGCTTTTGGTGTTTATCTAATAACTCTTAGTCAAAACCAAGGTCAGACAGATTTTCTTCTATGTTTTCTCCTAAAAGTTTTTTATAGTTTTTTCTTTTACATTTGGGCTATGATCCATCTTCAGTTAATTTTTGTGAAGAGTGTAAGGTCTCTGTCTAGGTTCATTTTTTTACATATATACATACACACAAAAAAAATTTAAATTCTTCAAGCATCATTTGTTGAAAAGATTATCCTTTCTCTGTTGTACCTTTATCAAAGATCAGTTGACTATATTTGTATAGGTCTATTTCTGGGCTCTATATTCTATACCACCGACCATGGTGTCTATTCTTTTGCCAATACCATGAAGTCTTAATAACTACAGTTTTACAGTAAGTCCTGAAATCAGAGTGAGATAGAGTGAGAACTTTGTTCTTCATTTTCAGTATTGCATTGGATATTTTAGGTCTTTAGCTTTTTCATATAAACTTTAGAATCAGTTTATTGATATTTATAAAATAGCTTTCTAGTTTTTTTTTGTTTTGTTTTTTTGAGACAGAGTCATGTTCTGTCACCCTGGGTAGAGTGCAGTGGCATCATCATAACTCACTGCAAACTCAAACTCCTAGGCTCAAGCAATCCTCCTGCTTCAGCCTTCCAAGTAGCTGGGACTAAGGTGTGTGTCACCATCCCTGGCTAACTCTTCTATATTTTGTAGAGATGGGGTCTTGCTCTTGCTCAGGCTGGTCTCAAACTTCTGATCTCAAGAGATCCTCCCGCCTCGGCCTCCCAGAGGATTATAGGCATGAGCCATAGTGCCCAGCCTAAGCTTTCTAGGATTTTTGACTGGAATTGCATTGAATCTATAAAGCAAGTTGGGAAAAATTGACATCTTAACAATATTAAGTCTTCCAATCTATGAAGATGGAATATCTCTCCATTTATTTAGAACTACTTTGATTTCTTTTATCAGTGTTTTGTGGTTTTCCACAAACAGAACCTGTACATATTTTGTACAAGGTTCTAAGTACCTAAGTTTTGTTTTGTTTTCTGGTACTATTATATATGGTATTGTTTTTTAACTTCAAATTTCAATTCTTTATTGCTGGTATATAAGAAAGAAATTGACTTTTGTGTCTTGCAACCTTTCTATACTTGCTTATTAGTTCCCATAGTTTTTTGTAGATTTCTTTGGGATTTCCTATATAGACAGTCATGTCATCTGTGAATAAAGACATTTTTATTTCTTCCTTTTTAATCTGCATACATTTTATTTTTCTGTGCACTAGTCAGGACTTCCAGTACAATGTTGAATACAACTGGTCAGAGAGTACATCCTTCCCTTGTTCCCAGTCTTAGGGGTAGAGGTGTCCAGTGTTTCATCATCAAGTATGATGTTGTAGATGTTCTTTATCAATTTAAGAAGTCCTCTTTTATTCCTAATTTTCTGAAGTTTTTTTTATTATGAATGAATGTTGGACTTTGTCAAATGCTTTTTCAATTCAACTGATACAATGAAATGCTTTTTCTTTTTTAGCCTGTTAATACAGTGGATTATATTAATTGATTTTCAACTGTGGAAAGAGTATTACATACCTAAAATATATCCCACATGGTTCTGTTGCTAATAGCTTTTAATACACATACGCTATTATTATCACTATTACTATTTTAGTGGTATAGCTAGCACTGGAATTTAGCTACTGAGGACTAAGATATCCCTGGGAAATGCCACAGTAGCATTATAGATGAACAAAGCAGAATAGTTATGAACACAAAGAACTTTATTCAGTTAATCAGACAGAAATATAAACAAAGAATTAAAAAAAGAAAAATAACAATGAAAATCCAGGTTTAAGAAGAATACTGTCTTTTCTCATGAGAAATCTACTTTTGCCACATAGTTCTCATAAGCCCATTCACAGTTTTCTTAGAAACCAAGAGTTGGGAGGGATCTTAGAGGTCCTGCCTTCTCCCTGCCCCACCACCGAATGCTGTTGCACAGTAACTTTGATGAAGCCCTTGTCTGGTCTCTGCCTGAGCCTCCATGGCCATGGAACTGCCTTGTATAAGGAGAAAGCCAACTGTCTCCACCACTCCTATTCCTGGGCCCTGCACTTACTGATCAGGCCCCATAGGTTATATTTAACTCATCTTTCCCATTAAGAAGCCCTCAATTACTTGAAAATATTGATGACCTCCTCCCTGAGTCTTCTCGCTCCTAGATCCTTCTCTTGATCCTTGTATGACATGCTTTCTTTCTCCTCACCCTCCTGGCCACTCTGATACTAGCATGCCACCCTGTGTGACATTCCCCCCAGCCCCCAATGTGAGGCGTCCAGGACCAGACATAAGCGTCCAAGAGTGGTCTGGATAAAGCAGAGGAAAGCAGGACTGCCACACACCTATTAGAATGTCTAAAACACAGAAAAGCTGACAATGTCAACTGCTGGCAAGGATCTGAGGCAACACGAACAATTCACTCGTTGTCGATGGGAATGCAAAATGGGACAGACACAATCCAGCAACTGCACTCCTAGGTATTTACCCAGCTGCTTTGAGAGCTTCTGTCCACACACACAAACACACACAGAGCACACACACCACACAATGTTTATGGTAGTTTTATTCACAGTTGCCAAAAACTGGAAGTAACCAAGACGTCCTTCAACAGGTGAATGGATAAACAAACCATAGCAAATCCATGCAATGAAATAGTATTCATAAAGCAGGGGGCGGGGGGAGAAAGAATGAGCTATGAAGTCACATAAAGACACGGCTGAATCTTAAGTGTATACTGCTAAGTGTAGGAAGCCAGCCTGCAAAGGATATACAGGCATGCGTCCATTAATGAGATGGTAAACAGATCAGGATCTGGACTGCTGTCCTCCTCTCCACACCAAATCCTTCCTCCTTCAGCAACTTCGTCGTCGCTGTGAAGGAAGGTCCCGTGACCACTTCAGCTCCAGCAGCTGTTACGCCCTCCTCCCTCCTCGGTCACCTCCTCTTTCATGATTACCCAGGACTGCTCCACATCACAAGCCTAAGTTCTGGTCTTGGGCCACCACCTTTACATACAGTTCTTACCTTCTCCTTGACCCCCCACCGTGCCGGACCTTCCCTCTCATCGTACCCTGGGGTCCCTGGCAGCCCTTTTCCTCTTAAGAAGAGCAAGCTCCTACCACTGTCACGTTGGCCCCTTCTTTGTCAGTACCTTAAGTTTCCTTACCCCTCGGTCCTTCCAAAATACTTGCTTTGCCAACCCCTGGCTATGGATGGATCCAACCATGTGCCCTCCTAGGGCTTCCTCTCAGGCTGCGAAGTGCAACTAGAGAAAACCATCAACGCACATGCACTGGGGCCACTTTAAAAGTCACAATCTCTATGTCATCTGGGCCACTATCATTGCCCAAGAGTCCTTCTCTATTTCAATAAGCAGCTTTCTCTCCTTTACTATAAAGTAGCTTTTTTCAAGCTTTCCCCAACCCATCAATCTTCTTACCCCACTGCTTCCACCTGTGACTCCCATTTTGCTGAGAAGAGAAGCTACAACCCTCCTTGCATAGCACCTGTGAGCAGGCCTATGCGTGCACCTTTCCTTTCTGCTGACTCACCTCTCACACTGGAGAGGCCTTGGCTTTTCCCACCTTCTCTGAGACTTTTCCTCATTAAGTATTCCCTCTCTCTCTCTTCATTTTTTTTTTTTTTTTTTTTTTTTTTTTTTTTTTTTTTGAGACAGAGTCTTGCTCTGTCACCTGGGCTAGAGTGCAGTGGTGTCATCATAGCTCCACTAGTAGCAGCCTCCAACTCCTGGGCTCAACTGATCCTCCTGCCTCAGCCTCCCAAGTAGTTGGGACTACAGGCACACACTACCATGTCAGGCTAATTTTTTTTCTTTTTTTGTAGAGATGGGATCTCACTATTGCTATGAACTGGGCTGAAGCAATCCTCCTGCTTTGGCCTCCCAAAGTGCTAGGATTACAGGTGTGAGCCACCACGCCAGCCTCTCTCTTCGTCTTTAACTTTTCCTGATCTACTGATTCCTTCCATTTAAAATATGAACATCCTTAAGGCTCTGCCCATTTAAAAGAAGGAACCTAGATCCACCTCCCTGGCCCTCTTTGACCCCTCCAGCCACTCCCTTCTCCATCTTTCTCCTTTGGAGCCATGGCTGTAAGAATCACTCACACTTCTCTCTCCATGGCCTCACATCTCCTACCACCTAGCCTGTTCCTGCTGCAGTCACCAGCAAGCTTTGCTGCTAAATTCAAAGGACTCTTTTCCGCCCCATCTTGGTTGACCCATTCTGTAGCATTCCCTCACTCCTGAACCACTGATGTCCAGATGCTGCCCCTTCTGTGTGCTCCTCCACTCCCAGGCTGCTCTTTCTCTTATCTCCCTGGACTTTGTTACATAAGCCATTAAGCTCTCATTGTGCTCAAGCAAGTTTGAGTTGGGGTTTTCAGTCATTAGGAATTACATACATGAGTCCGTGAGAAAAGTTAGAAACATGTGGCCCCTGTCCAGTTTCGGGTAATATATTAGGGTCCTGAGACCTAGAGAGAGGAAGGGACTTGCAAAAGGCCTTTAAAGCAGGTTAGCAGCAGAGCCTGAACTAGAACCGAGTTTCTCCTGATTCCCTCTTCCTCTTTTCCAAAATTTTTAGCATCTTCAGGACACAATCTTGACCCTAAGGCCTGCAATTAGACCCAAGCCTCTTAGTCTGGCCTTAACCTTCCTCAGCTCATAGATCCCACTACTCTACACCCTTCTTAAAGCTAACATGAATTGCTTACTATGTGTCAGATACCGAGATAAACTTTTTACATTCTCATTTAGTCTTTAAAAACCACTTGAAATGATTCTTCCTATTTTATACATGAGGAAGGTGAGGTTCAAAGGCTACAAGTCAACCCAAGATCAAACAGCTAATACCTTGTAAAGCTAAGACTCACATTGTTTGTCTGAGTCCACAGCTTCTTAGCCTGTTGTCTACAGACTTCTAAAGTGCCCATGCACAAACTTCAGGAAGGCAGTTCCTAAAATTAAATGCAAATTTATATATCTATGTATTTTTCTGGGAGCACATTCATATATGATATTGTCAGATTATCAAAAGAACCCATGACCCCAAAAAAGATCGAGAACTTGTGTGCTATACAGTGAATTGTGTGGGGTCGAGACACAGGCCTGGCACATAACAGATCTTTAGTGAACTTGGCTGAGCTCTGCCATCTCAGCCACTCTATGAACAAATCCTAGGGACTCAGACCCCAGAGAGAAGCAGACCAACCCCAGGGGCTGACCAGGACACTACCCACTGGGTTCCTAGTTCGACCACAGGGAACAGCAAATCCCCTGGCAACCTGATCTTCACATTTCCCTTTTCTTCCCCCAAAACATTTAGGTGCTTATTATGTGCCAGACACCATGCTAAAGCTCTTCGTATATCATTTCATTTAATCTTCATAATCTTCATAACAATTGTACAAGGCAAGTACTAATATTCCTCTCAGTTACAGATAAGGAAACTGAGGCTTGGAGAGGTCATTGCTTTCTTTTATTTGGAGTCTGATGAGGAGTCTTGTTCTCACGTATGAAAGTTCTGCCAGGAAGGGACATCGCTAAGTTCATCTCAAAGAAAGCAGCCTCAATGGCTGACCGGCTGACCAGGCCTGGCCTCTGGCCAGTTTTTAAACCAGAGCTACCAGGGCTGTGTCCAGGAGCCGCTGGCTCTCAGAGTGGCTGATGGGCCAGCAGGAAGACCATTTCCCAGAGTATTCTGTTTGAAAAAATGCAACTTCACTTCTGGCTCATTTCACCACTTAGTCTGAGCTGGACACGATGCAATTGTTCACAGAACAAGTTACACTGCCTTTGCCAAGCTGGCCTGGCATCCACATGCAAAGCAGATTGCATCAGAGCCCCCAACAGCCCCTCCTCCGGGAGCTCTGTGGCTGGTCGGAGGTGGGGACTGAGTTGGCTCCCAGTCAAATAGTTTTGTTAAGGAAACCATGAATCCCCTGATAGTTTGTACATACTTTTTTTTTTTTAAAGACTAAGCTCAGTTGAAAAGGAAAAGATGTTCACAAGAAAGATAAAAGAAGCAAAAGGCTCTGGAACTTCTCTTTTTAAAACAAAGCGTGTGCCACCCCTCCTTCAGATGCATCTAGGCCTTTCTTGGCTCCTATTATATCTCCTCAAACAACAGTAATGCTAACTCCAACCTCGATCCTCACCCTGCAAGCTCGTGCCTCTCTGAGGATCCAGCTGTGCCGAGGCTGGAGAGACCGGGGAGGATGAGCAACAGTGATGCGCAGGCCAGGCATTTCTGAGAGGGAAGCTCAGCTGGAAAGAAGGCCCAGAGGGAACCCAGGCTGCATTATCAGAGGGCCAGTCACGCACACTCTGCAACCTCTAGGCCTCTGTCCTCATTTAAAACCAGAAAAACAAGAGTGAAGAAGAAAAACTGCCAACAGCACCATTTAGGGTTTTGGTTTATCCAAAGGGTGTCTTGCATGGTGTTTTCTACTGAAGAGCATGTTCTGGCAGGTCTGACTAAGAACTAAGAAGCCCCACCCACCTCATTTGGTCCAAGTCTTCAATCGTTATTCCAATAAATGGGGACTCAGATCTTTGTACCTGGGGCAAAGGTTCTGGCTGGACCAAGTCAGTTTGAAGTAGCATGGGGCCAGTGACTAGGCCATCAGGGATTCAGAGAAATTTAATATTTGAAGTGTTTCCTGAGTACCTCATTCATTCATTCCATATATATTGACTGAGGGTCTATTATATGTCTGACACTGGGCCAGGTGGTGGGGGACACAGTGATGAACAAGACAGACATGGTACCTGACCTCATGGAGCTCACAGAGTGGCAAGGAAGGTGGAGACTACAAAGTTACACAAAATGAGGACAGATAAACAAAGGATCACACAGAGAAGCAAAGGGTACAGTGTGGGAATGTATGGCAGGAGGCTTCATACAGCTGGGGATTCAAGGAAGGCTCCCGGGGAAGTCACATTCAGGCTGAGGTCTGATTGGGAGTTGAACAGGGAGGAAGAATTCGGGGCTGAGAGGACAGCACATATAGGAGCCTGATAGGACAGGAAGAAGGTACATCAGGCAAGGGAAAGGAGGCCAGGATGACCAGAGCCTGAAGAGGGAGGAGGATGAATAAGAGATGAGGCTGGAGGGGCAGAGAGAAGCTAGATCCACCATGCAGGACCTTGCAGAGCACCTTAAGGTGCTTGAATCTTAGCATAAGTGGAATTAGAAGACCCTGAAGTGGTTTAAGCACAGGAAAGGTGTGTTCAATTCCATCTGCCTTGTGAAAATGGACTGTAATGGCACCAGAGTGGATAAAGGTGGGGGATTTAGGAAGAGGGGCTGGACCTGCAGATGCCTGGGACTGAGCCCTGGTGGGGCTTCCAGCCTACAGGGGACAGCACACTGCTATCTGGACAGGCACATGCAAGGGGCGTTGCTCACCTGGTTAAACCTCCGGGTAAAGGCCACGACGTTGGGGGCGAGACTGTGTTTCTCCTTCTTACTCCATCCACAGCTGGCTAGTTCCTAGGAAGCACAGAGTCAGTTTCAACAGTGATTCTAGTCAGGATGCAAAATACACAGGGGCATCTAATTGGAATGTGGGTGTGGAGGTGGGGAGGGGTGAAGTCTTGGCTATTCAAGTCTTCACCAGTTAGTGGGGGAGGGCTTGGTCTGCAGGTGAAGGTGTAGTCTGGGACCGCCAGAGGAGAGGATGAGAAGTGGGATACTTTTCCCACAACTCTGGCCACATTTCCCAGGATTTCTGTACCAAAATATTCTTAACCCCACCATTGCCACTCTCCCAGCTTCTCTAAGCCCAGGAGTCCTTTCCCACAGGCAAATCATCTGAGAGAGGGCAGAAATGTTTTACTTAGCAGGACTCATCCCCCCCTAGTTATGACTCCACGGTTCCAGGCTAACATGATATTAAAATCTAGCTGAAAAATCTCAGATTTCATTGGCCACATGACATCCTCCATTCCAGGAGTCAAGCAAAGTTCTACTCTAAGCACACTGCAAGCAGAGAAGTTTCTGGGATTACCTTGGGTTCCTTCCTGAAGTTGGCCCCACCCACCTCTCATATAACAAAAGGGGGCAGAGGAAAGGTTCTCTTTAATAGCTTGTTCAGGGGCCTTGTCTCTTCTTTTCCAGTAGGTTTAGGTAATTTGATTCTTCCTGTAAGTGAGGCTGGTTCTTATCCCAGGGATGAAAGCTGGACTAATAGGAGCAATCTAATGGCATTACTGGGTGGTACCTCAAAGGACCAAGGAAAAGCCATTATCCAAGTGCCCAGTTTTCTTAGCTTATGTCTTGAGAAGCCCTGACAGAGAATGGAGGCAACGCAGTAGACTCTAAAGTACTCCACCCCTAAGTTAAAGGACCCCCTTTTAATTCATATCAGGCCTCAGTATTATTATTATTATTATTATTATTTTTGCCACACACCTGGAACTTTCATAGTCTTTAGTGAGAGTCAGCTGCCCACTAGCTGAAACAGGCACAGATCTGGGTATGCTGGGGACTCAGGGAGGGCAGTGGAATGGCCAAGGACAAAACCTGCTGGAGGGGGGGGCAGTTATGTCTGAAGTGCCTGTCAAATGCACCTCAGGACCCAGCTATAGGCCACAAACAGGAGCTGGAGGGAAGCCTAGCTGAAGGTAACAGGCAGCTCTGGTCACAAGATGAGTGCCCTGGACTTGGAATGCATGGGAACCAGCCAGGAGCCAACTAACACCTCTCCCTGGTCACCCTGCTTCTGTGAATGGCAACACTGTCCTGGCAGTCGTCTCCACAAGAGAACACAACCAAGCTTGAGCAGGCCACACCCGTCACACCCTCACCATTTAGACCACAGCCAGAAACAATGACAACGACATTCACTAATGCAGCCACTTGACAAGAATCCCCTACACGGCAGGCGCTGGACAGGGTGCTTCATGTGTGTCATCTCACGTAACTCTCCCCACATCCATTTTAGCAAAGAGGAAAAGGGCTCAGGGCTCATTCTCTTGAAAGAATACTAACTCCATTTTTCTTTTCTTCTGTTCCCTTCTCCTTTCTTTTCTTTTCGTTTCTTTTTTTGAGGTAGAATCTCCCTCTATTGCCCAGGCTAGAGTGCAGAGGCATCATCATAGCTCACTATAACCTCCAACTCCTGAGCTCAAGTGATCCTCCTGCCTCAGCCTCCTGAGTAGCTGGGACTACAGGCATGTGCCACCACACTTGGCTAATTTTTTCTATTTTTGATAGAGATGGGGTCTCGCTCTTGCTCTGGCTGATCTCAAGTGATCTTCCTACCTTGGCCTCCCAGAGTGCTAGGAACCATTTCTTTTCAAAAGCAGAGAAGAATCTCTTTGAGATGCAGAATTTACCTGTTTACTATGATTATCCTTGTTCTGAGTGTGTATATTTGCATTTGGTTTCAAATGTGTGTTTGACCTACCTCAGTTACATTTACTACCCTCTCAAACACATACAGGAATCGCTTTGTAAATGTATATTATCACCCTTTTAAAGTTTGTGATGATAATGGCCTCTCTCCCCATTGGATCCCAAATCCAGTCCTGGAAAAGTATGGGTTATAATCAAATATAAAACCTAATTCATAAAACTGATGTTCAAGGACTGAGGCACGGTTGTTGCCCAATTTCAGGCTATTTGCTCCCTTTGTATCTTTCCTAAACTTTTAAAATAAACAGTAGGAGTGTGTGTGTGTGTGTGTGTGTTTAATTCAGAGTCTGTGGTCCTATTTCCACATTGTGATAACCTAGGAAGACCCCTGGAAAGGGAGCAGTGGGGACCCCACAGTCAGACAGATCTGGGTCAGACCCTGGCTGTCTGTCTACACATGGCTGTGTGATGCTTATCTTCTCAGAACTTCCATTTTCTCATCTTAAAATAAGTATATTACTGTATCTGTGAAGCTCATTATAACAATTAAATGAAATTAAAACATGCAAAGCACCTAGCACATGACGGCTCCTTGATAACGTTACCTGCCTTCCCCTTTCCAGGGGCACACTGCTATTAAGTGACAAAGGCAGCATTCACACTCAGCTCTAACTCCAAACACCTTCTTCTTTTTCCCACACCACACTCTGATTGCTGCCTTGAATTATTAACAAAATTCATTATTATTTCTCTTCATTTTGCTGATGTCATGCAGGCAGGAAACAAAGCAGGTACTTAATACATCTGCCCTAAATTTACTTGGTTTGAACATTTCCCAGACCCTGATTCAAAAACTGTATGTGTAGTTCTTGGGTTTTGACAATTCTGTGAATGAACGAAGTGTGAATGTTCCGCGGTGTGGAAACCTCCCAAATTCAGAGCAGAGAGATTTATCAAGATGTGAGAAGAAATGAGACCATTCTATCTGTACTAAAATAAGTAACCGGGCCCAACCTCTTTAGACTTGTTCCTCTTCTGTGTTTGGCCTTATAGGATTACAAGAGATTCCATCTGTGTGAAGTGAGTTTAGGAAAATGTGAAGTAACAGAACAAAACTCTTCCAGTCACTAATGCTTAAAAAAAGTCCATGCTATGGAACTGATTTGAGTGTACTTAAGTTAAAATTGACCAGAGGAGACAAGGCTGGTTCTAGAAGGGAGACAAAGGTTTGGGCCGCGGCCAGGACGGCCCTGGTAGCTCTGCGTCCTTGGTGCGCAGCTGAGCTGCCTGTGGGCTGCCACGCCCCCTCCCTCCAAGGGCGCTGGGGCCCTCATCTCGCCCAGGCCACCCTTGGCTCTGACTTCTCAGCTGAGGTCGCCTGGATCTGAGAGGCGACTGAGCCTGTAACAGTCCCTTGCCAGCTTCTTCTGGGACCGCTCCTCTGTCACGTGGATGCTCCCGGGTTCATCAGGGAAAAACAAGCTGTGAGAAGAAAATTTCCTGCCACCAAACTCACAAATTTCTCTGCATCCTCTCCCTCCCTCTGGCTTTAATGGAAGAGCGGCTGTTTCCTCTCCAGGGCCCACTCTCCTCCTGGCCCGATCCCACGCCCTGCCTTCTCAGAGGCCTGGCTCTGATGCCCTCTGTGTCTTCAACCTCTTCCTCCCCAAGTTCTCCTTCCTGCTAGCACTTTAATGTGCATACGTCTCTCCCATTAATAATAATAATGATGTGATGAAAAGGCACCTCTCCTAGATGCCCATCCCCTCCAGCTCCTGCTCACTCCTGCTTCCCCCTCCTACCTGCCTTCCTGCCGTCCGTCCCCCGTAACTGTCCTTCACAGGCCCTCTTGGGCCCCAGCCATATCTGTCACCCACCATCCTTGCCTTTGCACACTGTGTTCTCCCAGTTGTCTTCCCACCTCTTGGGCCCTCATTCTCAGCCTTATTTTCCAGTTGCTTGTTTCTTTTCTGACATATCCCCTCAACCTCCCCCAAATCTGTCCAGGGTCTTCTGCATTCCTGGATGTCTTTATTTCTCTCTGGAAGATCACATGTTCTGACTGCATGTACACACCTGTGCCAGCCCATTTCCTGAGCTCCAGAGCAGGATGTCCAGCTACCTCCTGGCCACACCATCTTTGGCATCCCATAGGCACCTCAAAATCAGCGAGCCCAGAACCAAAAGGGTGTCTGACCAACTGCCTTAACTCAAACACACATAACAATGTGAGGTTCATTATAGACATTCACTTTGACAGTCAAAGGAGAATGTTTATCATAAAGACACCATGGAAAAAATCCCTAACTGGTGCAAAAACGACTTTGTCTTAATACCCTCACCTGCAAGCATTCCTGGGTGGCAGCGAGTGTCAACGTTGGTTTTGGCTCACCCTGCAAAGCTCCTCTAGGCCACACAGCCAGGAGGCCCCTTCCACTAGCTGCCAGCTTTGTGCTTAGAGTCTGGGAGTCAGATGCCTTGAGGTGGCCTGAGAAAGGCCTGATCCTGACTGCGACTGGAGTCCATGAGATGAGGCTCTAGAAGAGGAGACCTGGGGAATGGTGACAAGTCCTCCCTGAAGATGCCACAACATCTAGGCCACCAGGTCACAGGAAACTGGTGCCAACACATGGGCCTTTCACATGTGTGCTTAATTCTCACTGCAGTCTTCTCCAAATCACGTTCATCAAATATGTCCGTGTGGAAAATGTATCGCCTTAAGGAAAAGCCACTAAATCGGACCTCAGGGACCACCACCAGGCTGGCACCAGCCAACAGCACCATGTCACCTCTGTGCTCAATGGCAACATTTTCTCCTTCCTCCTCCTCCATGTTCTCTCCATTCCTCCTGCCCCACCCTCTGGCAGGAAAAAGAAAAAGGAAAGAACTGCCAGATTTGCTTATGAACAATCTTCAGAAGAACTGGTGGGAAAATTCCACACTTAGACAAAGGAGTTCTAAAACACCACAGGGAGCAGGTGACCCCCTGGAGCAATTGGAGAGATGGTGCCAGTTTTGGGGAGGGGAGTAAGGTCTGACCTAGGAGTAAGGCATTTCAGGGCCTAGACTCTGGTGACAGGGGTTAAGAATGGGCTCAGGAGATAGGAAAGGCCAATAATAGTGGCTGGTATATCCTTCAGGGACTTCCCGGCGTTGTCACCCACAAGGAAGTCACAGCAGCAAAGGTGCATGATGTCTACACCCTCCTGGGTGGAGGTGGGGTCCTGGGGCTGGAGCTAGGAGTGACAGAGCTCCCATGAGAGCCTCATTCCTGGGATCTAGCAGAGGGGCTGGCTCTGGTCTCAGGAGTGAACTCTGAGGGAACAAGGGTGGCAAAAAAAGAGGTCACAGATTGCAGTGGCTAAGGAGTTGGAAGGACCAGGGCTGATTGCCTGGCTGTGTAACTCTGGGTAAGTCACTTACACTCAGTGCCTGACTTTCTTCATCTGAAAAATGGCATTAATAATAGCACCTAATAGGGTAGTTAAAAGGATTAAAATGAGCTGATATTTGTAAAGTGCTTAGAACAATGTCTGATACATTTGAAGCACCTTTACTGTGTTTGTTAAATAAATTAAATACTGCTCATGGGAAAAAGCAACACTGAGCAGAAGGGAGCAAGGACTGAAAATCTAGGCCAGGAGAGCCCCTGGATGAGGGTGAGGGCCCAGCCAGAGGGAAGCAGCAGCAAGATTTACTGAGCATCTACTTTGTGCCAGGAACTGTGCTAACACTTCACAGGCGTCATCTCGCCTCATCCTCACAGAGCCCTCACAGTGGATATGATTGCCCTGACCTTCAATTTCTAGATTAAAAAAAATATGCAAAAAGCAGGTGGATTAATTTGTGCAGACTACACAGGAGGTTGATGGTAGAAGTGATGGGAGCTCATGTTCACCAAAGCCAGGAGAGAGCTGCAGGCCTCAACTGAGGCCCTGGCAGGCTCCCAGCCTAGGGGAGAACTGGTGACAGGAAGGGATAGACCAAAGCAGCGGTTGGGCAGGGGCTTCTGAGAACCCCCTGCCTGAGTCAGGACCAGCCCAGGAATCAGACCGTCACAGCCAGAATGGGGCACAGTGCCTCTAGCAGCACAAGCCGGGCTTAAAAGACCAAAGGCATAGTAGGAACCAGAGCTAAAATGCCCAGCAGCTACACAGGGAGCTGCCCCTAGGAGCACAGGCTCAGGATATATTGAGCCAGTGTTTGTCGAGAGTTAAAACAGCCTGCTAGGCTCTGGGCTACCTAGGTGCTTTACATGTCATAACTTACTGACTCCACAAACACCACGATGAGACAGGTTCCAGAATAATCTCCATTTGATGGATGAGACTCTGAGGCTCAGAGAGACTGTCACTTGTTGAAGGTTAACCCGTTAGTGTGGGAACTGGGATTCAAACCCTGGTCTGATAGAGCCCAAGCTCTGGATGGTGCCAGAAAAGGTAGAACTGAGAACAATCTGGGGCTGCTAAATAGGCTAAGGAAAGCAAAGTGGATTCTGAGTTCTTTTAGGCAACAAATGTGCCATAGTTTATGGATATGCTAATTAAGAATACTCATCTGGAGCCCTCGTCCCCTGGCGCAGGCAGGGAGCACATCCAGTACCACGAGTTCTCCCCTGGGTAAGAGCTGCAGTTCTGGCAGATCCTAATAGTTATTCACAAAATATGAATGCTTTGGTTTGTATATATTTCACTGTAAACACAATTAAATACCTCCTGTAACCCTTAATGAGACCATTAATCAAATGTGTGAGAGTGCGGTCTAGTTAGTCCACGACTAAAAACAGGTTTCAAAAGGCTGATTCTGTCATCTGTCCCTGTGACAAACCCCAAATCACCTAAAATTCTTGCTACATTGAGTTCAAAACAGGTGACATGTTCAAATGACACCCACCACACACATACGCCCAACATCAGTCCCAACACCCCCTGACAAAGTACAGAAGTAAAATATAAACTTAAACTAGCACAGAGAATGGGAGCAGAGGGGCATTACCCTCAATCGAGGGATTTTCAATACATTTCTGGAAATCAGCACAGTTTTTGATTAAATGGAAATAAAAGTCTCAAGCTAGAATATGTCATGAGGGGGCTGCAGAGACAGTGGAGTAAGGCTGCCAGGGGGGCTTCGGAGAGGCTCTAGGCTCACAGTCATCAGGAACAACGAACAGGGGACAAATGAAAGTCAGTGCACAGGCCATGTCTCAGTTGGCACCCCTACCTGCTGCCTCTAAGCATCCACCCCCAGGCAAAAAATAGGGTGGGGGAATTAAAGGTTTCCATGCTGGTGCCCCAAGAATAAAGCTCCCCTCTTGCTGGCATTTGGAAGGCTGACCCTGCAGGCCAGTCCCCACCTGGGATCCTGCAGTGCAGACACACCTGCTGTGCTCTGCCCAGGCCACTCAGCACTTCCAGGCAGACCCCCCACCCAGGAGAAAGGCCAGGTGGGAAAAACCATGAGCCTCTACTATTCACCAGGCATATGAGTTAAACCAAAAAAATGAAAGAAAAAGACCAAGATAAACAAAAGTGACCTTAGAAGAAAAAGAGATAATTCAGAGATGAAAACTTAAAAAACAAAACAAAACAAAAAACTTCTAATGTACTTAGATACTGTTATGAATACGAAAAGTTCAGATGAAAAAAGTTTTTGCAAAACAAATACCTGATAGGATTAAAAAAAAAGACTTGTCTACAAAATATAAAGAATTATAAGAAATCGACAATGAGAAAACAAACTCAAAATTTTTAAAAGTGAACAAAAGATGTATTCAGACACTACAAAGAGGATGCATAGATGGATGGCAAATAAACACATGAAAAGATGTTCAGCATCACTGATCATCAGGGAAATGTAAATTGAAACTACAATGGATACCACTACATACCTACGACAATGATCTAAAAAAGCACACACAACTGACAACACCAAGCGCTGATGGGGATGCAGGACAGCTGAGCACCCTTGGGTCTGAAAAACAGCACAGCCATTCGGGAAAGCAGTTGGCAGTTGCTCATAAAGTTAAGCCTACACTTAGCAAATGACCCAGCAGGTAGGTATTTACCTAATGCAAAAGTATGTCCACACAAAAACTGTATATGCATGTTTATGGTGGCTCCATTCTCTATTTCCCCAAATGGCAACAAGCCAGAGCTCCATAAATTAGTGAGGGGATAAACAAATCATGGTACAGCCACATAATCAAATACTTTTCAGCAACAAAAAAGGAATGAAGTAGTAATACATGCATTAATGTAGATGAATGTCAAAAGCTTTATGCCAAGTGAAAGAAACCAGACACAAAAGTATTATATGATTTCATTTATATGACATTCTAGAAAAGGTAAAAACAGAAATGAGATCCTTGGTTGCCAGGGACTGGAGGCAGGAGGCAAAATGACTGCAAAGGGGCACAAGGGAACTCTGGGGGTGATGGACAAGTTTTCTATCTTGATTGTGGTGGCTACATGAAAACACACATTCTTCAAAACTCACCAAACTGTTCACTAAAAAGGATGATTTTTACTGGAATATGACTAAAAAAAAAGGAGAGTCCAACCATGGAGAATCATAAAGGAATAACAATAACAGCTGTGCAAAAAGGACTAAAGAACAACTAGTTCAAAATGCAGTAGGACAAAGGGCTCCTGGAAGGAAGTCTCTGGGAAAAAATAAAGGCAATTAAAGATACAACAGAAATCAAAATATAACAGAAAGCTTGAAAACGTTTGAGGACACAATGAAGGCAAATGATGACAGAGAAAAGGCAATTAACTCCAGGAATAACAAAAAACAAGGAATTCCTGTTTGTATATATTTAAGTATTATATATAGTAATTTTTTTTTAATGTTTTTGAAACAGAGTCTCACTCTGTCACCCAGGCTGGGGTGCAGTGGAATGATCCCAGCTCACTGCAACCTCAAATTTCTAGGCTCAAGCCATCCTCCTGCCTCAGCCTCCCAAGTAGCTGGGACTACAGCTGTGTACCACCACACCTAGTTAATTTTTCTCTTTTTTGTAGAGACAAGGTCTTGCTCTTGCTCAGGCTGGTCTCAAACTCCTGAGCTCAAGAAATCCTCCCACCTCAGTCTCCCAAAGTGCTGATTGTAGGCGTGAGCCACTGCACCCAGCCTATTAATATTTTATATACTATATATTCAAATAGTATATATTTAATTTATAATTGTATATTTTAATGTTTACATATTATATATACATATATACAAGCAATTGGATTGAAAGAAAGAGAATCTGTGAGTCTTTGACGTGAGGCATATTCTCTTTTGAATGGCCCAGGGTCACTAGCAAATGGAACACGATCCTGGCACAGTGCTTAGCTTGGCTTGTTAACAAGCCTGAATAGCAGTTACGCAGTCATAATAATGAGTGCTGTTTGTTGGTTTCCAACTTTTATAGCCCACCTAAGGAAGAGTGCGATGGGCCTGGTTGTAGCTGCGGAACGCCAGAATGCTACGCTCATTAATTTGGTAACGCGAAAGTGCAACTGAGAGAGAGTGGGCAGTGGACACAGGGAGGGAAGGCACAGCAGGTGAGCAGTCAAGAGATGCTATTCAAAGCTGAAGAAGCAAGACAGAGGTTTCAGTGCACCAAATAAAATTCCAAAAGTAACTAGTAGAAAAAACACTTTAAAGAGTTTACATTTGGGGAGGGGTCTGGGGTAAGGGATCAAGGTTTTTCTTCATCAGCTCTTCTGTACTATTTGATTATTAAGTACAGGATTACTTTGAAAAAATTTTAGTAGATGACTTATTACACATTGCAAACCTTCTAAAATTAAAATTTAACAGTTGAATAACTACTCCTAAATATACAAAATTTTTATAAAGTCATACCCTGCTTGTAATGTCAGTGTCAACATTTATAAATAACAGGCAGTTTTCACATGACCACTAGATGCTTCTGTACCTTTGATGGAGTAATCATGTGAAAGTCATGACCAGCTGGACCTCAGGGAACACACCTGCCCTGCAGAGAGAGCTGCTAAGGCTCGAATCAAGTGCACGCAGGTCCTGTGCAGCACAAAGGAGGGCACCGCTAACGCGGGGAGTCAGAAAAGCTCATGGGGGAGGGGCTGTACTGCCAGGAGCTGCCCTAAACCATTCCTGGAACAAAACCAGCTGCAATGCAACATGGAAGGAAAAGAAAGGAGAAGGAGGGAAAGGCAAAAGAAGAAAGGAGGCAAGGGAAGAGGAAGAATTATGGAAAGAAAAAAGGGAGGAGGAGGAATGGAGGGACCAGGGAAGTGGGGAAAGGAAGGTGGGAGGGCCAGTTAAGTGCCAGGACCCTGCTGGAGGGGGTTCCCGAGCTTGGTGTCTGCTCAGTGGAAGAGACAGACGGGAACATAAATTACCATAACTCAAGGTGACAAAGGACAACTGCACTTTCCTGCTTTATTTCCCAAGGTTGAAGTCCTAAAAGACACTTCCTAGATCCACACCTTCTCAGTGCCTGTCAGTGGGCTGAGGTGTCTTCAGCTCTTTCTTGGATGATGGTGATGGTGATGATGGGAAGAGGAGAATGATGAAAAGGATAAAGGAGGACGGAAGAGAGAGAGATAAGGAAGGGACAATAGTAACTGACAGTTTATAAAGCACATCCACATTCATTTATTTCCCAAGTTAGTTTTAGGAAATTCAGACATCAACCGAACAAACAGGCTCTCGCTTGCATGGAGCTTACCTCCCACAGGAGGGGGGAGCGAGCAAATTAGCAGCAAGTCAGATAATGATAAATCCTTTGGAAAACCATGAATCAGGATGAAGGAAGGGACTATGTGGAGGGGACATCTAGGGGGCCTGAGAAAGTGGCGTGGGGTGGAGAGATAAAGGAGCACAGTCTGCAGGTAGCTGGGGGAGGAAGAACACGTGGAAAGACCCTGAGTCAGGAAAACCGTGGAATATCTGAGAGCAGCCAGGTGGCCGATGGCTAGAGCTGGATGAGCCTGGGGAGAGTGGGCAGAGAAGGGGTGAGAAACGACGGGGTGGGAAGTCAGGTCACAGCCCAGCCTTACTTAAGAGGAGCTGAAGAGTGGAATTTTATTTTCTTTAGTGGGATGGGAAGGCCAGGGAGGGATGGAGCAGAGGTAGCTCCCAAACCTCACATTGAGTATTAGGTAGATTTTATTGCCCTGATACCATGAGCAAGAGTGTGGCAGAGAGGGGCCGAACCCCTCCAGCACTCTTCTACGGCACTATAATCTAGTTTGGTAACTGCATGGGGCAGTCTCATTTTCTCATGTGACTGCAATTCACTTCAGTGATTTGAAATAAACACCTGCTAGAGGCTGTGTGCATGGAGAAAGGGAGGAGGCAGGGAGAAGTGAATACGAGACCTCCCGAAGGCCTCAGCACCCCTGGGCAGGCAAACCACAAGAGAGAAAGCTGCACCGTGGACAAATGCTGCGCTCCGTGAAGCCGGCATGTGCCTGCACGCACTCCCGGGTGAGCAGAAGCCAGCCATCCGTCTTCCTCAGCTTTCAGTCACACCGTTTCTATAGGATAGCAACTCATTTACAGCTACAGCCGCTACTGTCTCAACAAACTACCGGCTGCTTGGAAAACATGTAGATTTCGGGTCATGAAGATGATGCAAATTTCCCAAAACATTCCCTTTCCAGCCCGAGTACTGTGGGGCTCTGCACAATTAGAACCAGCTGTCAACGCAGGGCAGCAGCCAACTGCAGGCTGCAAACAGTCTCCTGTCCGCGTGACAGAGGAAGGGCCCAGCACGCAGAACGGGGAGAGCAGCCGCCAGCAGCTCCGCTGACAAGATTAGTAAGCGGATGCTCGGCCCACAGGGCCACACGTTCCTTTTCACTCTTACCCTGGGGACTGCGTTCAATTCCCTTTCTCCATCATTCTTGGGAAATGTTTTTTTTCCAAATACATCATTCCTCCTTAGAGGGACAAGTGGTGTTCATTCAGCCACCTGAGATTGAGCAATAACAAATCTGTGACATCCTTTAAAAATTAAAAATTTATTTAAAAGAAAAAATATATCATTCAGATGTTCTCTTTTTAAAAAAGAATACACTGGTTTTTTTTTATTAAAGACCTAGTACATGTTCATTATAGAAAACCTGGACAATCCAGAAAGGCAATGAAGAAAATTTAAATCACCCTCGCCTAACACCTAGCGAAAACTGAAGTTTACGTGTTGGTCTATAACAACAATGACATTTACTGAGTACTCACTAAGTGCCAAGCACAATGTCAATCATTTTACATACACTTATCCATTGCTCACTGAATTCTCACAACAACCCTATGAGATAGGAACCATTACTGCCGCATTTTACAGATGAAGAAATAGATGCTTAGTTGGAGAAGTTAAGCAATTTGCTCAAATCCTCATATGTGCTCAATGTGAGAGCCAGGATTAAGCCCAAGTCTGTGGGTCTCTGGAGCTGGGCCCTCAGCCACAGGGCGCCTCCTCCTCCAGGACACGACTCCCACACTCACAGATGCGAGACACACACATGTGCACACATTTACTCTCAACTGAGCTCATACTGTATCTGTGGTTTTATAATCTGCTTTTCTCCTTAATATTATACAAACATTTTCTCACATCTGCCCCATCCCTCCTTTTCAGAATTCCTATGATACACACGTGACATCTCCTAGAAACAATTCATCACATGAATTGTTTTTGTCTTCTTTTGTTTTTCCCTTGAGTTTTAGGGAAAATTTTAGCTTGTCTCTTAATTTATTACTTTGGTTTTCTGCAATATCAAATTTGCTGCTCACTTTTTCCATTGCAATTTAAATTTGGTAATCAGTTTCTCAGCACAATTCAATCTTTCTTCATTTTGATCCTCACACGCTGCAGGGTCATTCTGAACCTTGTTGGGAATACAAAATTAAATTTCTGGAAGCATCTGCTTCATAGGAAGGCGCAGACTCTGACTTAGTCTTTGTACTACCTTCTATTTTTGACCAACTGAAACTTTTCTATGTCTGATGAGTATGCTAAAAACCAAGTAAAAAACTGAAAAAGTTAACCCAAAGGTTCCGGGGCCACATGATTTTACCAGTGAATTCTCACAGCCTTTTAAAGAACACATAACTCTTATGCCAAATAATTTATTCCAGAGCACAAAAAGTGATGGAAAGAATTCTCACACCTAACAGGTTTATCTAAGAAATACAAGAGTCAGCTAACGTTAATATTTAAAGAAGCACATTGATAATTCAAAGAAAAAAGTGATATGATCCTCTCAATAGACATTAAAATGGCAAACACCAAAATGTAACATTCATTTGAGATTTAAAAAAGAAAAAGGAACTTCTTAGAAGCTTAGTTAATATCTATCTCAAACCAACAACCATCATTATACAACTAAGAGAAACACTACAGGAATTAAAATTAGAAACAAGTGGTGCAGCCTTTCTCAACTGGGTTTCTCATGTGAACCACAGAGCATAGAAGATGATTTCAGTGACTGTTTCTTAACTCTCCTGAGAATGGTACATTCATTACATACAATGGACCTTGAGGCTTTAGGCTTAATTCTCTCATGGAACCCTGGTTGAGAAAGGCTTAGAATCTATAACCCAGGGCTGTCCAATAGAAACAATGCAAGTCACATATTTTAAATTTTATAATAGCCATTTTTTTAAAAGAAAAAAGAAACTGATAAAATTAATTTTAACAATTTATTTTAACTCATTATAGTCACATGCCGAAGAACAACATTTCCGTCAACAATGAACCCAGTGGTCCCATAAGATTATAATGCTGCTGAAAAAGTCTACCACCTAATGACATCATAGCTGTCGTAAGGTCCCTAGGGCAACACATCACTCACGTTTGGTGATGCTGATATAAACAAAGCTACTGGGCTGCCTGTTCTATAAAAGTATAACACAATTAAGTACAGTACCTGATACTTGATAATAAACAACTATGTTATTGGTTTATGGATTTACTGTATTTTTAATCATAGTTTTAAAATGTACTCCTTCTACTTATAAAAAAAACAGTTAATGGTGAAACATCCTCAGCAGGTCCTTCCGGAGGTACTCTAGAAAGAGGTGTTGTTATCACGGGAGATGACAGCTCCATGTCTGTTATTTCCCCCGAAGACCTTCTAGTGGGACGAGATGTGGAGGTGGAAGACAGTGATACTGATGATCCTGACCCCGTGTAGGCTTAGGCTAATGTATGTGTTTGTGTTTTAGTTTTTAACAAAAAATTTAAAAAGTAAAAAAAAAAAAATAATAGAAAAAAGCTTATAAAAGAAGGGGGAAAAAAAAGAAAGAAAAGACCTGGTGCAGTGGCTCAGGCCTGTAATCCTAGCACTCTGGAAGGCCGAGGCAGGATTGCTTGAACTCAGGAGGAGTTCGAGACCAGCCTGAGCAAGAGCGAAACCCCGTCTCTACTAAAAATAGGAAAATTAGCCAGGCGTGGTGGCAGGCCCCTGTAGTCCCAGCTACTTAGGAGGCTGAGGCAGAAGATCACTTGATCCCAGGAGCCTGAGGTTGTAGTGAGCTACGATAATGCCACTGCACTCTACCTGGGGAGACAGAGTGAGACTCTGTCTAAAACAAAAATGTTTTTTTGTACAGCTATATAACATGTTTGTGTTTTAAGCTAAGTGTTATCACAAAAGAGTCAAACGGTTTTTTAAAAATTTAAAAGATTTTTGTTTTATTTTGTTTTTCTGAGACAAGGCTCTCGTTACGGTGCCCAGGATGGTCTTGAACTCCTGGGCTCAAGAGATCTTTCTGTCTCAGCCACCTGAGTATCTGGGACTACAAGTACATGCCACCATGCCTAGCTAAAAATTTAAAAGTTTATAAAAAAAACTTACAGTAAGCTAAAGTTAACTTATTATTAAACAAAGAAAATTTTTTATAAATTGAATGTAGCCTAAGTGTCCAGAGTTTATAAAGTCTGCATAAGTGCACAGTAATGTCCTAGACCTTCACATCTACTAGCCACTCACAACTGGCTCACCCAGTCCTGCGAGCTCCATTTATGGTAAGTGCCCTATACAGGTGTACCATTTTTTATCTTTTATATAGTAATTTTACTGTATCTTTTCTATGTTTAGGTACACAAATACTTACCATTGTGTTACTACCACCTACAGTATTCGGTACAGTAACATGCTGTACAGGTTTGTAGCCTAGGAGCAATAGGCTATACTGAATAACCGAATAGCCAAATAGCCCAGGTGTGCAGGAGACTATACCATCTAAGTTTGTGTAAGTACACTCTGATGTTCACATAATGACAAAGTCGCCTAATGACACATTTCTCAGAAAGTATCCCTGTCCTTAAGCAACATATGACTGTTTATCCAAAATATTATCTTTTCAACATGTAATCAATATAAAATATGACAAATTATTGAGGAGATATTTTCATTTTTTGGGGTACTAAGTTTCGAAAATCTGGTCTGTTTTTTATTTTTATAGAACATATCAATTTGGACTAGCCACATTTCAAGGGCTCAATAGCCACATGTAGCTACCATATTGGACAACACAGTTCTAACCAATGTAGTAAGTCATGATGTTGAAATATAAGGTATACCTATAGAAAATGAGGGGTCAAGGGAGGGGAACCAAAGAGAGAAGCCAGGAAGCCCCATCAGGAAGGGCCAGGGTGAAGTGGGAGCCAAGACAAGCAGTTAAGGACCAAGGACCAAGGCTGGCCAGGACGAGGAGGAAGAAGGAACAGATGACGAAACTGCACGTGATGGGCCTAGGCTCTTTGTAGCCCCACTGTATAAGGTCTGTCCCCACCTCCACTCCCCCCACCCCTGCAAAGGGAGGTAGGGCTTGTCACTAATGGGTTGGGAAGATCCAACTGCAACTGTTAGATGGATGTGGGTTACAGAGAAAATGAAATAAATTCAAAAAAGGTCTAGAAGGACACATGCAGCTCACATTGGCAACTTCATGTTTTTATGGGGACTTCCTAAGTCAGGAGTCCTGAGTTCTAATCTCAGCTGTGCCTAAACTCCCTCTGAGACATTAGGTCAGTCCTTCCCACTGTGGGAGCTCAGTTTCCTGTCACTGATGGTCTCTAAGATCCTTCCAGTTCTCCCATTCTGTGAGCCTCAGAGAAGCAAAGGTCAGATATCTGGCATTCTATAAAACACTATTAAGTAAGACTTGTCCCTGGAGTCTAAGCAACCACAGCAGTTTTCTTTCTCCAAGTGTTCTGAGGGTTCTCTGTTTGGAGAATGTGAGTCTAAGAGAGTCGAGAAGGGGTGGGGTGCTTCTAAGCACTGCACTGTTACACAAGGATGAACTAGACAAGACAACCTGGGGAGGTAAGACACGGGAAACAGCAGGGTGGCTGAGGCAGGAAGCTGGGGCCAGATGAGAGTGGATGAACAGAGAAATCACAAATGACTAGGGCAAAGTCAGGTTCCAGAGAAAGAGATGGGGAGACAGAGTGAAGAGAGAAGGGGAAAAGGAAGAGAAGAAAGGGAGGGCAGGGGACAGGGGAGGGGGAAGGAAAGAAAAGAAAAGAAAAGAAAAGAAAAGAAAAGAAAAGAAAAGAAAAGAAAAGAAAAGAAAAGAAAAGAAGAGAACGAGAAAGGCATTCAAGGGCAGAACGGGTCATTTCCAGGTGGGATCAGACACATCCTTTGGAGGTGGGGGCACAGTGGGCAAGAGGTGCACCCTGATGGAGGTGGGGAGAGAGGGATGTGAAGGCCCAGCTGTGGACGGCGAGCTGTCCAGGCAGGAGAGAAACCTGGGAGAAGAGAAGAACAAAGGGGTAGCACAAACCAAGTGTCCCACACGTTATCCATGTTCCTAACAAAAGACAGTCTCTGAAGATTTGCAAGTCAGGAGCAGACACAACCAGCAGGTCAGATACCAAAGAGGCAGCATAGGCCTCCTCACAGCTGGGGCCCCAAATCTCATCAGACAGGAAGAGAAAACAGTGGGAACACACTAAGATAACCCACCGCCAGGCCCCTCGGCTGGCTCCTCTTCACTTTGAGAGGTGAGCAGGGTCCTGTTCCTAGGCTAGAGTAACGAGAACAGCAGCAGATAAATAGCTTGTGTATCGAATTCATTCATCAAGTGCTAGGCAAAATACTTTTTTCATATTATGCCCCTTAATCATCTCACAATGGCACCCATGGGAAGGGCTGTTATTGCCCCAGTTATACATGAGTAAAATTGAGATTCTAAGAGAATAATTAATTTGCCCAAAGTCACACAACAAAGAAGTGACAAAGCAGAACTCAAATCCAGGTCTGCATGACTCCAAAGCCCAGGCTCTTAACCACTGTGCTATCAGCCCGGGCAGGCACTGTTACCAGGATTTTCTGCCAGCGTTGCAAATAATATTGACTGAGTACCTACAAAGTGAGTGGCACTGCAGGGCTTACAGAAGGAACAAAAGGACAGGGAAGGAAGAGAAACTACATGTTTCCTACATACTTTTTATACGTTTTATTTTAAAGTCTCACTCAGGCCAGGTATACTGGCTCCCGCCTGTAATTCCCAGCACTTTGGGGGGCCAAGGCGGGAGGATCGCTTGAGGCCAGGAGTTTGAGACCAGCCTGGGCATCATAACGAGACCCTGTCTCTATAAAAAAAAGTAAAAATTAGCTGAGCTTGGTGGTGTGTGCCTGTAGTTCCAGCTACTTAGGAGGCTGAGGCTGGAGGATTGCTTGAGCCCAGGAGTTGGAGGTTACAGTGCGCTACGATCAGGCCACTGCACTCTAGCCCGGGGAAGAGAGCAAGATTCCATCTCTAAAAATAAATAAATAAACCAGTAAGCAAGTAAATAAAATAAAGTCTCAAAAACAAACCATAAGATTTTACTATTCTATTTGACAGATGAGAAGACTGAAGCTCACAGAGATCAAGTAATTTACACAAGTTTATCTTGGCAGTAAGTGGCAGAAACCTGACCTTTTAGTACGCAAAGGTCCCAGAGGGAGAACGAGGTATGAGGTATGATAACCAGACAGGAGACGAGGGAGTGGACAGACTTCACTGGAAAAAGGCTGGTGGGGCAGGGAGGTCTGTAGAAAATGAAGTGCCTATAGGTTACTGAGGGCCTCAAGGAAGTCCCCGCCCAAGGCCAGCCCCTCCAGGCCCTCCCTGCAGTGCCAGGGCAGCACAGAGCAAGGCAAACTGCAGGAGGGGCCAGAGGGTAGGTCTCCATTCATCAAGATAATAGTTTCATTCAACACTTCACACCCAAAGAGTCTTCTTCCCCACCCCGATAACTTGCTTTCTGATCACAAGCAGCCTGAAGTCCCTAGACAGAGCAGGGTTTCTGGAAACAATACAATTACAGCAATGGCTACACAGTGGAACATTTTACAGAGTGCTGGGCTGTTCTGACATCCGTACTGCTGATGATGACTACAGATGGCTGGTGGGCAAGCAGACCGGGAGGAACGGCTCTTTCAGAAAAGCTGTTTCCTTTCCTTAAAGGCTGAAACAAAAAACCAACCTTTCAAACCCCAGATCTATATAGGGATGCTTATTGAAAAGTGTGAGGAGACCTTTCAGACGTTGGAGCCAAAAGCCTTCAATGGTGTGAAACTCCTTTTTAAGGCTGGGAGTGAGACCATGGCTTTGATCCCAACCTCAGGCTGGCTTCTCTGCTCGACTTCTCAGCTCCTCAACTGTCTCCAGCCCCCTTTAATCAGTGACAACAGTGCAAGGCTTGGGGACAGAGCGGTGGCCAGGCAATGCTTGGCCTCCAATGGAGAAGACAGGCATCAACCCAAAACGTGTTACTAAGCGCAGAGGCCAAGCTCAGAGTGCAGTCAGAGAGTACAGTGGGGGCTGGCTTAGCTGAAAGGGAGATCAGCGTGCCAGGCAGAGGGCAGCACACGCACAGGCCTGGGGACGGGCTCGGGACCTGCGAGGGGCCAGCGCAGGAGAAGCGCCTGAGTGGGGAGGGCCAGCGCGGGCTGCGAGGGAAGAACAAGCCAGCTCCCACCTGGCCTGCACGCCCACCTTAGGGACTTGGGATTGATCCTAAAAGCACTGAGGAAACCACTGGAAGTGGTGAAGAGGCTCAGGGATGTATGTGGACAGAGATTTAAAACCACAGGGTGGGCAAAAGAGTAGGATGGGCAGACGTGGGTGTGGAGATGCCTGCTGGGAGATAAGTGCCCCAGGTGAGCGTGGTAGCACTGGGGACAGAGAGGTGGAAGGAGGGAGAGAGGAGTCATCAGTGACACATGCCAGGAGGAAAGGGTGGCTGAGAAATGGGGCTGCTCTCTGTAAAGTGGGGCAGGCTTGGGGACAGGTAGTATAAATTCTGCTGCACAGGGAAGTTTCTGGGCATAACATTCTAAACGGCTTTCACACCTCCAAAAAGTTTATCTGTAAGCAGAAGAGGAAGAAACACTAAAACAAAACAAACAAGCAATCACAACTCATTTTATGAGTACGTTTTATCCAAGAACCTCATATTTTCCACTGAAGGAAAAGCTGGTCTAAAAAATTTTCAATATGTACACTCGGGAGAAACAAAAAATCTCCAGCCATAAATTAAAACTGTGCTTTAAATTCTCACTTCCCAAGAGAGTCGGGGCCTCGGGGCCCTCCTGCAGTTGGGCCCTGCCTGTCCGCCTGTCTAGTCGGAAGGTAAACAACACAGGCTATTTGCAATGACAAGCAAACACTAATGAATTTTGGAGCACGTCTGGTGCTTGCATTTATGGATCATAAAATCATCTGGCTTCTCCTCGCCCCGTGCGGACATGCCAGCGAGGCAGCCCCAAGTATTTACAGCAGGCCCGGCTGCCAGGACCACTCTGTGAGAGTGAAGCTGGGGACGGCAGGACTGCCTATTTACCTTCCCATTACATACAAACCAATTTTTATGCTCTTTCAGCCTAAATCTTGGCATGCAAAATCCTATTATCCTATAAAAAAGTATTTATTTTTTAAACATCTTGGAGTGGGAGGGAGAGTCAAGCTAACTGTCTCAATTGAATCCAGGTACAAACTTAGTCAGAAGTTACCAAAATGGCTTTTTAAATACCAGCCAGATATAAACAAATGATTTAAATGCAATCTGGGGGACATATTATTTATCTAATAAACCCTACTGAATTCTAAGAGTCCTGAGGAGGGGCACTTCCATGCAAAATGGGCTCTTGGTCTAGGGGCACCATTGCAACCCCAGCCACCAGCAGATTCCTCATTGCCCAGCTATGGCAGAGCCCCGTCCCGGACCACCCCACCATGACCACCTAGGAAGAGGGGACCACAGTGGCAAAGGGACTTCTTCCAGCCCTGGGGAGGTCTGGGGTAGCCTCCACAAAACCCAGATGGCCCCCACTGGCCCTTGGCTGTCTGGGACCCTCCAGAGGCTGACCTTCGTCCCGTACGGAGTCAGCACATCAGAGACCACAGGGAGTTAACAAAAACACAGAATGAGTTCCTACGTAAGGGGATCCTTCTTAACCCCAGACCGCTATGTAAAGCTTAGTTTCTAATGGCCAAGCATCCCTGTACCTGCCCCGAGCCATGTAAAACTAAAGGCTGCCTGAACGTGGATGATGTCACAGGAGCTGTCGCTCGTTCCCTGATTCCCCACAGGCCCCCAGACCCCCAGCCTCTGCTCAGAAGCTGGCACGGTGTGAACGTGAAAGGCACTGACGGGAGCAGACAGGGCTCTCAGAGACAGATGGTCCCCAGGAGGCAAATAACATATTGGGACAAGGGGACATTGAAGGACACTGGTTCCTCACCACTGGCATTTTGGGAGTATCTGCCCAGCTTGTGGCCACTCCCATGTCTCTGGGAACGGCACCTTCCCTCCATTCCATCACAGCAGGGGAATCCAGGTAGTCATTCTGAATGACCTGAATCTGACTGACCCCCACACCAGGCAATTAATAATTCCTCATGTATGAATTTGGAATCTGATGGAGAGAGAACAAAATGAATCAGTCTCCAGGACACGAGAGCCCCAGGGCAGCCCCCTTGTGCCCGCCTTGTACACCAGGGAGTCTGGGGAAGCCAGGGAGGCAGGAGAAAGAGGGCTGACGAAGGACAGAGAAGAGGCCCCGATCGCAGCCGCTCTCTGCCTCTAGCTTCCAGAGATGCCCCACGAGTCTTGCCGCACATTCCCCTTTTGGTCAAGCTGGGGTGCCTGGCTCGCCCAGTCACCACTGTTCTCTTCTCAAGCCCTTCAGCTGGGCATCCTCAGGAAGGAAAGGGCAAGGAAGGGAAGGGAAGGCCTTGGAAAGCTCTTCTCTCAGGGAAACTGAGAACAAGAAGGAATCCATGTACCTTCTTGGAAGAGTCAGGAGTCAGGAACCACAGACAGGGGCAGAGCTTCCAGCTCTGAGGGATTTGGACTCTGTGGACATTCCTGGTGCGCCACTTTGCTTCCCTGCTTCCCTCCAGATGGGTTAGCAGGTAAATGTCAGCAAACTCAGGGCTGTGGGCTAATCCTTCAGGGGAATGGAAAGGGCAGAGGTTAAGACAGTATTCCAACCCACAGGTACGCTGGGGACATTTTTCCCAGGGTATGAAGTGGATGGCGGTAGCTTTAAAAGAGGGGAACGCCAGTCTGGACTCTTGGGCTCAAAGACTCTGAGAAGTGAGGCCACAAAGCACCAGGTTGCAACCTAGGTGGGCCATACACCAAAATCCATGCTCACGGTCCCTTCAGATTTCACCTGCCAACTCTTATTTCCCTAGGGCCTAAATCAAAGAAACACAAAGAAAGATATTTGTGACCATTGACAATAAAAAATAATGAAATCAGACCTCTTCTCCCCAAAAGGGGCTATTTACACCCACAACCTTCAATGAAATGTGGGCCCGCATGACAGAGGGTGTCCTGTTCAGCCAAGCCCCTTGCTGGATTGGAGGATGCATGTGGATTGGAGGTGCCGGGGAATCTGAACTGCTCTGTACGGTGAGAGATGGATGGTCCTGGGCCAGCCAGGATAAAGGATAAGGGTGAACAAAGAGTTGGAGAAGCAGAAGGAGCGAGAGCAGCTGCAGGGCCCACAGTGATGGGGCATCCGCTGGGTGTTTTAGAAACAGTGACGCCTGCGGTGCCTATGAGAGCTGTGAGTGAGACTCCCAAGCTTCCCTTTCAGCGACGTCTGCGCGGCTCCCTGGCGCTCTGTATGACAGATTCTTTGAGAGGAACTTGTACTGCCACAGCATGGTGTGGAGATGGTCTGTGTGAAAGAAGCAAGCTCTGGCCTTCCTGATCCGTAGGCTTGGGATTCAAGATTCAAAACCAGTCTACACACATCTCAGAGGGACCTCTGGGTGATGAGGATGACAACAATTAAGGGAAGAGGAGGAAGGAAAGGAATTGAGCATCAACCACTTGCTGAGCATTGATTACTTTCCGGCCAGTGTTAGGTAAGGATTTAAATTCGTTGTCATATGAATCCTCCCGATAACCCTGTGAAGTAGGTACTATTATCACCACTTTACAGGTGAGATAACAAAGATTGAAAGACACTAAGCCCACATGTACACAGCTAGTTGTGGTGGAGCAGGACCTCAGCCCAGTTCTACCTGCACCATAACTCATGCTGTTCACCAGGGTGCCACACAATCTCCCTGAAGACAAGGTGCTAGAGCTCTGGCTCTTCTTCTTCCTTTCTGGAGGGTTCTAGGCAACCAGGGATCCTGTCTAAGATCCTCAACTCCAGCCCATCCCAGCTAATGATCACTAGCACCACTTCTCCCAAGGCTGCCTCGACAGGTTTTGTTTCCCTGGTCCCGCTGGGGTCCTGGTCCCCAGGGACACATCAGCCACTGCCCGAGGCTCTAGTGGTAAGTTAGCCCCCAAAATCCCTTCACAAGCCTAGGGGTCCTCCTACAAACAGGGCCAGGGACAGCTACTTCTACGAACCTGGAGTTCTGCCAGAGGGCATGCAGACTGGGCCCACGGAACAGCCCAACTGGAACCTTCTGAGCAAGAGCGTCTGTCTGCATAGTCGCGCTTCTGGCACTGGACACCTCACACGGGTATCTCACAGGTACCTCCACCTCGACATGTGCAAAACCAAATTCTGCATGGACCTGCACCACCCCCCCATCACCTGCTTTCCTTGACTGGTCTCCACTGTCCAGGCCAGGAACTCGGGAGATATCCTGACTCCTCCCTCTCTCACAACCTCCACATCCACCCTAGAGCACCAAGGCCTGCGGCAGCTAGCACCTAGAGATCCCTGCACCCATGTGGGCCACCCTTTCCACCGCATTGCCCTCACGAACCACACTGTCCTTCACCTAGACCACGGGAGAGTCTCTGAATTGCTCTTCCCCACAAGTCCCTTCTGCAGAGAGCAGCCGCAGCAATCCGTGCAAGCCGTGGAAATCCACGGAAGCCGCGGTAAGGTCCAAACTGCCTGAACTGGCAGACAAGGGTCTCCCAGCCCCAACCCCTGGCTGGCTCTCCAGCTCACATGTGACACTGGCCTCTCCACAGTGAGACCCAGCCATGCCAAAACGTTTTCTTGTGGTTCTTTGCCCTCCCTCACCTCCGTCCTCGGTATGTGCTGCTCCTCCTGCACGAAACACCCCTCCTGCCCTCCCCAGCTCCCGCTCGTGCCTCAGGCAGTGGCGTATAGGCCACCGTTCAGACAAGCTTTCCGGAACCTCCTACCTCCCCAGACCACGCTGGGTGCTCCTTCTCTGTGCTTCCACGGCACGTGTGATTCCCCAACCACGCCTGCCGTTCTTTATTGACTGTTTAGTGAGCTGTCTCTCTTCCCTCCACAGACTACTAGCACTGCCCAGGGATAAGGCCTAACAACCCACTTTGTTCACCTTTGTACGTCTAGCTCCTCTCTACGTACCTGGCCACGGAGGGTGCTTAATAACTAATTGTGGACTGAATGAGTGTTATCCTGCACCACCTAGCAGGAAGTAAAGTGATTTTGAAAGAGTAAGTTTTCCAGAAAGCAGGGGTTTAACTCTTTAGGTAGAATAACTTTTCACTCAGTGCATCCATGAAAGTTTACAGAACAAATACTGTGTGCCCAGCACCACGCCAAGCACTTGGGAGACAAAGACACACTAGATGTGGGCCCTGCCCTTTTGGGTCTCCAGAACCTTTGGAATGGACGGAAAGTTCCAGGCTCCTTCCCCAGTAAAATATGAATAACAAAGGTATGTGAAATTTTGCATATAATTTATCTTAACGTTAAATTTAAACGAAAAATGTTTTCAGAAATTATTTTGCTCTTCCTCCCTTTCTCACTTCCTCTCTCTTTCTTTCATATACAAAAGCTAATATCAATTTCCCGAAAAGAATCAAAAGAAATCCAAATTGTGCCAATAAGATCAAAATGCAAGCTACAATGCCCACTGCAGTCTGCCATGAGAAGCAGTTACCAGGCCCAATGTGGGGACCACGGAGTCAGACCACCTGGGTTCGTATGCGACTCCACCATTGACCGGGCCTATGAACGGGACTATTTTATTAACCTCTTTGGGTCTCCTTCTTTGAAAATGAGGATAATAAAATTGCCTGCCTTATACTAATGTAAATATTCAACGGATTAAATCATGTAAAATTATTAGAATGGTGCCTGTCATGTAGCAAACATTCAATAAACACAGTTATAATGATCATTATTGGTGAATATAAAGTTGGATTGTGAAATATACCTTGACATCTGACATAAGACATGTATCCTTGACACCTAACACCTTTACATTAGGTCAACCTGACTTTTTTGTTTAGATACCAAAATGCTTGAAAACCTGGACTCCCAAAGGAAGAGAGTGGTATACCAAACCACCACCCACAAAGCCCACCAATAAGACCCAGTGAATGTCAGATATCAAAATCAGCACCATCCTCCAAGGGTTCTCCAGCTGAATCAAGGCCATATCCTTTTCATTTTTCTCAAGTCTCTGAGGAAAGCAATGTCAAGGTCTCTTTCACAGATGGTTTGTCCCCAAAAAGGCCTATGAATCCATACTCTCTTAGCCTTCAAAAAAGGACTGTGCTTCAGGTCTCTGCAGATTTCTGGTGCTAAAGACTCGGCATGACTCTGCCACTCCCAAGCTGCACAAACATTGCTTCTAGCAGGAGAAAGTCTGCAGACTTGTATACCCGAGTCTCACCTAGAAGGCAGCATGGCCAAAAAACGCCCATTTTCCAGCAACATCAATGGTGAATTGAAAAGTTTACCTCATTCATATGGCCAAAAATATCTAGTAAGTAAGCCAAGCCATGAATGAATTCCTCTTTCTCTGTTTTGTGGGTTTTCCTTTCCTTTCAAAGAAAAAAAGTAGAACTTCAGTCTGAAGTTCAGTCAAGTACTGCAAGACTTGTCCTTTGGAGAGCCGGTGAACTCCTGAGTAGTCGAAGCTGTTTTCTGTTCTGCTCCATTTCATAACAAAACCTCCTGAGAAAGCAGTGACTCAAGGCCTGGCTCTGATGAAGTTTAGGACTTTCAAAGCAGGCTTTCAGGACCATTGCAAACTTTGACATCAATGCATGCTGGCACAGAAAGTCCCTGCCAGTGACAGGTGGGCCTTCTTGCTTCATCAAAGCAACAAAACCAGATGTATTGCCAGACAAAGCAGATACTTCATCTGTGCACAGATAGCCTTGACATTCCTTTTAGTCAAAATTTACCTTGGCAAAGAAACCGTTTGTCATTTTGAAGACTTTAAATTTCCCAAAGGGGTCTGCAATATAAGAATTCTTGGATGTCAACAACACGGAGGTAACAGATACCAACAGGAGCTGGTTGCAGTATCCTTAGCAGCTCGTGCACTGAGTTTCAGAGAAATGGCACAGCTGCCAACTCCTCCCGTGACTTGCTTCATAATCCCACGAGACAGGTGAGCTATTCTAGAAATTACATCATTTGACACAGGACCTGCTTTAATCTCCTTCCTCTGCTCCGAGCCACAACTTGGCTCAGTCACGTCCAAGCTGTACAGCTTCACCAAGTTGTCTCCTGTCACAGTGACTTCTTTCGTTTGGCAATGTAATAAGCAGCTTCAAAGGGTATTCTAAAACAAGGCTGCTGTGTTAGGGTGACTCTGAGCTTTAGAAAATTGCCAGCCTTTCCTAGTCAAGCCTTCTTCTCACGAATAAGGTCCCCTCTCCTCCATGAATCTTCAGGAGGTGGGTGCTCCTTCCCCTTCAAGGTGTCAGGCGACCGCTGACAAGAACCCTCCACTGCAGCCTAAATGTCTGGTTAGGAAAGTAAAGCTAAAGATTATGTAAGCTTTACTGTACTTTTTTTCATCTGACATTTTCCAACTTAAGCTAGGATCAAGGTAAACACAGACAGATGTACATAATCATAAAGGTAAGGTCCAGTTTCATAAATTTCTTTCAAAGGGAAAATATTCCAGATATTATAATAGTAGAAATCATAACTTAGTGACATGAAAAGTATAATTAGTCAAACATATGTAGTAGCTCTGCATGTCATCTTATATCCTTTAAAATAGAATGATGCCTTAATTTGAGAAAAATAATTTTTTTTCATGGAAGGTAGTATTCAAAATAAATAAAGAGACTTTGATTCTGCCTATGGCAAAGTAACTGGCATTATGCTAACTATAAAAATTGGGTAAGATAACTACAACAACAAAAACGTAGCAATTTAAAGATATCAGGGGGTGGTGGCCAAAGCAGCCAGGATTTGAGGACCCAAGATGCCAGAAAGAAGAGAAACGCACTGAGGAGAGAGCTGCATTCACTCTTGCTTCATCCTCTGACAATGCCAAGTGCTGGCAGGGACGGAGCTCTGATAAACAGAAGATCAAAATGCATGAAACAATAACTAACAGAACTGAAAGGAGAAATCCACCAATCTACAGTTTTACAGGGAGAGATTTCAATACCTCTCCCTCAATAATTAATAATACAAATAAGTAGAAAATCAGTCAGTCTACAGATAACTTCAATAATGCTATTAACCGGCTGGGCGTGATAGCTCATCCTTGTAATCTCAGCACTTTGGGAGGCTGAGGTGAGAGGATCGCTTGAGGCCAGGAGTTCGAGACTAGCCTGGGCAACATAACGAGACCCCATCTCTACAAAAAATAAACAAAAAATTAACTGGGCACAGTGGCTCATGTCTGTAATCTCAGTCACCCAGGAAGATGAGGCAGGAGGATCTCTTGAGCCCAGGGGTTGCAGCCTGGGCAAGAGTGAGATCTTATCTCTATTAAAAAATTAACAAATAAATAATGCAATTAAACAACTATAACCACTTGACCTCATTTATATTTATAGAATACCCTACACAAGAACGGAATATACATTTTTTAATTTAAAAAATTTTTAATTCATATTATTACTAATTGACAAATCATATTGTATATATTTATGAGGTACAATGTGATATACTGATAAATCTATACAATTTGGAGTGATTAGATCAAGCTAATTAACATATCCATCACCTCATTTATCATTTTTATAGTAAGACATTTGGAATTTACTCTCTTAGTTATTTTGAAATATATAATACATTATTATTGATTATTGTCACCCTGCTGTGTAATTGATCTCAAAAACTTATTCCTCCTGTCTATTTAAAATTTTATACCCTTGGACCAACAACTTCCCATTCCTTCCCTACCCAGCCTCTGGTTCACCATCACTTACTCTATTTGATTTCTAATTCCATTGTGATTAGAGAACATACTTTGTATGATTTGAATTATTTTCAATTTATTGAGACTTATGGTGCAGAATACAGTAGAATCTTGGTAAATTTTCAGTGTGAACACAATGAATACAGCGGAATTAGAATAGAAATCTATAAGAGATACCTAGAAAATCCTCAAATATTTGGAAACTAAATAAACATTTTTAAATAATTCATGGGTCAAAATCATAAGGAAATCAAAAGGAAAATCAGAAAGCATTTTGAATTGAATGGAAATGAAAGCCCAAAATACCATAATGTGTGTGATAAAGCTAAAGTGATGCTTAGAAGAAAAATTATAGCATTAGATGCCTACATCAGAAATGAAGAAAGTTTTCAAATCATTGACTTCAGCTTCTATTTTAAGAAACTAGAAAAAAAGAGCAAATCGAACCCAAATTAAGCAGAAGGAAATAAAAATATGAACACAAACCAATGGATTAGAAAACAGAAAAGCAATAGGAAAAAATAATGAAACTGAAAGATCTATTTTTTTGAGATCAATAAAATGAATAAATGTTTAGCTGGACTTATCAGGAAAAAAGAAGGAGACACAAATTGCCAATATTAGGAGTGCAAGAGGGGACATCATTACAGGTCCTACAGATATTAAAAGAATAATAAGGGAATATTATGCACAACTTCATGGGAATAAATTTAACTCAGATAAAATGCATAAACTCATTGAAAAACACAACCAAAGCTCACTAAAAAAGAAACAGATAACCTGAGTAGTTCCATATCTATTAAAGAAATAGAAATAGATTCTTTCTTTAGAGAAATTGAATTCATAGGTAAAAACTTTTCCACAATGATTTAGCAATCACTTTTATTTTCACATCAAATGGGTTGAAAAACCGGCACATGGATATTTATAGAAGCTCTGTTCATAATCGCCAAAACTTAAGAGCAATCAAGATGTCCCTCAGTAGGGGAATGATAAGCTGTGGTACATCCAAACAATGGATTATTATTTAGCACTAAAAAAGAGAAAAGAGCTATTAAGCCATGAAAAGATACAGAGGAAATGTAAATGCATATTACTAAGTTAAAGAAGACAATCTGAAAAGGCTACATAATATATGATTCCAATTAGATGACATCCTGGAAAAGTCAAAACTATGGAGACAGTAAAAAGATCAGGGGTGCCAGGGGTTAGGAGCTAGGAAGGGATGAATACGCAGAGCACAGAGGATTTTTAAGACAGTGAAGATGCTATAAAAGGAGATACGTGTGATTATATATTTGTCAAAACCTATAGAATGTACAATACCCAGAGTGAACCCTAAAGTAAATTATGGACTTTGGGTGATAATGATGTGTCAACGTAGGTTCATGGATCTGAATGAATGTGCCACTCTGGTGGAGGATATTGATAATGGGGGAGACTGTGCACCTAGTAAGGGCAGGGGATATATTGGAATTCTCAGTATTTTTTGTTGTACGCCTATAACTGTCTATTGATTTTCTCCTTATTATATTCCTGACTTCTCTCAAAAATGAAGAAACCATTTGTGAGTTTCTGCCACGTGCCAGGCCCATTCTAGGCCCTCTGCTCGTACGATCTCTTTAAACCATCATAACTCACTGAGTGGGTATCATTTCCACTTTACAGATGAGGAGATGGAGACCCAGGGAGGTGAAGGAACTTGCCTGTGATCACACAGCTGGACAGCAGCAAGGCCGGGTTTCAAAGGCAGACCGCCCTGCCTCCAAAGCTTATGACCCTCCCTCCACACCAAGCTGCCTGGGATCACGCAGTTGTTCCTGCAGCAAGAGTCCAAACAAACCCTCTTTTCCCTGCAGACGAAAATCACAAACAGGCGCCAAGTCCCCATGGAAGAAAACAGCTGTTCATCAAAGGCTCTGTTTTGCGTTATTAATTCATTTAAAAGGAAATTTGGTTTCTAACCAGTACTAATGTCATATCCACACTGAAGAAGGGAGAAAAATAGTCTTGAAGTTGAAAGTGTTGGCTTCACTGGATCAAATGTGTTTCTGGCCTGTGTCTGCAGCCAGATCCGATGCCTGCCCCACTGGGCTCTCCCCACCTTTCAGGCAGGTCTTCTGAGGCTCAGAGAGGGACTCCAACCTCCACTCTGTCTGCATCATGAAAGGAGTTGGAGGAAGCCCTTTTCCACTTTGTTTCCATTAGGATAAGAAATTGTTACTATGGATAGAGTAATCACTAGGAAATAAGTAAAAAACTACTGCAAACTCAGAGCAATAACAGATGAGAGTGATAGCTGCTCAGGCTACTGGGGCTAAGTAACGTCAGCACTGATGAGCCATCCTTTCCATGCCTTGGCCCCAGCTGGAGGACACCAGGACTGCCCCTGCTACCTAATCCAGTTTTCTGAACAAAGGGAAGCAGTGCAGTAGCGGTCCCCAACCTTTTTGGCACCAGGGACCAGTTTCACAGAAGACAATTTTTCCATGGATGGGGCGGGGGAGGGGGTGGGGGGATGGTTTTGGGATGATTCAAGCGCATTATATTTATTGTGCAGTCAAACCTCTCTGCTAATAACAACCTGTATTTGCAGCTGCTCCCCAGTGCCAGCATCACTGCCTCAGCTCCACCTCGGATCATCAGGCATTAGAGTCTCATAAGAAGTGCAACCTACATCTCCCTTGTGCGCAGTTTACAGTAGGGTCCGTGCGCCTATGAGAACCTAATGCCACAGCTGATCTGACAGGAGGCAGAGCTCATGCAGTGATACACACGATGGGGAGCGGCTGTAAATACAGATGAAGCTTTGCTCGCTCACCCGCCGCTCTCCTCCTCCTGTGCGCCCAATTCCTAATAGGCTGGTGGTTGGGGACCACAACAGTATAGCATAGAAGTCAAGAGGATTCAATGGATCTTATCATTATTATTACTACTACATCCTAAACGTATCTGACAAACAGCAAACAACATCAGGCTCTGTGCTAGATCACAAGAGACAGGGGTGAAGTGTACTCGCATGATCCCTGCATTCCTGGAGTTTATAATCTAGGACAGAGTTTGAACAACTAGTTATTAAAACTTTAAAAAGTCGTAATATTCCAGTACGAGGGTGACAAGTGCCACACATAAGAAGTGGAGGGTGGCTACGGGAGGGTGATGCGGGAAAGCAGCGCGACCTGGAGCTGTGAGTGCCTGCCATCCCCTGGCAGAGCAGAGCGTTCCAGGCAGAGGGCGCAGCCTGTGGGAGGTGCTGAGATGGGGGGAGCACGGGGAGGACGTGGTGTGCACACGGAGCCGGAGGCTGCGGCGGGAGGAGGCCGGGGGTCTGCTGCTGGCCCATCTCACAGAGCTGGCAGGCTGCATGAAGGAGGTAGATCTGCGTCCCAGGGGCAGTGTGGAGCCACGGAGGGCTCTAGGCAGGGCAGGGACAGGCCAGGGTCAGACTCTGGCTTTAGAAAAATGTTTCTGGCTCCAAAGAGGAGGCTGGGGGGTGGGACCGAAAGCATCGTCACATGAAAGGCTGCTGCCATCATTCAGCGGAGCGGTGGCAGTGGGTTAGACTAGGCCGGTGCAGTGGAGGGAGATGGTCTGAGAAAACTGCCCAGCATGTGACCTGAGAGAGGGGTTTGAATGATGTCAGCGAAACCGATCTGCTCTTTACAGATGACTGCCTGCTGGCAACACTCCTCCCTTCTCCTAGGGCCAAACACTGTGATTCCAAGGAGCAGCGAAGACACACAGGGTTTGTCCGACATCCAACACTGACCTCGGCTTTCTGGAATGCCCGCTTCTTCAGAGAAGGCAAACGGCATCCAGACAAAAGGCCAGAGGGTCAGGTTCCTGAACCCACAGGCAGTGTTTTCCTGAACTGCAACGTGTCATGTGGCCCATAGGAAACTGCGGACTTCTGCAGGGAGTCTTCCATTCCAGCAGGCCAGCCTTTCTGCAAACCAGAAAGGGACCCAACAGATCTGGTCAAGTCACAGTTAGGGGTCTCCAGCTCTGGCCTGATACAGAGAAGGGTGAAACCAAATCACTGTAGAGTAGATGCCCCACGGGATATGCTTTCTGTCTGTAAAGTGCTTCCTTTCTCCCAAAGCATTTCTGTTAACGCCATTCCCACCGCCTCATTCTAACCAGATCTGCCTTTCCCTTAGAACACCCCTTAGCAGGTTACCTCCAGGGCCACAGAGAGTGAGGAAGAGAGACGAGGATCTGCACACCCACCCAGACCACCGTTGCCTGCCTTCCACTAATACCAAGAACCTAGCCCATGCCTCAAACCCAGTGGCAGGTGCTGGTGACACTCTGGTTCCTTGCCTCACAAGGCCCACAGTCCAGACCCACAGCCTTTCTTCTGGGAAGCCAGAGCTATGTCCAATACTTCCTCCTCCCTTCCGCGCTGCTGTCTGCTCTCCTGCCTATAGTGCCGGCTCGTGGGCTTCCCTTCCTCCTGTTCTCCTGTCACCACCTCCAGGGGCTTCACGGCACTGGGCGGTGCGCCTTCCCCCGGGACCCGACCTCCGCGCCTCAGCTGCACGCCACAGCTGCTACCTAAAGGCACAGCCCTCAACCCTCCAAGCACAGTCACCAGAGCTGCCCCACCTCGAACACCCTGAACTCCGAAAGCTTTCTTGTTCCATTCCTTCCTGGCCTCCCTCCCCTCCCCTATTCCTAACCAAATCTATGCTTTGCCCTCTTCTCAACTTTTGGTCCTCCAGCCCTTCTGGAGCATTCGGGTTGTCAGGCCTCCTGGCCCTTCTGGCCTCCCTCTCCCAAGGCAAAACACGGCTGAGCACACTGCCTGACTTCCCCAGATCTGCTCCTACCCCCAGGGCCACTCCTCTGCCTCCCTCCCTGCCCGCCCTTCCCTCTGCTCCGCAGATGCACAGTCCACGGCTTTCCCTCTGCATCTGAGCGTTTCCTCTCGGCTGGGCCCTCGCAGCAGCCTCATAACCAGAGCAACATCAGGCCTTCTCCAGCGCTACCACCCTGCCTCGCACAGACACCGCAAGAGCCTCATAACCAGTCTCCCTGACTCCAGCTGTTCACTCTCGGTTAGAATCAATGTCCTAAAATACAAATCTGTCCATGTCGCCCCCCTTTTAAAATCTCTTAGTGAACACCCAGGGCTAACAAGATACAGCTCAAACTCCAGGCACACCTAAGCCTCCCTCCCTGGCCTCACTGCCCTCCCCTGCCCAACCCAACCTGTCTGGCCCAGCGTGGCTCCCCTGGCCTGTGTCCACGCTCCTCCAAGTTTTTGGTGCTGAACCTTCAGATCTCTCACCCTCAAGCCTGAGGCTCCTCCTTCCTTGCCACCTTCTTTGCTGCTGACCTCACTATTGGTCCTTATATTTCCTGGCCATCCATCCTCTGTATTTTGGTTCTAGTCTTGCAGTAGAGACCTAGATATACTTCTCTGATCACAACAAACTTCTCACTGTTCTCCAAACACCCTTATGCATCCAGACCGTCCTGCCTTTGCAATGCTCTTGGCCACCCCACTCTGCTGGCTCTCTTGCTCAAGCATCCCCTCCTCTGGGACACACTCCCTGCCTCTGCCCATCCTGCCCTCACTCTCTCCTTGAATCCCCCACAGCCCCCGGCACCTCTTATTCTCGCTGGGCTGTGCCAAGACCCCTTTGTCATCGTCTCTCCAGCATTTAGCACAGTAGACTGATGAACGAGTGAATGAGTGAAGGCAGGGCTGACTGCTGGGAAATCTGACAGTGGGGATGGAACAACGTTGGCAGGGGCAGCAAGGAGACAGGAAGAGACACAGGCCCTTAGAGAAGAAGCTTTCCACCTCACTGAATTTGGTACCCACTGCCACTTGTTTCCATCGCGCTGGGGCCCAAGGGACACTCATCCACTTGCCTCTGTGACTCTGCATGCTTGGCTGCAAAGGAATGACACACTCACTTTTGGTAAGCCCTTGGCACGTGCCATATCCCTGGCAGTGATGCCCTGGCAGAGCACAGACCCGACAGAAAAGCAGGCTCTCCTTTTCTTCTCCCCAGAACACCAGGCACCAAAAGTAGTATTAAATTTTGCTAAAGACATCACCTCTGTTTTCAATGGGTTATTCATTCTGTCTGAAATTCCCTTTCCAATTGCCCTCCAACCCCCAAAATCACCAATAAGATATGATTCCTCAAGGCCCAGTGTTAATGTCCTGCCAAGGCAGAGTGAGTCCCCCTACTCGATGTCTGCAGGACCCTCAGGGCACCATGGGGTGAGTCTTGTTCTAGACCTCAGCCTCCCAGCTACCCGGGGGTCCAGGATGTGAACCCAGGGCTGCAGGATTCCAAGGGCAGTGCTCTTAACCATGCTGCAACTTAGGCACTGGCTCGTGCACAGGCACTGCAGAATGTTCTGTTGAGCAACCACGGAACACCCATAATCCACCGTGCCTATTCAAACTATACACTAGTGAAAAATAACAACCACAAGTTACTAGGAACTTATTGCGCACAGGCCATATACTAAGTTCTTACGTGCCCATTACAAGGTAAAATCTTTGATTTCCCCCTACTTTACACATGAGAAAATCAAAGAGTAAAGACAATGCGTGACTTATCCAAAGTCTCTGAGCTAGGAAGTGTGAGGCTGGGACTCAACCCCAGCTTCATCAGATTGGAGTCCCCGCTCCTCAGTGCGCTGTGCAGGGTTAGCCCAGCAGTTCAGCTTTGACAGAACCCTGGGCTGAGTGAAAGCACAGACTGTGCCCATTTTCAGCACATTCTAGGAACAGCAGTTCCCCCTTGATGCTGCTCCACATTGAAACTAATGACAAAAACAGTTCAGACACTTAGGCTAGCCTCTGGCAAACTGTTGGACCTACAGGCCCACAGGCTGGGAATTGAGCATGATGATAGGTTTGGTAGGAAATGCCAGCAGGGATAAAACACCACCCTGAAAATGTATCCTCCTAGAAGGCTGCTGTCCCCAGGACCCTTCAGACAGATCTCTGTTACAATGGAGCCCTTGCGCTGAGCCCTGGCGGCCAGGAATCCACCCAGGCCCTGCAACCTAATCCACCATGGTGGCAATGGGGTTTTAGCCACAACTTGTAAGTTAAACACAGCTGTGAGCTATTATGCTGCAAAGTTATACTGTATTAACCCACCAATTTTTGATAACATTGGTCACTTGTTAAAGTCACCAGGGAACAGGGCAGTTATGATTCCATATTTCTAACTTCCATTTTCCTTATTCTCTGCCAATCCTTTTTTTTTTTGAGAAATGTTAAATATTCTTTATTTGATATTACACATAAACCATACTAAAATGCCTTTCAATAAATAAAAGGCAGCATTTTAGTAGACACAGGGAAATTAGATTGGCATAGCGAAGACCAAAAATATATAAAGTAAACACTGCTACCTTATCTCCAGCCCTCGCTTTTAACAGGCTAATAAACACAAATTAAAAAACCAGTGAGTCTCGCTTGGTTCCAAGACAGTGAAGGGATTTCCTTAGTATTTAAATATATTCACATAACCAGTTATATAAATCTAAATATAAAACCAATCTTCAACAGGTTTTGAAATGGCAATTTACCATCCTTGTAAAAAGTTGAACACTACTAATTAATCCAATCATGTCTTCAGAAAGGGGAAACTGTGATAGCATTTACTGTATTGGAATTACTATCAAAATTCAAAAAACCGAATTAACCACAAGCCAGTCTTAGTTAAATCAGGACTGTCCAACAAAAGTATTCTGTCACTCTTTCATGATCTGAATTCTGGTGTATGAGACCAATTAAATTATGGTACACATAAAAAAAATTATGAGATATTTCTGGTTTGTAATAAATAAGGCAGTGGCCAATTACTACTCATTAGTGGCTTTTTTGAGATAAGCTATCAAGTCTGCCCTTTCTCCCTTCTTCTTAATGCCAGCGAAGATCATTTTTGTTCCAAGGATGTACTTCTTGGGATTCTCCAAATACTCCATCAGTGTATCCTCTCCCCAGGTGATGCCTTTGTTCTTATTGGCATCTGTCTAAGAGAATCCAGCAGCCTGGCCTGTCTTTCTCCCAAAGAGACCATGGAGATTTGGCCCAGTCTTGTGCTTGCCTCCGTTTTCCACAGTGTGGCACTGGGCACACTTCTGAACAAAAATCTTCTTGCCTTTCTCAACATCACCCATATTTAATTCTCTCTTTGGTTGCTGATGGCACGAAGGTTCCCAGTCAGAAGCCGGACATCCCGCTCTCTAACTCTGCCAATCCTTAATGTACTGTCTCCCTGGCTTCCTCTAAGCCCTGGGATGATGCTCTTGTGGTCCCCCTTGCAGAAATGAGCAGATGTCGTGACCAGCCACAGCTGCATGCTCAGTTATCAACAGCATTTGGAAATTTGAATCTTTAAAAGGCTGAGCTCACCAGGAAAAACCCTTGCCTTGAGGGAAGTGGTTATACCCCAAAACAGACACTCTGGTAATAATGGTGTCTCAGTTGGCACACCCCCATTGGCAATGTGCCTAAACACAGCCAGATAATGTTCTACTATGGCACTTCCCCTCTCATTCATTCATTCAGTCAAGCTCTACTCATTTAATAAATATTTATTGAGTATCTACTGTGTTCCAGGCACTGGGATTACAACAGGGTCTCTCAGTATGCAGACCTCCAGAACCAAGTGAGCATTACCCTCCTTTTCTGCCCTGGTGCTTCCAAAGACCTATGGGGGGAGAGCCAAGGAGGGAGGTCCACTTGGGTGTATAAGTGGTAGGAGGGAAAGAAGACAAGAAGAAAAAGAACTAACTACAAACAGAACTGCAGAGAAATGTTAAATCTGGCCAGTAGTCTGCTGGTTAGTAGTATAATAATATTGATATTATTATTTTTAAGTTATTTTACATATATATGATGGGATATTTAAAAAGTAATTATTGAATATTATGTACCAAAGTTATCAGTGTCAAATAAAATATGTAAAAATCAAGGGAATTAAGTAACAATCCTATAACGTTAGATTTGAATTGGAAAGAGCAGTATTGCATTCGATTTCTGCAAGATAATGTGGTATAACAAACAGTCTTCACATCTCAGCCGCTTACAACAACATTTGTTAACTTTTCATGCTCACAGATCTCTGGAGTGATACAGCTCAGCTGATCTCTGCTGAGTTCACTTGGGCTTGTCTGGGTTAGCGTGGTCAATTCAGGTCATCTGTAATGTCCTCATTTGGGGACCAGAATACACAAGCAATACTTTACAGTACACTGTGGAGAATGGAAGTTCTGAAAATGCTGGTTAAAGCCCGCTGTGCCTCTCACCACCTTAGCTCAGCATCTGCACGCTGCCACTTCCTCTCACATCCCACTGGCAAAGCCGAGGGGCAGGGCCAAGCCCAAAGTCAACAGGGTGGGGAGATATACACTACCCGGTGGAGCTACCACAGGGATGAGGGGCAAAGGAAAAATTATGGAGAAATAATACCATCTATCCTAACAATGAACTCATAACATTTTCCTTTTCAAAAATAATTGTTTCCTAGCCCTGACCATAGAAAAGGCCTAAAAGCAATAGCAACTCAGTAGCACTGAGCAGCCCTCAACCAGACTGTGGCTTCTAAATCCTTTTCCCCACTAAAAGAAACTAGCACTCCTGAAGGAATGCCTAATTCCAGGTCTGCAGCAGGAAATGCACAACACAGCCCTGGGTATCTTGCTGAGCCAAAAAGCAAGGAAGCAATAAAAAATAATAAGATCATGTTAAATGGATATGGGAGCCAACATGAAAGGGCTCCCATTGGTCAAAGAAAGGACAATTTATGCACCAAAAAGAATGGTGACTACAAATGATTGAAACATACAGGATATATAAAAATCCATGAGTTCATTATAATTGATAGAGAGAAATAGAGAAAGTGAGAAAGAGACTGCTCACCAAAAACAAAACAAAGCAGCACACACACACGCCACCATTAAAGATAAGTGGAGCACCAACTGCTTACTCTGAAGACTGATAATTAAAAGTAAAGAATTGAGTATTGATCCTGCCTTTTGTGTACAAGTAGTTCTAACTGATGAGGGAAAATTCTTCTTAAGAATTTCAGCTATAAATGTGAAGAAATGATAGAATGAGAAGAGTCACCATTTTGTCATGCTTAATAAAATACTCGATTCAGGCAAAGATCATCAAAAAGTAGATGGGAACTTCACAATGAAAATAGGACAGTCACAACCTGAACTCAGTGATTAATCTTCACATGACAACGAGTAGGACAACTGGATATCTCCTAATGTGATGTGTAACACAAAGTACCCAGCACCACCTAGGAAACATTCTTCCCAAAAAGATGGAACCAAAATCAATCAAGCCTTTTGGGTGAACTTCCAGTTTGACAGAAAACATAGGGGCCAAGTGAGCAAGTTAAGGCACCAAGAGGAAGCAGAGTATTCAGAATGTGGACCTTACTCAGTACAACTAACCTGATCGTCAACAAGTTAAGGGCATGGGGGCAGGGGGACAGGGGAGGGTGGAACTTGAGAAACAGCAACCAAGTGCAATGTGCAGGCCCTGTAACTGCTGTAGCTGTTAGTGGTTTTTGTTTGTTTTTGAAACAATTGGGGAAATTTGAAATTCCCCCAATTTGATCCCAAGGAATTATTGCCAATTTTGCTGGGTATGATAATGACATTGTGGTTATATTAGAAAATAGCTGTTTTTTAAGAGCTACATCTGAAGTTTGAAGGAGGGAAATAATAGGATGTCAGGTATTTGCTTTCAAAGATATCCAAAAATAAATAAAAAGAAAAAAAATGAAGTAAATAAAGCAAATATGGCAATTATTGGATCTTGGTAATAGGGTTCATTTTACCACTCTTCATATATATATATAGCGTGTGTATGTGTGTGTGTATTTGAAATTTCTAACAATAAGAAATGTTTTAAAAGAATAAGAAGGAGAGGAAGGGGAACTGAGAGGTAGAAAGATGGGAGAATGGCAGGGTAGGGGCTGAGGCAAGGCGTTTATTCTAGAGTAAGCCAGAGACTGATGCAAAGGGGTACTGGTGGGTGATAAGAATAGTCACAGCAACAACCATAACAAGAATAATATCTGTAAATTCTGCACTCCTACTGCCAGGGACCAGACCCTACTCCCATCACCTACTTGCTGTGACAAGTTGCTCAGGCAACTTGAGGCATCACCCCTCTGTGCCAAATTCTCCATCTATAAATGGAATAACCATTGCACCTTCCATGGTAAGTGGAGGATTAAATGAGGTAACACATATAAAGTCTTTAACCACTCAGCGCAATGCCTGTACGTTCTACACATTCAAAAAAGGTTGGCGTTAAGTTTTACTAGGTTCCAGGCTCCCTGTGAAGTACTTTACCTGCATTTTTTTCATTTAATTCTCCAAATAACCCAATGAGGGAGGTGCCCTTGTCATCCCCACTCTGAATGAGGAGACTGAAACTCAGGGAGGTGAAGTGATTTACTCAAGGTCACATAGCTGGGGACTAGCAGAGTCAGAATTACTAAAGGTCTGGAATCAGACTACCTGAATTTGACCTCTGACCTGAGGCCTGTGGGAGGAGCCCCCAAGATGTCCCCCAGTGATTCTTACTTGCTGTTGTCCAGCCTTGTATAGTGCCCCACTCACTACAGAGGGCTGATCTGTGACACTAATAGGACACTGTGCAAATGAGAGGATGTGACTTCTGAGCCAGGTCACAAAAGTCACTGTGGCTTCTGTCTTGCTCTCTGGGATCACTCACTCTAGGGCAAGTCAGTTGCCATGCCTTGAGGGCACTCAGCAGCCCTGTGAACAGGTCCGCATGGCAAGGAACTAAGGCCTCCTGCTAACAGCCAGGCACTCACTGTGCGTGAGCCACCCTGCAAGCAGATTTCCCAGCCCCAGTCAAGCCTTCAGATAACTGCAGTCCCAGCTGACATCTTGACTTCAACCTCCTGAGAGACCCTGAGCCAAGACCACCCAACCAAGCCACTCCTAGATTCTTCACCCACAGAAAATGTGGGAGATAATAAATGCTTATTGCTTTAAGCTGCTAAATTTGGGGGTAATTTGTTACACAGCAACAGAGGACTAATACAGGAATCATGGAGCAAGTTATGGTACTTAACATGTCTGAGCTTCAGTTTCCTTGTATATAAAACAAAGATAAAGCAGGATGTTGTGAGGATTAAATGAGACCCTGCATCTAACTAAGGGTCTTGACCTTCCAACTCCGGGGTGGTCCAGCCACAACATGGCAGGCAGCCCCAAGAGAAAAAGTCCCAGTTTTGAGTCTGCTGACAATAACAACAGCAGCAAAAAAGCTGGGGAAGCTCCCAGGGTCCTTCTTTCACCACAGTTAGATGTGGCCTGGCCTAGAGCACTAAGTGCTCAGGCAGTGAGCCCTGGGTACTCGGGGCTAAGGCCCAGAGGGCTGGCAAGCCAAACAAGGACACAGAGGCAAAGGCCTGAGTGGGCAGGGCCACCGCGCACCATTCTACCACCGGCAGCTGCCTTCCTGCCAGCGCCAGAGACTCCAGGACCCCCATGGCTGGGGCAGGGGAGCTTTAGAAGCCATTACATCCAAATCTCCTCCGCTTCCCCATCCATGCACCTCTCCTTGACCACACCCTCTGTGCATGCTAATCCCCAAACCTAGAAAATTCCTCTTCCAGGACCACCCCTAACATCACCCAAAAGCATCCAGGTTTCACTATAACTCCTCACAGCCTGCTCAAAGCCTTTCAGATCTCCAAAGACAGGCTCCCATCCTTAGGAGCCCTCTTTTGTTCAGGCTAAATACTCCTAGCTCCTCGTTAACAAGCACAGAGTTGGCACATAGCATGATGGGAAGAGGGAGGACGCAGAGACCTGACACAGGCTGGAAGAAGACCAACCAGGAGAAGTGGCCAATGCCCTCTAGGGAAACCCCAGAAGGCCTAATTGCCATATCTAAACCCCACCAGCATAAATTCCTCAGTTGTGAAGAATCTCAAAGGCCTAGGAAGGGCTCATAACCTGGATGTCCTAGACAACGGAGCCCCGATAAGACGGCTGTTTCCACAACGGAAGACGTGGGAGCCCATCCTGCTGTGCAGCCATCAGGCCACACCTGTCTGGCACAGTAGCTGAGCACTTGGGCCTGGTTCAAATCCTGGCTACAGGATCCGTGGCCAATATTATTCAACCCACATTATTATCTATGTAGGTTGAATTGAGAGTAATCTTAGTAATTAGGCAAGAAAAAATTTTTTAAAGAGTTAGAATTTCACAAAACAAATTGCTATCAGTCTTATAATCATCTACATTGCTGTCCTCATCTTTCCCAGAGCCCCACTCTAAAGCTAAGCAATCAGAATCTCCAAGGATGATGCCTAGGCATCTGTATTTTTTTAATAGAATTTCCAAACTGATTCTGATGCGCGACCAGGGTTGAAAGGCTCCGGTCCACAGGTTTCCTGACCTCCTGGGAGTCCAGGTCACTTGCAGTGCCCATCTTGCTCTCAGATGTTGGCCTCTGCTTCCTGGAAAGTCTTGCCTACATCAAACTTACAACTGTGTCTTATTCTTGCCCTTCCAACTCCGGGGTGGTCCAGCCACAACATGGCAGGCAGCCCCAAGAGGAAAAGTCCCAGTTTTGAGTCTTCTGACAATAACAACAGCAGCAAAAAAGCTGGGGAAGCTCCCAGGGTCCTTCTTTCACCACAGTTTTGACAATGAGGAACAAACTCTTCCATTTTTAGCTAACATGTTATAGATCCAAGATGTTCAAGTTTGGGGTTTCTCCAGAAACCTCAAACCAATTAGTTCTGAATCCTCCCTTTGTATCAGAATCACCTGGCAAATGTTTACAAAATTGAGTTGACTGGGTTCCAGACCCCAATCCAGAGATTCAGGTTTAATGGTCTAGGGTGGGGTCTGGGCACCCCACGTTTCCAAGACTATCCAGGTGATTCTGATGTGTAGCCACATTTGAGAACCACTGCTACAAGCTGCAATCTAGAAAACAAAACATCTCCCCTTTAATGTCTTGTCACAACTTGAAGCAAGATATGCATTGAGGAGACACCTTCCAACTGCAATGCCCTGGAGGAAAGCCTTGGCCTGGCCCTAGTTGTGCCTCTGAAGAAGCCCCTACTCCCTTCCCTCCTACCAACAGCCTGGGCAGTGATCCCAGCCTCCTGGGCACATGCAGGTTCAGGGCTCGTGGCAGGCTGAGCTGCCCTCCTTGATGTTCAGGAAAGAATAAAGCCCCAAATGTCTAAACTGCTCCAGATCAAAGCCAAGAAGAGAACATGATCAGAAATAGCTTCAACTGAGAACTAAGGCAACCATCACACAACTACTCCCTCAAAAGGCTCCAAGAGGCAATGAGTTGATGTTTTTTAATTAGAAAGAATGGATCATTCCACATTAGAACAAAGCAGAAAACGATTGGAAGTGAGCCAATTCAAAAAAGCAAACATAGCTCTGCTCCCAAACCCTAATGAATACAACATACACGGACACACACGCACACACACAAAAATACAAATCACATAAGTGCTGAGCGAAGCTAGTGGTACTAGTTTCTTCCTAATTTGTAGTAGACTAGATGCCAGCTCTCAGAAGGCCTGGATACTTTGTCTGGCTTTGTGTTAAGATATGCCTGTCTTTCTCAAAGTCTTAATGGTGGCAGTACTATAAGAAAGGCGTTAAGAGTGTTCTGGAATTCACACCAAGGCTACAGCAGGCACTGTGTGATGCATCTCCCCACCTACAACCCCTCCTCTGAGAATGCCCTTCACTCACAAGGCTGAGTCCCGAGGCCCTATCTGCTTGTCTTGACCACGTACTCTTGGTCCTCAGTGACGGGGCTGACACTGGGCACATGAGTAAGCTGCCCTGGACCAAAAGCTGCTGGTCTTAGTCCAGGATGGTGACTTGAATGGGGATCATGTACACGTGGGCCCTTTGGGGAGGCCAAGTCAGACCACGTGTGCAGGCAGGAAAGCCGGCAGGAGAGGGGAGGAGAGGGCAAAGCAGAGCAGGAAGCAGGGCCCACGAGCGTCCCAGGCGGCAATCCAGGCTGCCTGGACTCCATGCCCGTGATTCTGTAAAGTGCCCCTTTATCCTTGTAATAAATTCCTCTTCTGCCTATTCAGCTACTTTGAAATGGACTTTTGTTTACTTACTAACACAAAAAGAATCCTACGTTAAATAACCAAAGCTTCATTATCAATTACCAAACATTTCCAGGAATTTTTTTTAAAGACCAAAATCAACTTTCTACCCTTTATTCAATATACTGTTTCTAAAAATGTACATATGCTTTTCATGTAAATATGTATGTGTTTTGCTGTGGCAACTGGTTTCAAAAACAGAAACAAGGCAACCGCCAGAATTTGGGATCAACAAAAAGAAAGCTCTCTAGAAAAACATTCTCGCATATCCCCTTCTTGACATTTTCAGCAAAGGTAAACGAATTAGTGTGTCAAGACTCACTCTCAGGCATGGAGGCTTCTGGGCACCAACTGATCCCGGCCCTGCCAGAGGCCAGACAGGGAATATTCTCTGGAGAACCCGAACACAGGGCTCAGAAAATGAGCACTGTAGAGAATGGAATGGGGTTTCAGTCAAGAACATGCACTTATAGAGACCTGAGGAGAGAACCATGAAACTGAAGCACTCTAATGGTGGCTGACTACATCCTCTCTTCCCAGCCACAGCATTAGCAGAAGAGTATAAAGGACAAAGTACAGACCTCCGGCTGGATGGCTTTAAACACGGGTATGTCCATTAATGTAATCTGGCTCTGCAACAGAGAGAACGGATGTTAGAAAATACTGTACATCAAAGGTAACTGTCATGTTATTTTAGTCTATACAGAGTAATGTACATTCATAAAAGTTACGCTTTCCCCTTTGAAATAAAAAACAAGACAGAACAGAATAAAAAACTGGGTAAATTTCCGAAATGCCTTTCCCACCCCTTCCCTCCTCGTAAATCTTGATCCACACCCTTCTTTCTTGAATGTGAGATGAACTTTCAATTTAAGAATTGATGATAGTAGTTTTGAGGGTGGGGCTGAGAGTAAGAGGAACATTTTTATTTTGGAAATTTTTGTACTATTGGGACTTTTGTTTCAAGCATGAACTACTTTTGTAATTTTTAAAAGTTGTAGACACAATATTAAAAATTGGAATGCTAAACAGAGACACTATCTACTACTCTAAAGTTCAATTTATTTTAAAACGGTGGCTTATAGAAATTATACTTTTATTCTGAAGTCTATGCTGCCCCTAAATTACATGGTAGAGTGCTATTCGAGATAAATCCACAGACCCCACGAGGCCACGCACTGTTTACTCCACCAGCCCGCAATGAGCTAAGCACAGAAGCTGGGGCAAGCACAGGGAACTACAGCAATTTGACACAGCTGCAACATTTCTAATGTGTTTTTTTCTTTTTTTTTTTTTTAAGTATCAGTCCTCAACAGATTAGAAATGAAAAAAACTGGCCCTTTACCACAGCTAGCTAGCTTAAGAGGCACAGATGTCTAGAAAGCACATACCAGGTTGAAAGGCTGTGCCTGCCTAGTGACAGTAGGGAGGCATCACTGTTGACCATCTTGCAGGCCCAGGCGTGGGCTGAGCTGACTTCATATAACCCACCCACCTCCACGTGTCACCCAGGATGCCAGATGTCAGTTAGCCGATGCCTCTGTGACAGGCCAGGGAAATGCAGGGAGGGCCTAGGGATACCTACTAACACGAGAAGACACCCTGACTACTGAACACAAGGCCATCTGAGGTGCCAGGATGCAGGAAAACAAACCTGGGCTCTGGAATCTACAGGGTGTGTGTGTCCTCTCTGACACATGACTTACCCTTCCCCAGTCTCGGGTACCACGTCTAGAAAATGATGACAATAATCCCAATCTCAAAGGGTTTTGGTGAAAATTCAACACAAGAAGTACAGAATGCTTGGCACCTGACAGATATGCAATAAATACATAGGAGGATGTGTGTGTGTGTGTGTGTGTGTGTGTGTGTGTGTGTGTTTGTCAAAAGGGAAACCACACAGATAGGCTCACATATTAGCATGTGATTTTATGGTTCCTGACCAATACGCAAGCTAGGAAATAAGGAACCATTAATTTGGTTGACTACCCATGCACTGAAGTTGCTCTAGAGAAAAGTTTTAAAAATCTGTTTCATTGAGCCAGCAAAAAGCCTCATGTCAAGAATACATTGGAGAGAAATGGCAATACACAAGTGTGTCACTTGTGACCACAATCCAGATGCAGAACTGTGGTCAGCTCCTGGCATAATTCAAAGGTAGACCAAGACCACTGGGTTCCTGAGGAGCACAAGACACTCAGGGCTGAGTTGGGGGCAAGGGTGGGATACCAGTGGAGAGCCTCTCTGCCCCCGCCCAGGGGCTAGTGCTCCACATGGGCACAGGGGTGAAATGCTGCCATTAACGGAAGCCTGGCTGGGAGACGAGGGATGGCACCAGGGAAAGGAAGCACTGGAGGGGAACCCGAGCTCTCTGACCTCTGGGTTCCATCCACCAGTGGCAAGGGGGCATTTGACATCAGTATAACGTGTATCTGGCCCTCATAGTCTGCATGTTGAGTGGCTAGTAAGTTCTGAAGGCCCAAAGGCCCATGTCTGGCCTAGAGCTTCCAAGCCCAGAGCTACGTCCTGGGCAGCAAACAGACTGGCATTTCTTCTGCCAGACCCATCAAGATTGTTAGCCAAGTGCTCCTCACATTTGGATTAATTCTGCCATCCTGGGGAACAGAAAGGCCTTGTGAAGACAGGAGATTTGAGCTGAAAACTCAGAGGGCCTTGGAAATCTCCCCTGCAGTTCAAGTTAACTCCCTATCCGGGAGAACCAACAGGATGTTTGCAATGTCATTTAGGAAAAGAACCAAAAGTCTGCTAATGTGAAAATGAGAAAACTTCCTTTCCATCCTGCCATCGGTTCTAGCATTTGCCACTGAATTTCCACATGATTTATTAAAGTAGTGACATTGCATTTCATACTTTTTGGACGGTCCAAGTTTCAAATATTCTGGTCTTGTCTCAGACTGTAAGTCAGAAAATGTGTTCAGGTGTCTTATTCAAAACAAACAACAACAGAGGTCAGCAGCCTTAAAATAGACTAGCTAGTTCTAAACACATAATGAGGGTTTTCAGAAGAATCTCTCCCATTTCTGTCCTCTCAACTCTGACCAAAAAATATTGAGCGTCCAGAGTGAGGATATACCGACACAAGATACTTATGGAAAAATCAGATTTTAAATTTCATGCCATTTTACTACAAAGCCAAACACGTGTTAAAAAAAGTTGCTGATTACGCAGGACCAGGAAATAGTTGAAAAAAAAAAAGAAGAAAAAAAGGTTGCTGATGAGCAATCCTTCCCCATGAGGTTGCACACTCCAAGGCAGCCAGGTTTGCCAAAAAGGGAGAGTGTGGGTATTGGGGGCGTGAGGGGTGAGGGCAGGTCTTGTTGCACTTCACAGCCTGCTCCTGGCCATCTCAGGACCCTGCCCCTCCCACAGGAGAGATGCCCTGGCTTCCTGGAAAGAAAAGGTTCCCTTAGGGGTGTGTTAGAGCCTCAACAGAAGCATGAAACAATGCGGCTCCCACTGGTTTCCAAGCAGCAAGGCTGCCCAGCAGTGGGGCTGAATAAGAATCCTCATCAACAAGCCTCTTAATGGCTTATCCTTATTTTGGGAAATAAAGTCTTAACACAGATGTCCAGTCAAGCTGTCACCTAGCAACCCCTTCCCTAGTCCTAGTCCTTTCTCCCATCTCCTCCTTCCTCCCAGTCCAGGGCCCTAAAAATCCAGACTTTTAAGGGAAATACCCAAACTCTACATATCACAAGACGTTTCTGTAGAGATGAACACCGCAGAGTGGAGAGAGCTATCTGAGCACTTTATTACAATGTGGCCCTAAAGAAAACAACTGCTGTTATGTGGATAAATGAAAGCTACCTGGTTAACCAAAGAGAAAAAAAAAATGTTTTTTGCCTACATTGAATGCAGTACTTCTCCCCTTTAGCAGTAGCTGAGTAAATCCTCTCTTCCCAGCTGTAACACACCCCTAGGAAATGCTTTTTCTCTCCAGGAAGCCAAGGCGTCTCTCCTGCGGGAGGGGCAGGGTCCCGAGATGGCTGCCAGCCAGCTGAGAAGTGAGACAGGACCTGACCCTTAGTATAAGGGTCGCCAGGACCCCAAATAAATAAATTTTAAAAAAGCTGTTGGCAAATCACTAGTATGTCTAATAATAGAAGATACCTTAAAATTTACATTTGATCACCTCCACCAAGACATGACCAGGAGGGCTCACAGAATAAAAATTAATCAGCTCCTGCTTTGACTTCCAGAGCCACAGGAAGCACTTGTCATAGTCAAGGAAATGCAAATTAAACAGGAAGATATCATTCGTTGTCCTGATAGGCCTATGAACAGCTCTGTTACTTTTGGAAAGTCATATAGCAGGAACACATTAAAAAGTTAACATTTTATTTTAAAAAACATGTCAAACCTACACAAAAGTTGCAAAAACAACATGGTCAACTCCTATAACCCTTTGCCTAGCTTCACTACTAACATTTTGCCCTATTTGTTACATCTTCGTCTATATAATTATACATACACATTTTTCTGAACCATTTGAGACTAAATCACATACAGATGAGGACTGAACTCTGATCGTTTTCTTTTGATCAAAACTCCTTCCTAAGGAGGCCAGCTGAGTGAGGCTGACAAATGGTCAATTCCCACTAAGCAGCTTTTGTTAACCAAATAAAGCAGTTTACTTCCCAACCTGATTCCGGTATAGCATTAACATCACCTAAAAGATAAAAAGATAAAAAGCCCCTATCTTAACTCAAGCATCCTAGCAGATGCCTATCTTAAACTTAAAACATTCTCCTGTCTGACCTCCCAGAGTGCTCACACCTTTATCTTAAATTAAGCATATCCTTTCTGGTCTTTTAGATAAAGCCTAACTCTCTCAGCCAATTGCCAGCCAAAGAATCTTTAAACCCACCTATGACCTGTAAGCCACCCCCCTTCGAGATGCCCTACCTTTTTGGGCCAAACCAATGTATGCCTCTCATGTACTGATTTATGACTTTCCCTGTAACCCCTGTCTCTCTGAAAATGTATAAAACCGAACTGTAACCCAGCCACAGCGAGCCCACTTGCTCAAGGCTTCTTGGGAGTGGCTCTGGCCCATGGTCCTCAAATTTGACTCAGAATAAACTTCTTTCAAATATTTCAGGGTTTGGATTTTTTCCATCCACACAGATATTATGACTCTTCACCCCTAAATGCTTCAGCATGTATTTCCTAAGAAAAGATCATCCTCTTATATGATGACAAATTTATGGCAAATTATTACATTCAGGACATTTCATTGATACAATAGTATTGTTTAATACACAGTCCACATTCGAGATTTGCTAATTATCCAGTACTATTTTTATAGCAATTTTTTCTTGATCCTGGACCATGCATTGCATTTAGATATTATCTCCTAAAAAGTGAAATGAGCATATTATTGACACAGAAAGAAAAGCACTTTATATATAGATCTAGATTATACACTAAAGATATAGATACAGATATAAATATAGATGTTTGCTGTACCATTATTTGTAGTAGTAAAAATCTGGAAACCACCTAAAAGGCTACCAAAAGGGACTTGTTGAAAAAAATTATGGTACATCCACACACTGGAATATTATGCAGCTATTAAGAACAGTAAATTAAATCTACATATATTGACCTGGAAGGATGTCCATGATCTACTAATGATAAAGACAGGTTCCAGCATTGCTTTTTGTTCTGATTCAGCCATTGGGTAAGCAGAAAGACCGAGGCAGAGCTATCTATAGAATATCCCTGGCAAAAAAGTGGGGACCAGTGAAATGATTTTAATCCTCTTATAAAATAACACACATTTACAGAAAACCACATTAACAACTGCATGGTTAATGACTTCTTATGAGATGAACACCTTTTAGCCACCACCAGGTCAAGAAATAGCCTCCAACTGATGGAGGAATGGATAAACAAAATGTTATATACAAACAACAGAACATCATTTAGTCTTAAAAAGGAAGGAAATTTGACACATTCTACAACATGGATGAACCTCAAAGACATTCTGCTAAATGAAATAAGACAGTCACAAAAAGACAAATACGGCACGATTCCACTTGTATGGGGTAACTAGAGTAGTCAAAATGAGAAAGTAGAATGGTGGTTGCTGGGGGATCAGGAGGGGGAAATGGGGAGTTGCTCAATGGATATAGATTTTCAGTTTTGCAAAATAAAAACAGTTCTGGATATTGGTTGCACAACAATGTGAATATACTTAACACTACTGAACTTACACTTAAAAATGGCTAGGACAGTAAATTTTATGTTATATTTTATCACAATTAAAGAAAAAAAAGAAAGAGCCACCCCAAAAGTTCTTCCATGTGATTGGCCCCAATCACAAGTCCTTCTCTCCCAACAAAAGTAACCACTTGGCTGGGTGTGGTAGCTCATGCCTGAAATGCTAGCACTTTGGGAGGCTGATGCAATCACCTGAGCTCAGGAGTTTGAGACCAGCCTGGGCAACACAGTGAGACCCTGTCTCTACAAAAAAAATTTTAAAGATTAGCCAGACATGGTGGCATGCACCTATAGTCCCAGCTACTCGGGAGGCTGAGGCAGGAGGATCATGTGAGCCCAGGAGTTTGAGGTTACAGTGATCACACCACTATACTTCAGCTATCCTGACTTTCCTCAAGTTTTGTTTTTATAATTTTATCACTCAAATATATATACCTTGGCATCACAGTGTAGTCTTACCCACTTTTTAAAATATTTAATGTGTGCTTTTTAAATCTCCTTTAATCTACAAATATTCTCTCCATCCTCTTATAGTCCTTATAATGTATCTGTTGAAGAATCCAGGCCATTTGACCTACATGGTTCCCTACACTTATAGAACAGGTCAATGTGTTCTTTGTCCTGGGTATGTCTTCAAATCAGCAGCTGGATCCAGAGGCTTGCTGTGACACAGGTTTGTCCCTTTGGCAAGACTGGAGGTGGTGGTGCCTTGTTTCACCAGGAAGTGCACAATGGCTCCCCTTTTGTGATGTTGGTGGGTGTTCATACTCATTGCTTAGATCTTTTCATTCACTGGGATTACAAAACAATGACATTCTAATTCTATCATTTCTTTTCCATTTATTAACCAAACTAGTTTAATAAAGAGACAGGCCAAGCAATACTCTAGGCTAAGGCTAGGAGACCAAGCCCAGAGTTTCACCAAGGAGTCCTGTTAGGCAATACTCTTACATGATGTAGCCTAACTCTCTGCCATTCCACTTGGTGAACAGCTATAAAGGGATTTTTAAGACTCATTGTTGCTTCATTCCTTTCAGGAAGCTAAAAAACAAAACTCTTAAAAATACAACCAGCAAACATGCACAAATAGAATATGGAAGTTAGGCCATCAGCCTGCAGGGTCTATGAAGCCTTCTAAAGGAGAGGCAATACCGCTTTGTGGCTGAGAGTACAGACACTAATGTTGCCCTGTCCCATTTGGTGGCCACTAGCCACATGTGGCCACTGAACATTTGAAGTATTGCTAGTATTATAAATATAAAATACACAGTGGATTTTGAAGACTCAGTTTGAAAAAAAGACTATAAAGTATCTCAATAATTTTGTTGCTTACATGCTGAAATGATAATTTTTTGGATATGTGGAGTTAAAACATATTATTAAAATTAATTTCACCTATTTTTTTAAACACGGCTACTAAAAAATTTATAATTGCATATGTGGCTTGTATTATATTTCTCAAAGATAGTGCTGGTCTGGAGTGTCAGACAGCCCGGGTTTTAAATCCCAGCTATGCCAGTTACTATCTGTGTAAAGAGGTGACCCTCCTCACTAAGTGTTGACTTGCTCATTGGCAAATTGGAAATAATAATTATCTCATTTATAAGGCTGTTGTGAAAAGTAAATTAAACAAGGCATGTAAAACATTTAACATAAGACCTAGACAAGGCTGGGTATGGTGGCTCACACCTGTAATCCTAGCACTCTGGGTGGCCAAGGTGGGAGGATTGCTTCTGCTCAGGAGTTTGAGACCAGCCTGAACAAGAGCGAGATCCCATCTCTACTAAAAATAGAAATAAATTAGCTGTACAACTAAATATACAAAAAATTAACCGGGCGTGGTGGTGAGCACCTGTAGTCCCAGCTACTCAGGAGGCTGAGGCAAGAGGATCGCTTGATCCCAGAAGTTTGAGGTTGCTGTGAGCTAGGCTGATGCCACAGCACTCTAGCCTGGGCAATACAGTGAGACTCTGTCTCAAAAAAAAAAAAAAAAACCTAAACAAAGTAGGTATTAAGAAATGGGAGCTGCTCTTATTACCTCCCAGCATGACAATAATTAGGAGATGAGGCTTTCAGATATGGATCTGCCAATACCTGGCTATATGATCCATGTAAGACTATTAGTCTCTTGGATCCTTAGTTTCTTTATCATAAAACTGGAAGCTAATGATATGCCTCATCAGGTTGCAGTGAGGACTGAATTCTTTCAGTCAAGATGTATTTATTGAGCACCTACTATAAGCCAGGCATATTTGGAGCAGTGGGGAAAAAGCAGTGAACAAGTCAGATAAAGTTCTGTCCTTAGAGAGTTTATATTCCAGTGGAAGAGATATGTAATACAAATTTATTATTATACAATGTTGGGTAGCAATACAAGTTATGAAGGGGAGAGGCAGTGATGGAAAGATGCTATGTTAGCTCAGTCAAAGTCCTCTCTAAGGACTAACATTTGAAGAGAGACTGAGCAGACAGCTGGAGAAGAGAAGAGCAGGGCAGGAGGATCTGGGTGGGTCTGGGGAAGAAAGAGGTAGCCAGCAGAGAGCTGGTGAGCAATCGGGGCTGGGTACAGGAGAAGAGGCTTGGCCAGACCACAGAGTGTGCTGGAGGCCTCAGGAGGAACTCTGGGTCTCACTCTAGTAGGAGGGAGCCACTGCAAAGTTTGAAGCAGGTTTTAAAAGGATTCCTCGGATGCATGAAGGAGATGATGCATGTGCCAGGCTCAGCATGGACTGGCACAAAGTAAATGTGGAAGCCAATAATGGCAGAGCAATGACAGAGGGCCCAGTTAGCTCCCATGACACTGAATAGGGAAGAGGTGGGCATGGGTGGGAAACACTTCCATGGTTCTAGAGAGAAATACAGCCCTTGGGCAGCACTCACAACCAGGCCTGAAGGCACCCCAGAGCCAATATGCTTCCTCCACCCTCAGAGGGCAAAAGGAGAAAACCAAGTTATGGCAAAATAAAGAGCCAACCCTGCTCCACCATAAGGGACAGTCCCTTGGTCAGAACAGCAGCAACACACTGTTTGAAGAAAAAACAATTTTTTTAAATTATAATTTTATAAGTTGCCCAAATAATATTGTCTATCATTGTAGAAAATGATCATTACAAAAACTGTGGGAAATACAAATAAACAAAAAGAAGAAAAATGAAATGCCAGTTACCTGGAATCTACAACCAGAAACAATAGTAAATAATGTTTGCCTATATATATCCAGATATTTATGAATATGCAAACATCAAATCTAAACATTATGCAAATAAATGTGCGTGTTGTACATGAATTTTTAAAATGGTATATTCCCTGTAAATTGTGCTATAGTCTGCTTCTTCCACTGTTTATATATACACATTGGGTATGCCTTTCAAGGTAGTTAATTTCTAAATTGACAGCACCCTTTTTAATGCTGCATGGTATTTCATAACGGATGTACCATACTTTACTCAACACTCCCCTCTTGTTGGGTATATAAGGTGTTTCCAAGCTGAGCAAAAGGCCCAGAGGATGACAACCCCCACCCCCCACGCATAGTGCCCAGCCGCCCATGTCAGCTCTGTGTCACTTACAGCAAACTCCTCTGGGGTCACTTTCAAGACGTCGAAGACAACAGCGTCGTAGCTCTTGCTGGCATAGTCGCAGCTCTGGCCCTCCAGAGAGTCCGAGCTGCTGCTGCCCTGTGGAGAGTGATGAGAGATGGTGCCCACTGAGTAGGTGGCTTGAGATCACTGCTCCCAAACCTCCTCGGAGCCGAGGATGGGAGAGCGACAGAACCGTACAATGAAGAAAGTGTCACGTTTAGCACTCTATTCCAGGCACTGTGTTAAGCACTTCATGTACATGATCTTATTTAATTCTCATGAGTGCCACTCTGAGTACATACTATTATTATTCCCATTTTACAGATAAGGAAGTAGAGCCAGAATGTGAACCTTGTTTCGTATCTAACTGACCCCAAAATACATATCTGCAATTGCTATACCTTAACTGCACCTGGCCAGCAGTTTAGCAGTGGGTTAAAAAATTACAGCCCAAACTTCCTTCAGAGAGAACAGACCTTCAAATCTTAGGAGGCCTGAGGAAATAATCTGTTTCATATGGCTCTCAAAACATTACCTGGTTTCACCTTTTTTTTTCCTACTTGAAGTCACTGCAGGAAATTGTTACGTAAAATGTAAAAATGGCTCTTGAGGCTTATTTCTTGTATGGGCCACTTGGAATTCAAAGCCTGCTAGCTGATGAGCTGAGAGGTAACCAATTGGCTTTGGAGACTGGTATAAAAGTTATTTTAATAGAGTCCCTTGTGTTAAGAAGAACACTCTGAGTCCTGCCTATAAAAAAGGGTCTCCCATAAAAAAGAAAGTTAAAACTCCCCAAATGTGTCTGATTTCACAAAATCCAACACTATAGGGATCCCAGAATGCTGAACATACCTTCTCTTTAATTTCATTTAATTTCATCAAACTCTACTTTTGGGAATCAATCAAGCTTACCACCCAAAAATTGCACCCTGTTCATAAAATGGTTTTATTCTTCTCAACACATGAAGAAGGATTTTGTGGTTTCCATTAACCTCAATATCTTGGCCTGGGATTTAGAGAATATGCTTTTATTAATTCTTCTTTATTTCACTCTTTCCAAAATGGCTATATCTGGAAAAACTTTGCAATCTTACTGGAAACTAGAGTGTTTTTAAGCCAGTGAGGGAAACCAATAGTCAACAACTAGAAATGTGAGGTTAAAAAGAGAAGCAAGAATTAAGCCTATAGATTTCAACAGGCCTGTGTCACTAAAAGGTTTTACAAATGAGTCTACTACACCAAACTCTAAGATGATCTTAAGAAGCAGCACTCATAGTGGTTAAGAGCTCTGAAGTCAGACAGGCCTGGTTAAAATGCCAACTCCACACCAGCTGCTATCCGACCTCAGACAAGTTACTGCATTTTACTGGGTCTCAGTTATCATCTAGAAATGGTCATATTAAAACCTACTTCCCAGCGTTGCAGTACAGGTCACATAGAGTGAAGCTGAGAAAGCACAATACCATCCCCTCCCCCAACCCCAGGAGATGCGGGTTCAAAGGGACGGGGGTGAGCTCAGGCATGGCCATTTTCAAAGTTCCACAGGTGACAGGACACTCTCCCCTGAGGAGAATCTGTGTGACAATGAACTTCTGAAAAGGCATAACGCTTACTCCTGAATCCTCCTGAGACTGGCCGTCTACTCCGTCTCCCAGCCTCACAAACAGATCCTGAGCAGTTATCTACAGATCATTCTGCACCCCCACACCCACCTTCCAGGAAGCCGCTAAATCAGGGTGACGAGGCTGATTTTCTTTAGGCCTGTATAGTGCCGTGGTTAGGAGTACCAGCTCGACAGTCAGGAGGCCTGGCTTTGAATCCCCATCCACCTGGAAGCTGTGTGATTTGAAGCCAGTTTGTTCACTTCTCTATGGCTTAGCTTCCTCATCTATAAAGTGGGGATAAATCTAACACATACCTGAAGGGGTACCGTGAGGATTAAATGAAAGAATGCCTGTGGAACATGCAAAAAAGTGCCTGGTATACAGTGAGCACCAAATTATGGGTGTGCATGGCTGTAAATGTGTCACTCAGTTTCCAAAATTCATTGAGCACTTCAATTATACATGTACTCATTCATTGAGTCATTCAACAAATATTTATTGAGTACTTACCGTGTGCTGGATACACACATATGCACACATACACAGTATATAAGAGTGTGTACACATATATGTATATACACATACATATACACACTCATATACATACACACAGACCAGAGAAGGAAGAAGTGTTACTCTGGATGGAGTGTAAATCATAGATAGAAATAGAAGTCTGATTCCTCTAGCTACCAAACAGAGTTCATTCCTGGGATTTCAGGTACTACAACTTTCCTGTAACGCCACATTATACCTGCCCAAGCACATGCACTCATACGAGGGGACTTGTTTAATCAAAAGGTGCCCCAAATACACTCGCGGGTGTTGATGAAAACAGTAACAATAACACTGCCACCGCTGCTGCAGCGAGTCTACTTAGCCCGATGTTGGTGCCATTAGGGAATTTTAAGAGGCACCCACGAGTCCAATTTCAGGACCAGAAATCAAAATAAGGAATTTTTTGGAAGGTTTATAAGACATGAATTAGTTCACTTCTTTCTGGCTGGTTACCCAGGGTCATTTTAAAAGCCCAGCTTGACGATGAGGGCCTTGCGAGGCAGAGCCCTTACGCTGCCCTGCCAGCCGTTCCGAGGAGCAGGCATTACGCGTGCTACGCGTGCAACGCGGCGGCACCCTGGGCCTCAGGCGGCACCGCTCCTCCTGCACGCCTCTGTGCCATCACTGAGCTGGGAGAGCAAACTCCCAAACCCCACGGCAGGGACCCTGGCCCAGGCCACTCCAGACCACCAGTCCTTACAGCCGTTTCCTACTGAGCAAGGTAAATAAGAACCCAGGGCCAGCTGGAATGACTTCTGTCTGACTTCATTCCAGAATGTGTGACTTATTTGTAATCAGCAGCGGCGTTTCCTGGGAAAGGTCTGATCCCTTCTTGCCACCAAAATGGAATGTGGCACTTGCTACAACTGGACGGGGCAGGTATTTGTTTTTCTTTGAAGAGAACGACTTCAGAAAACATACTGATCCTCAGGGCTGACTGCTTCCCAAATCTCACGCCTGGCGTGGCCAGGGGCCTTGGGAGTGCTAAGAATGGTGGTATTCATGAAGCCCTGCAGCCTTGCTGTCCCTGCCTCAGCCGGGGCCTGGGTCAGTCCTCCCACCCCACCACCGGCGCACTGTCTCCATCCTCGCAGCCCCTGTACCTGTGGAGTGGCGGAGGTGACCAACACGCTAGCCATCAGACCATTCCTCTTATACATAGTCTCCAGGCTGCAGGGAGCTTCAGGGCAGCCTCTGCCGGTGACATAACCTGTCTGGAGAATTCCTGCAAGGCAAAGGGGCTCATGAGAACCAGTCTTCAAAACCCAACTTATCCCTGCCCCCAGGAGACAATTATGCCAGACTTGAGCAGACACCCCAGAGGAGATCTTGAAAGAAAGGTCATAAGCTGGTGGCCTTCAGGCTAAATATGGCCCACAAATATAGGTTGTTTGGCTTCTACACAGTATTAATACCTTTTTAATTAATTACCAATATTTAAAAATTGGAAGATTACATGTAGATTTCTGGATTTCTGACTTTTCTAGCAATACTGGGCTCATATTCCTGCATGACAACCATCAGATGGGCGGAGCAGTGCCTGCCCTTTGGATTGGAGCAAGTGCCTTTCTCCCCACATGGCCTGTGCAGCCATGTCAGTGTTTGCCTGGCTCTTGCAGACACTAGTGTTTGTGGTCTTTGTTTTAAAACAAAGGTTGGGAGAAGAGGACAAACCGATTCTACTGGGTTTCTCTGGGCACCATACTGTCTCATCAATAACAAGCTGTATGACAGTTAACCCCATCTGGTACTGCCATGTGCATGTGCTCGACATACACTAACTCAACGTTAACCCTCCCAACAATCCTGAGGTCAGTCCTATTACACCTTATTACATGTGGGGAAGTTGAGGCACAGAGAGGCAAGCACCTCATGCGTTGGTGCCTTGCTCGTGCTGTCTCACCACCCCGTCATCATTCAGGACCCTGCTCACATGGTGCTTCTGGGTTCCAGGCCTGGACCACCCCAAGCAGATCCAGCTGCTCTCTCCCCGCGGCACACACGCCGCCAGGGGAGCATTCAGCACGTCGCTGAACACACGGAGCTGTGGCCACCAACAGCTTTTTAGCACGAAGTGACCAGGAAAGAAGGGAGGTGTGTGGGCCGAGGGAATGAGAAAGCAAAGATACCAGACGCAAAAGAATGTGCTGTATGATTCCATCTTTAGGAAATATTCAAAAAAGCAAATTTACAGAGACCAACTTGCACGTCAGTGGTGGACTGCCTACTCGTGGACACAAAGGAGCTTCTGAAGGGATGGAAACGTTCTAAAACTGGACCGTGGGGGAAGTTACACAGCTCCTAAAACTCACCAGAAATCACAGAACTGAACAGTTAGCATGGGTAGATTTTAGGGTATATGGATTATACCACAATAAGAGAAGCACCCTCAGCTCTAGTTCACAATGAGGATCTCCCTCCTCCCACATTCCCTTTGAAATAATCAAATAAAAATTAAAATACTCAAAACACTGCATTAGCACATGGTAACAGAGAAGGGTGCTATCAATCAGCAAGCAAACATGAGGCCTTTCCAGTGCAGAAGAGAGGGGCACTAGAGGAGAGGGAGGGCCCTGGAGGAAGGGAGAGGCCTCCTGAACTGAGTGGATGGGACCCACCAGCAGAAACCCCAGTGAAAAACCCAGAGACTTCAAAATGGGGAATCCAAAAACTGAGACTAAAAGTAAACGGAGCTCAAGAGTTCAAAGTCAGTGCAAGTCTGGGTCAAGGTGCCTGGGCTGTCTCAAACCAGACAACCAAACCGAATGGGCAGGAGGTCTAGGGCCAACTCAGCCCGTCTGTTCTAAGCCACGTCAAACCAGCTAGATTGGATGGGACCTGTTCAGATCAGTTCAAACAAGATTAAAGTGACTCAATCCAGGCCTTACAGAGGGTCACCATGGGAGACTGAGTGGGAGACAGCCAGACTGACCCTCTCCAAGTGGATCCAGCCTGCCTCAGTTCAGGCTGAAGCGGACTTGCTCCTGGGTGTGCCAGGAAGCCAAGACACGGAGCCCCATCAGCACGGCCTGGCCCCGGCCTGAGGCCTCGCTCTCTCTACTTGCCTGATAACCACAAATTCTAGAGTCGCGCAGCCCTCAACACCGTTCTCAGGCCCTCTCCCTCTTCCCATCTGAAGGATGCCACCGACACCACTCATGTCTCTGGCACAGTTTGGAGGCACACTGAGGTGCCCCTCCACACACTGATCACAGCACTAGCAGTGAGTGCAGACACAGCGCCGGGCGCGAGGCTAAGCATTACATTCTTAGCTCGTTTAACCTTCACAACAGCCCCATGAGGTAGAGACTATTTGGATTCCTGGGAAACTGAGGCACAGAGAGGTAATGTGATCTACTGCTAGTTAGTGGCAGGACTGGGGAATTCAAACCCCCTCCAATCAATGCCAGGGCCTAGGTTCTTAACTATCCCTGACACTGCCTCCTGGAAGAGTCCGGGTGAGAACTAGACAAGCAAATATATTTGGATTTTTTTGGTATTTTGATTTTTTGTTTTTGTTTTTTTTTTCTGAGACAGAGTCTCTGTAGCCCCGGCTGCAGTACAGTGATACACTGCTGCAGTCTCGAACTCCTGGGCTCAAGTGATCCTCCTGCTTCAGCCTCCCAAGTAGTTGGGACTACAGGCATGCACCACCACGCCCAGATAACTTTTTTTATTTTTTGTAGAGACAAGGGTCTCGCTATGTTGTCCAATCTGGTCTCAAACTCCTGGGCGGGCTCAAACAATCCTCCCACCTCAGCCTCCCAAAGCACTGGGATTTACAGGTATAAGCCACTGCGCCCAGCCTAGGGAAATGTATTTAAAATGTTCCATACAGGCCCAGCTCAGGGCAAGCTCTTGATCAAGATTATCAGTTACTATCAGTGTTAATCTTATCCTGAGCAGGAGTGACATGATCTGATCTGCACTGGGTTTTGTTGTGTTTTATTTTGAGATAGAGTCTAGCTCTGTCACCTGGGCTAGAGTACTGCGCCACCATCCGAGGTTACTACAACCTCAAACTCCTGGGCTCAAGTGATCCTCCTGCCTCAGCCTTCTGAGTAGCTGGGCCTACAGATGTACACAACCACGCATGGCTAATTTTTTCTGTTTTTAGTAGAGATGGGTCTCACTCTTGCTCAGGTTGATCTCAAACTCTTGATCTCAAGCAATCCTCCTCCCTCGGCCTCCTAGAGTGCTAGGGCTGCAGGCGTGAGCCACTGCACCCAGCCATGCACTGTTTTTGAAGGTCACTTTGGGTACTATGTGGAGAACTGCATTGGAGAGGCCAAAAATACAAGTAGTAAAGCCAGTTAGGAGGTAAGAGATGGCAACGGCTCGGACTGCTGGCCACGCGGAGAAGGAAGTGGACTTGGCAGGTGTTTCGGAAGTAAAACAGACAAAACGGACTGCATGCAGGGGGAGAAGAAGAAAAGAGAAACCAAGGCTGGCTCCTAAGTGTGGGGCTGCTGTGAATGGGTAGACAGGGGACTAACAGTGGTGCTGCTCAACGGTCCAATCATTGGATTCAACAATGAACCAACTGGATTTAACAGAACCAATTCTGAGGGTTCAGAGCTGGAGATGACACAGCCGTGCCCTCAAGGGTCCTGCAGTGCAGCGGCAGGAGAAAATCGACTAAGGGCTACTTACAGGACATGTGCTGTAACAGACGGCAGGTTCAATGGAGCACAAAGAAGGGAGTGACTGACGCCCTCGGGGGTCAAAGAAGTCATCACTGAGAAGAGCCATTGAGCAGGGTCTTAAAGGTGAGTGGGCGCACTCCAAGCCAAGGACAGGCAGAGTGGGGAGGACACATGTGGACGGAGGCCCACGGGAATGGGCGGGACACCAGCACGCTGAGGCACGGGCAGCAGGTGTCCCCTCCCACCTTCCCAGCCCTGTGTCCGTCACAGATTAACAGGGCACTGGGACACAGCAGTAAATAAGACAGGGCTCCCTGTGGCGTTTATGGTGTCACGATGGCCCTAATCCCACAACCACAGAAACCAGCTTCTTGCCTCCTATTCACCTCCTCATCCATTCAGCAAACTTTGTAAAATGTTTCCCAAGCCCTGCTCTGTGCAGAGCTGAGTCAGACTAGCCCTGGGCTTTAAGGAGCTCACACACAGTCTGATGATCACTGTCATCACTACAATTTATTAGACACCTACTTTGTGCCAGGCTCTGGGTAAAGGATTTATATAATTTTTAGAAACCCATTTTTCAGATGAGGAGACTGAGGTTCAGTGAGATAAATTACCTGTAACGTGGGGATACGTTTTTACACGTCTGCACTGGCTGTGTTGCCTTCTAGACACATTGCCTTGGAGGCGGTGTGGCATAATGGTGTCAACACCCGCTTTTTGAGACTGGGCAATTTGGACTGCACTACACACACAAACAAAAACCATTCTTTCCCCCTCCTTCTGCCCCTCTCATCTCTTACACATACACGCGCACACACGCGCACACACACGTACACACAGACTCTTGCTGCTAATGCCTCCTTGGAAACCAAAACTCCACAGGAGAAAAAGTGATTCTCATGATGTAACTTCTTAAGAACGTGGCAGTTGTATCGGAACCACAGAACAGCCCCTCATCTCTTTTTTCTGCTTATGACAGAATCTGGTCTTGTGTGTGTGGGCTCCTGAAGAGGGAAAGGCGAATCAACGCTGGTTTCCTTCCAGACTTCCAGCATTCTCTTTCAAGGCTTCAGGTTCAGTAAACCAAGAAAATAACATGAGACAGTCTGACGCAGACCACTGCTGAGAAGGCACAATGACCACTTTTTCCTAAGCTTACGGAGGTTGCTTCAAAGAAAACACACACATCCAGGAATGTTCAATTACAAGACAGTAATCTCTTCCAAATGTTTCAGACGAGTATGAAAATGGATCCCAAACGCTGTCTACGACCCACTCCCACCACGTGGACGTGCTGCTCTCAGCGGGCAGCCGCGGCTCCTCCCTTCCGTGTCACGCACAGAAGCTGTGACAGAGACAAACAGGAAGGAAACGAGAGGGTTTCTGCCCACAACCCCTCCACCAACTGCTCGTGAGCAGGAGGCGTATGTACACACACACACGTGCACACGCACACGCACGCACACAGACATGCACACACGCATGCACGCACGCGTACTTCCTGAACCACAGCCACGGCGCGCCAGACTCTGTGCTGCCAAATGGTTTCCCATCGGGCAACCACCACTCTGGGGCAGGACCACCTGCCAGTAGCTGAAGAAAGGCCCCCGTGTGCGGGGATGGCCGTGCTGTTATCTCTACCTCATCCTGACCCTCTGCGAACTCTCCAAACCTCTCTTCCTGGCAAGTGGCAGCGTCTGGCGGCTTTCAAAGAGAGGCCTGGCCACGTAAGCACATGTCAGACCAGACCCGCCATCACTCACTCCGGCGCTCACCGGCTCCCGCCCCGACTCCTTCCAAACCGCCCCTCCAGATGTTCAACATCCACCCTCTGGCCTCTCCCCTCAGGGAGAGATAGTGGGCCGAGGAGGCGCCGCTGTGTCCGAAATGCCACGTGGGCCTGTGCCTCCATGAAGGAGAGAAGTCAGCAGCACTCGGGAAAGAGGACAGGGATGAAGCTTGTGAGATTGAGCAAGCACAGAGAGCAGGGCCAGGAAGCGCACGTCCTTGGGGACGGAAGCACCTACGATCGTGCAACTGAAGTCGGGGCCAGCGAAAACGGCAGCGCCCTGCGTGCTCTGTGACGAGCCCGCATGCTCTGTGACGAGCCCGCATGCTCCTGTGACACCCCCACGTGCAGGCTCTGTGTGCTGACGCCAGGCAGGTACGAGCAGAGAATGGGAACCTGAAGTCCAGCCCAGGCATGCCTAACCTTTTCAAGCAGGAGGACTGTCTGAATTTTTAAAATAAAAGTAATACATGTACATCATAGAATTATACAAACTAGATTTTAAAAAAGTATAAAATAAAAAAGGAAGGTCTCTTCTCCCCATACCCCGTAGTCCTTGTCCCCAGGTTACACAGTCCACACAGGGTCAGGTAGTAACTTAATGCATACACCCACAAAGACACACAGATACGTGTAGGGATACAGGTATTTAAATATAGCTGTCAACGCACATTACAGACCCTCCTTTTCAACACTAAAAAAAAATTTAGCTCTTTTTGACATCTGTTAAGAAAAAAATCTCTTAGTAACAAAAAGCTATTAGAAATTCACCAATGCTTTAAAATGAACGTGTGGCTTAACAATCATGACAGTATCCGCATCCATCTGAACAAGAGTGAGACCTGTTTACGGCACCCGTTCTTCATTCTATAGCTGGGTTCGGAGCACACGGGACCTGGGGGAGGCCTCATGGTAGCTCAGCACCCTCCTCCTGCCCAGGGGTTCACAGCTGCAGTGGCTGGCTGCTAAGGACAAGGCAGCTACAGGGCAGTCCCTCTCCCTGGCTCAGAGAACAGATAAACCAGAATCTGAACGCCCACCTGTCACTTGCTTTGGGCCCCTGGCAAGTTGCTTGACCCGGCCAACCTTCCCTTTCCTCACACCTCAGGAGGATCGCAGTATAGGCTGAGAATCTCCTGTAGAAAACGCTAGGGACCAGAAGTGTTCCGGATTTGGGATTTTTTCAGATTTTGGAATATTTGCATTATATACTTAACTGGCTGAGCATCCCAAATTCAAAAATCCAAAGTCTGAAATGCTCCAATGGGAATTTCCTTTGAGTGTCACGTCAGCACTCAAAAAGTTCTGAATTTTGGAGCATTTTGGATTTCAGATTTTCAGATTTGGGATGCTCGACCTGCACCTCGCTCACAAGAGGCTGAAGGGATTCGCAGGATGGCATGTGCAGAAGGTGCAGGCACAGTGCCCGGCAAGTAGCCTGCATTCAGCAGGTGACAGCTGCTGTTTCTGTTAACACCCTCCACAGCCACCACATCACTACGATTTATCAGACACTTATTTTGTGCCAGGCTCTGGCTAAAGAATTTATATGCATTTTTAGAAACCCATTTTATAGATGAGGAGACTGAGGCTCAGAGAGAGAAATTAAACTATCACGTGGGGATAAGTGTCTACACTGGCTGTGCTGCCTTCTAGACAGGGAGGCAGTGTGGCACAATGGTGTCGCCCCCCACCCCAGCCCCACTCCCCGTCTCGGACCACATGAAATCGATTTGAGGTTGAGACGAAGGGACAAACGTGAATGAGGATGTGCATTCCTCGTAAGACCAGGAAAGGGTCCCCCAACCAGCAGGATAGTTTATTTTGGACCCTCTAGGATATGCCAGCTAGAGCTGCCCCATCCCCTACACAGCAGCACCCACAATCTGCTCTGGAAGCAAGGGCTCCTCCCCTCCAAAACAAGCCTGAAGAAGACAGGTGAAGAAGGAAAAAAAATCACACCTACAGCCACTAGCTGGTGAGACCTGATTTTTTTCCAGAGGGAAAGGAGGCAAATTTTAGGAAAATGGGAGGCCTGGGGATATTTGTGGGGTGGACTTAAAGGAAGCATAAGGAAATGAGGGTGGTCTGCCTGGGGCATCTCGGACAACCATGGGAGCCTTGGGTGCACCCTCATGGGCACCTTCCACTGGCTGGGGAAGCGTCCCCTTTTGTGTACCAGGGATCACAGTAGCCAGACCAGGAACCCAGTGTCAACTCTACACAGACCTCAATCTGTCACCTGCTTACTCTTAATCAAGGCCCAGGGAGCATTTGCTTGGGGTACAGACATGCAAAGTTATCTGGAACTAGAAGGGGTTACTGCCTCTGCCTGGGCTGGCATGGACAGAGACAGCCCCTCTCGGTGGCACCTGGCTAAGTCTCACCACTTTCATTCCCTCCACCCTGATGCGAGGTACCTCGAAGGCCTCTGAAGCAGTCTCCCTGACGTGCTCCTGCCTCCTTATGGTGTACTCTTGACACAGTGTGATCTTTTCAAAATGTAAATCATAACTTGCAGGATGATACACTAAAAAAGGTACATTTTCCTATATATAAAGAATATCTATCGGGTGTCGGGCAGGTGGGGGGGAGGGGATGGGTATACACATACATAATGAGTGTGATGCGCACCAACTGGGGGATAGACACGCTTGAAGCTCTGACTTGGCGGGGGCAAGGGCAATATACGTAACCTTAACATTTGTACCCCCAAAATATGCTGAAAAAAATAAATTTTAAAAAGAGGGGGGGGAGAATATCTAGACGGAGAAAAACAGGCTGTATCTTCCCCCTACCAAGAGGGAAGCTAGAGAAATACCGCATAGTAAGAGAGGATGACGACTGCCCCAGGCAGTGACCTTACACAGAAGCAGAAATGCAGAGCCACGGAGGATGAGAACCGAGAACAGATCTAGCAGCAAGAACGCCCCGGGCACGGCAGCAGCAGGGAAAGCCTGACTCGCAGAGGGATGAGGAGTTCCTGACTCTCCCAGGCCAACTACAGCAGAAAGAAGGCAAGAGACGGGGGCACTGCTCAGGTTGGGGTTTTCTGCGGACTTGGGGAGATTCCTGAGCATGTTCTCAGACTCAAAATAAGGAGTTAACAGAGAGCGAAATACTCAAAATGCAAGAGAAAGAGGGGACATCTGAGAAAGCAAGTCTCAGAGAAGCTGGTAAGGGTGGGACCATGTCAGCTGCTTCCCCTGCGGCTGGAGTGAGGAGAACAGCGTCCACCACCCGGACCTCCCCACGCCCAGGAGGAGGCAGGGCTGGGAGAGCACCCAACGTCCACGGGGAGCGCCAGGCAGGCACCTACACCAACATTAGAAGGCTGGAAGAAACCCTTTGTTCTGTAGGTTCGTTAAACAGACCCACAGAAAAAGGACCCTAGATTTCATCAGTGAGGCTCTGATATGACCTCCTGGGCAGACTAAGGAAAGTCACAGAGCAGAGATGCGATGACTGACTGTGGCGAGGGGCCCCAGCCTGGATCCTGGGACAGAGAACGGGCATTGGGGAAAGGGGAAACTGCAGACAATTGAAACTGGTCTGTATTTTAGTTAATAGTGTCGTATCTATGTTAATTTGATAGTTCTACTATGGTTGTGTAAGTTCTATGCTGTTGTGCAACTTTTCTTTAAACCAAAATAATCTCAAAATAAAAAGCTAAAAAAATATGTTAAAAGGATTGTGCACCCTCACAACCTATCCTGCTCTCACCCACCCTACCCCACCACACACACATACTCACAACCTCACCACCAGACCTAAACACAGGGGCCTCGGCGCTTCCCGTGCAAGACCGTCACTGCAGGGCAGTAAACAGTCCCCAAACAGTCCCCACTAAGGTGGATGGTGGACGGGGACAGAGACAGTCCACTGCAAGGGATCTCGGCCCCCTCTTTCTTCCCTCCCCCCTCCCTAGTTCCCACCAAGGGCAGAGGAACTGCTGGCCTGGCTGGAAATGGTCCAGGGCATCAATAGCACCACATCCGCTAGGAGCATCACTGACTGCCAAAGGTCACACGCCTGTTCAAGGCCTTTTCTCTCCCACTGCTGTTGCGAGATCTGTGAGGGGAACGGGACCCCTGCCTGGGCTCAGCCCTCTCTGACTCCCACACACGTGCCTGAGGTGCCCACCTGGCCTGCATGTTCCCACAGGCTGCTGCTGGCCGGAGGATGGTAAAGGCCCAAGGACGGATCAAGCTCCGGTGGGTGGGGGGCCCCTTTGGGCTGCAAGCTTGTCTCTTGCTCCAGCCTAGCTCTGACCAGAGAAACTGGCACTTGCCCGGGTCATAAGTCCTTTAATTCTCCTCTGCTGCTGTTCCTCCTGTGATCAGTTACCCCAGAAACCTTGAGAAGAGGGGCAGGTTGGCAGAACAGGATATCCACATTCTTGGGCCTTCTTGACAAACAGCACTGAGTCCTGGCCCTAACCCCTAATTTGCATCATGAACAGCCTGGTCCTTCCCATTAAAGCAGAATCTGTCCCCAGAGAACAAAGCAGGTGGGCAAGGTCTGCCTGCAGAACGGGTAGTGAAGATGGTCTGGGCAGCGGCAGGAGAAGCCTGCTGGGAGTGGAGGGCACGCCCCACCAGGTGAGGGCAAGAAGTTTAGGGAAAGTGGAAAAATTCCTCCCAGATCCAGGATGTCTTCGGTGTCACCCCACATTCCACAGGGAGCTCTGCTGGGACGAGGGGTGGGGTGAAGATGCCACACGTGTGTGGGGACAATGACACTTTCACATCAAATTCTACTAATAAAATTGGCTTCAAGATGATGAAATGAGTCCACATGTTTGCCTTCACCTCTCCAAATCTTGTTAAAATGACCAAAGAAACAAAAAATAAGAAAAAAATCTGTTGCAGCACTGAAATACAGGAAAGGGTGACATCAATGAACCATAAATTGTGAAGAATTTCTAGATTTGAAGCAGATGGAATTGGACTGAGGAGAAAACTATGAGTGTTAGAGATATAGCCATAAAATCAACAGTTCCCTCTGTACAAACAATAATTGGCTAGAAGGTATAATGGCACAAGAGCCTACTAAGGAAAGGAAAAAATATCTGGAAATAAACTTGAAATGTACAAAAGTCATTTAAAGAAAACTATGAAATCTTACTAACCAACAAAAAAACTTAAATCAAAGGAGAGACATTTCATTCTCCTGAATGAGTCAATACTGTAAAGCCACCAAATTCTCCCAATTAATTCATAAATAAAATGCAAGTTCACTCCAAATCCTAAGGGGATTCATTTTGGAACTCAACAAATTGATTCAAAATTTCATCTAGAAGAATAATTAAAAATAGTCAAGAGGTTTTTGAGAAAGAACTAAACGAGAAGGGTCTTGTCCTGTCAGGAAGCCACAGTCAATGATGAATGGCGCAGAAAGAGAGGAACAGATCAGCAGGGCAGGACACAGTCCCGAAGGCGAGATCCAGCACATGTGCTGAGTCGCATACGGCCAAGCCAACATTTCACACAGCAGGGAAGATGAATTCTTCAATAAATGTTGATGAAACAATTTATTATTCACTTGAGAAGGGGAGGAATTTATTTAAAAATCTTACTCAAAATCATATGTAAGAATTAACTTTTGGTGGATTAAGATTTAAACAACTAAACAAAAAGCATAAAAATATTAGAGGAAACACAGATCAATTTTTTTTTTATAATTTTGGGGTAAAGAAGTCTTCTCTGAGGGTGATACAAAAGCCAGAAGACAAAGGAAAATATTGGCAATTTAGCCATGTTAAAAATTATAACTTCTGTACAGGAAAGACATCATGAAAAAGATGAAAGACAGTCAGTGAATGAGGAAAAGGGTGTTTGCTATGTCATATGACAAACGATGAATCAATATCCTTAATATAGAAGAACTCCCCCAGGAGCTCTGGCTCAACACCCAGTAGCTGTGTGGACTCTGGCAGGGGGCTGCCTCTCTAAACCTCAGCTTTCTCATCTATAGGCAAGAGAGGCTAATAGCAGCACCCTTCTCATGGGGTTGACGTGAGGATTAACATGAGTTGTTATTTATAAAGCATTAAGCCCAGAGTCTGAACAAAGCAAGGAAATCATCAGACAGGCAACCAGAGAGCACTTTCCAGGAAGGCTACTGACTGTAGTATTGCCTACAAAAAGGCAAGAAAACACTGGAAAACCACATGAACGAGCTCCGGCACAGCAGTTAGAGCGCACTCATCCAATGGGCTGCCACGCCGCGGGTAAAACGGATGAAGCAGATCAGTATTTACAATCAGAAAAAGATTTCCACAAATCTACTTACGTTCAATCATTCATTCGACACATATTTACTGAAAGGCTAGTACATACCAGGCCCTGTCCTCGGTGCTAGGGATGGAGCAGTGAAGAAAAAGCCTGAGGCCCCCAGTACATTCTAGTGGGGGAAACAGACGATAAGCAAATCATTCGGCAGGACGTCGGCTGGGGCCAGGTGATAAGAACAAACGTGCAGCAGGGAAAGCGGGGAGGCAGAAGATTTGGGAGGGGGTGAGAAGTCCTCACTGAGAAAGTGACATTGGAACGTGTTTGAAAATATTTGCACGTGCATGTGAACACACATATGCATATACGTTAAACTGTTAACGCCATTGCCTCCTAAAGGTATCACTGTTTGGCATTTTTACCTTCTAATTTTTTGTGCACTTCAATACTGTCTGCTTTCTTCTGAAATAAGTATAGAAAATGCTTACGAGCAGCACAGCATTTAGGGGAGAAAACTGGAAACGAACTTCCACAGACAAGCACTTGAAGGATGGTTCACGGCTGGGCATCAAAGGTTTAGCGACTCCAAAGCCTGGAGGCGCGAGTCTGATGCCTGGTGGTGTGGCGCCACCTGGTGGCCAATCGCCTAACTGATCAAACTCATGCCCAACCATGCCAAGGGAGCAAAAGAGGCACGACGCATAATTGTATACAATTGTATAAAAACATAACTGCCCTAGGGACAGAGACTGGAAGGGAAGTGGCAAACACAAACACTGATTTGTTGGGGTGGCAGGTTCACGGTGGAATTTATTTAGGTTTGATTTTCAATCACAGGTTTATGATGTTTCATTCCTTTGTCACCGTGCAAGGGAACAGTCCTGTGCAACATCTGAATGTACGCACTCACTGAACAGAAGCAGAGTGAGAGGTGGGCTGGGCAGCAAAGATCCATATCCCAGGCTATTTGCACATGTGTCCTCTAAGAAGCTTGGAGACTTCATAAAGAAGAGGACAGGACCTCAGGGCACAGGTTGCTTGGAAGAGGAGGGTCAGCCCCAGTGGGAGTGCCTGGGGGGGAAAGATCCCAGGAGATTCAGATGATTAATCACTCACTGAGCCTCTGCACAGACCACTGAACTGGTGCGTCCTCGTCACAGCCCAGAGGTAATATCCCATGGGTGAGCATGAAGAGACTCTGATCGTGCCAAGGACTCCACCTGGAATGTTGTTCCCTTCCCCTCCATCCTTCAGGCTCCAGACTGGTTGAGTGCCCGCCTCTGTGGGCCTCTGCTTAGCCCAGTGTAGCCCCGTCACTCTGACATGGAATTGTGGCTTCTCCCCGCTCGACCACGAGCTCTGCAAGGTGAGAGCCGTATCTACCCCACTTACCTTTCGAGAGGGACAGGACTTAGAAGTCCAACAGTCCTGGGTTTGAATCCTGGCTCTGCCACCTACCACCTATGTGACAAGTGTCTCTAAGCTTCAATTTCCCCCTCTGTAAAGTGGGGATACAGGGATGTATTCATCTCATGTGAGATATAAGAATCTAATTGTAAGAATTAACTAAATAGAAACAGCTGGAACCCAGGCATACCGAAGGGTGCCAGGCACTTGTCTAGGTGCTTTATATGTATTAAGTTCCTTAACTGAAGCCACCTCTGAGGAATAAGTGTTGATCATGGAGCCCACCACAGGATAAGTGCTCAAATGTTGTTATTTCATCCCCAGTTCCCAGCAGTCTGTGTGTTCTCAATAAAAATGAATGAACTACTCCCCCAGCCTGGTATGGAAAGAAAGGGACACGGTCAGAGTGAGACTGTGATAATTAAGCCACCCCAGCTGCCTGGTTCTGCTGCCCAAAAAGTCTTAAGGACAGGACAAAAGGACTTGAAGGAGAGAAGGCCCTCTGGCAGACGTAAGCAACCCTGGTGACTGGGGAGGGTTGGGGAGGAAAGGAGAGGTGGTGTAAACGCTTGGAGTTACTGCCTAGAGCAGGGGTCCTCAAACTTTTTAAACAGGGGGCCAGTTCACTGTCCC
>VBSM01003204.1:1833453-1930736 GCA_008086735.1 Cheirogaleus medius
AGGGACAGTGAACTGGCCCCCTGTTTAAAAAGTTTGAGGACCCCTGCCTTAAACATACCAACTGGTGGTTTCTGGCAACATTTCCCGCAGCAATCAGCCCATTTTAAGATCACGTCATGACTCTGCATTCCAACCTGCTCCCAAGCAGTCAGGGCCCTGGTCCTCTCAGGAGAGGGTCAGCAAAACAAGGTCACTGAGGAAAGCTAGGTCTGGGGTTGGGGAGCAGTTAGAGGCACCCAACCCACTGAGAATCACAGATCCTGTGGGGGAGCATGTTCTGTGCTAGGAAGGTCCCTCTGCCAGCCTCTCCCCCACCCAGCCCTTGGAAGTGGCTCCACTGTAGGTACAGCCCAGCCAGAGGAGGAGAGACGCACAGACACAAGAAGAGGTGTCAAAGGGTCACTCCCCCGGCCGCACCCAGCCTGCTTCTCTCCACACCGGGAAAAACAGGGGCTGGTCTGTCTCCCTAAAACTGCCCCACTCCTCTGCTCCTGGCTCTTTCCTATTCTTTTCTAGTGTCTTTTTAAATGTCACTTCCTGTAGAAAACCTATGATGCCCCATGTGTGTCCTTTTCCTACAGGCTTTTAGGACACCCAGACTTCTCCATGGCACTCACCATATTTGTAGTGAACTGTGTGTTCATCTTCTTCACTGGACTGTGCCACATCTGTGGCCACCCACAGCTTCCACGGCTCATAAATCCTCTTCTGAGCAAGCCCACTTTGCAACATATCCTTGTTGCTCTAGCCAAACCCAACACGGGTATACAAATAAAAAGCCATGAACCCACCCTTCTCTATACTCCCTCCCCTTTCCACCCACCTCAGGTAGCCACTTGGAGCAGCCAGGGGCATACGCCTCCAAGCCCCCCTGCCCAGCAACGTCACCAAGTGGGGCTCATACCAGAGACCAGGGCCATGTCCTCCGTGCCCCGACAGATCATGGGCCCAGACAGATCGTGTCGACGGTGAAGCTGCAGGTGTAAGAGGACAGGGATCGACAGGGCCGGTGACTGCTGCACCACCTAACGCTTCCAGTTTTGAACGTGGGAAAAGCACTGAACTGGCCATGCAAAGCATCCAAGAGGAAGATTAGACAGAGGTCCTCCGGCAGGGTAGCAGGGTTAATTAGAGTTCAAGTTTTGGAGCCCTGGTCCCATCCTGGGTCCAGTGTCTATTTACCAGTTGACCAAAAGCAAGTTATTTAGCCCTTCTCTGCTTCAAAGTCCTCATATGGAAAAAAGGTGACCTACTAGTACTTACCTTGTAAGTTTGTTGTGAGAAGAAGGCAAGTGACAACAGCACTTAGCACAGTGCCTGGCACACTCTAGTATCTGCCACGGTGGCCACCTGTTTACAACACCTGCTGGAGACGTTGTTCAGCAATTTGTTTTTAAACCTAATGATATACCCTGGCCTTTCCTCGCACCAGTCTATATAGAGAGCTGGCTTTTTTTCAGCATTGCTGATGGGTGCGCCCCCTTCTGCCCACCTTTTGCCACTGCAAGCAGTGGTGCAGGAAACGACTGTGTACCACTACTGCTCTGGTGCTCTCTGCAGGAGAGACTAAGAAGTATGCTGCCAGGCTGCTGAATATAGATACTTTTAATACTTATGAGATATTTTCAGATTATGTTCCCAGAAAGTTGGAACAATTTATACTCCCATCAGCAATATAAAGGAGCACCCACTTCTCTCCACTCGATAACACTGGTTTTACCAATCTTTGCAACGTTTTTGCCGATTAGAAAGGTAAAAAAGATACTTGTTTTAATTTGCATTCTGTTAGTGATTATCTTTTGAGGTAAAGTTCCTTTCTTTCTCCTTTTCTTCTTTAGCAAGAGAACTCCTATTTTTAGCTAAGCACCCCTAGGCTCCCTCACAGCTCACTGTGGCTAAGCTCCACTCAATGAGACGTGTTAATGCTGTGTGAGACTTTTGAGAAGAGCCTCAATGGGAAAGAGCACAACCTTCTTCCTCCCTTTCTGGATTCTGGAATGCATATATGATGAATGGAGCTCAAGCAGCCATACTGGGACGAGAGGCAATTTGCTATGGATGGAAGAGCAGCAAGCCACAAGGAACCTGATCCACAATGTCCTTGATTTCACCACACCAATCCTAGACTGCCCATGTCCTTACTTTTTTACATAATGGCTATAAACCCTTATATGTTTGAGCCATTGTCATTCAGGGGATATCTATTATATGCAACCAAATCTAATACAACTTCTGATCACCAACAGTTAAAACTGAATCCTTCCCTCTCTCTCTGTAACATGGTAAATACCTGTGCCTCCGTGTTCTGTGTGCCATACGTTTACGTGTCCTAAGAGTAGGACACTCATTTCCCCACTCTCTCATCCTTCCTCCCAAAGCTTTAGGTTTTACAGAGATGGTAGAATTTTTAGTTTCAACTTATCATTATGTTTTCCCTTATGACATGTCTCCTCTGTTTTGAAAATTCTTAATTTTTTAACAAATAATAAAAATTCCAATTCGCAGCAGTAACATCCATTGCAACTACACTATTAGTATGTGCATAAAAGGGACACTGCTCCCCACTGCTTCCTGCACTCTTCCCTGGTCCTGTCTCCATCGCCCTGCTCTGCCTCAGTCGCCCCTTGGTTACAGAACTCCACTGGGTATTTTTCCCAGGTACATTTAATAAATATATTTTGTGTCCTCACATGTTTGAGAATGGCTTTCTTTTGCGATGGCACCTGAATTACATCTTTCTGGGCACAGAAAGGACTTCGGTTCCCTCCCTTTAATAGTCTGGAGATACCAGTCACTGTCTTCCAGATTCAAGAGTCGCATACAGGAAGCCCAATGAGAGCCTGATTCTCTTTCCTTTGCAAAAAAACCGGTTCTTTCTTCCTAAAAAAGATTTTTCTCTTTCTTCTTGGAGTTTAGAAATTTTACCAGAAAATGTCTAGATATTGATCTTAGTGTGTGCTGAATGAATCCATTTAATCTGAAGAATCAAACATTTCTTCAACTCAGTGAAATTTTCCTTTATTGTTTTCTATTACCTCTCCATTAGTGCCTTTTTCTCCTTCTGGAGCTCCTACTATCCACCTGCCAGGTCTCCTGGGTAAGGCCTTCAGGGCTTTCACATTTTAATGTGCTATTTCCATTTCTTTTTATTATTGCTCTGGGTTATGAGATATTTTTTCATTTGACCTTCCAAACTAATCATTTCAGTTCTTCTACTGATTTTTAAATTCAGAAGCCATGCTTTTAGTTCCAGGAAGCCTCTAGTATAAAAGCGTACTTTAATCTCATCTCTTTGGGCATTCTCTCCTTTTGAAGTTCTTGTGCATCCACTCCACTCACCCTGCCTCAAAAGGGCCGCAGCTCCAAGCATGAAGCTGGTTTCAGTCTCTCCCTTCTGTGGCCCAGTCCCCTCAAACGTGCTGTCATGGATCTGTGCCTGTCGACAGGTACAGTCCCTCTCCCCCAGCTCATGACAGACTGCTTGAGCTTTTGCCACCTTGGCAAGCCTGGGGCCCCGGATGAAGTGCCAGCCTTTGTTCAGGTGGGCCCAGGTAAATGAGCAGGCAGATGGTGAGCTTCCTGCTGACAAGTGGGGCACAGATCCCTTGTCCTTTGGTCCCCATGGTGACAACGAGGGGGCCAGTCCTCTCCCAACTGAATGGACCAGGCCCAATTCAGCCCAGATGCCCTGGGATTGGTAGGATCCAACAGCCCTTCCAAGCGCACAAGCAACAAGTGGGCGGTTGCAACCCCTCTCAAGGAATCCGGCTCTAATCAGACTCAGAAGCACAGACAGTAGAGGGGAACGACAGTTCTAGAACTAGACTGACCTAGAGTCAAATCCCAACTCTGCTCCTTATTTGCTGTGTGACTTCAGATAAATTACTCATCTCTGAGTCTCAGTTTTCTCATATGCCCTTTGCTTTAAACCAAGAGTTGTTTCTAACACCCTCCTTAGGGAACCAATCCCCTTGTTAAGTACGTTTTGGGAACTTGCTTCTTCTAAGCACTGTATGAATTACTTGTAGTGTAGGTAATCATGCAGCATCAAAGAAGACGGGGCCCCTGTGCAGAAACTTCACCTTCTGCCCCTTTTGTGATAACAGATTTATAGAAGGATCTAAAAAATATTGTAATATTTCAGCTTTTAAAATTTTTTTGACTATTCCCACCTGAATAGACTCTCCTAGCAAATTCTTCCAGGCAAACACTCTCTGCCTCTTCCCATATTCTCTTATCAGCTCAGGACCTGAGGACCATGGCCGCAGAGGGGATGGAAGCTGGGAACCATAACAAATTCCATGTTGGTTTCAGTCTGGTAACATTTATTGAGCAGCAACCATGTGTAAGGCATTGAGCAAGACACAGCCCCTGCCTTAAAAGAACCTAAAGTCTAGTCAAGGAGACAAGACAGGAGGTGTAGGGTGAAGAAAAACAGCACGATGCAGTACGGAATGTGGCCAGGGCCTTAAGAAGGGGCTGAACAAGTATCATGAGGGTTTAAAGAAAGGCAAGCTTCCCTGAGCCGGGGAGAGCAGAAAAGCATCCTTAGAAGAGGTGACAAATGAGGTGGGTAGAACTGCAGGGAGCAAGAATGGCCGGCAGGGATGATAGTGAGGGTTGGCCAGCAGTTTGTAGTTCCTTGAAGACAATGGTCCTGTCTTATTTATCTCTGTATTTCTCTACCCCATCCTCCCGTGGCCAAGCGTTACTCACACATGAGCTGGCCCTTTCTGACCAAGGGTCTGGAGCACAGTGAGGAAGGGAGCTGAACTGGAAACAGAGAGGAGCGAGGAGAGAGGTTTGTGGGTGGGTAAAGGGACCGGATGAGGTCACCCAACTCACCCCAGCTGCTGGGGGTTAGAGACCAGTGGGAGCAAAGGGTGACAGCACGACAGGGCAGCGACGAGAGGCGTGCACAAGGAGGAGGACAGGGAGAAAGAGGGAAAACCCTTGATATGAGAACCAACAGAGAGAACCCCAGAGTGTAATCCGGTGAGAAGGAGCCCCTGACACACCCTCTGCACGTGACTCACAGATGCCTGATGTCTGGACAACCACCTCGTAGCCCCTCGGCCCCTCAGGCTCCGCGTGGTAGGAACCTCTCTGACTGCAACACCACTCGGCTCACCGGTACCCAGCGAGCACCTTTGGGGGCCACCTGCTCCAGAGGGCACATTCCCCTGTGGTCAGCGCACTGACGTACCAGGAGCACGTGCTGGGCTTCATAATCCCCCGACCAAGGGGATATACCCTCCCAGCAAGTCTCTTTCCAAACAGTAGCCACTGTAAAAGTAGGGGGTAATTCAATGTACATTGACACGTAAACCCCACATTCCATGGGTTAAGGCTTGTTTTCCAAGCTCAGCCAGGTGACACCAAATACAGCAGTGCTACAAGAGCTGATTTCATCCTGTTCTTTGAAACGTCAATACTTTTCCCAAAGATTAACATTTGATATTATCAACAGCCTATCAGGTAGCAAAGTCTGTCCTAAAATCACAGATTTTAGGTCCGTGCCCTTTGGTCAGCGCCCTTTCCCACCATGCTTGGGACGTACACTGTGGTAGACAGGCATGTGAGTGAGGGCTTGCATGGGGGAACCGCCCCCATGGAAAACGACAACTCCATCCAAAAGTACATTCTGGTGGGCCAAAAACCAAGCCATGGCCCCGGGCACTGCCCAGCAAGAAAGGAACTCAGGAGTGCCCGGACACAAACACAGCTGCCCTGAGAGCATGTGGCTGTCTCTGAGAGAGTGTGAGCGAAGAAGGGAGAACCTGGCACAGCCCCGCTGCGCTGGTGCAAGCAAGCACTCGTGCACAGGTGCCTGCGGGCTCAGCCCACTGCTGGCTCGGTTCCTGTCCTCCCTGTTCACACCCCACACCTCACCCGACACCTGCCCACACCCGGGGGGGCAGCCTCACAACCTCCTTCACTGAGGAAAGTTGACTTTGGGTCTCTCCTTTGGCCTGGTCCTTCCCTCCTGCATCTGAGAAAGAGGCACCCACCTGAGCCCGGGGCTGACGCTGTTGTCAGTCTGTCCGTCCGCCCCTTCTCCTGCAAGCTCCACCTCCTGCACTCCCTCAGTCCTTCCCTCTGCCAGAGAACAGCTTCGGTTCTCCCCAGTCTTCAGAACAGCTCTGACCCTTGCACACAGGCTGCTTTCCCGTCAGGCGCCACTGACTTTCTCACTGCCCAGCACTCAGTGACCCCTCCCAGGCTGCTGAGATCACACCGGTCCCTCCTAGGTCCCCAGGACCTCCTAATTGCTAAGGTGAGTGGCCTAAGATTCTGCTACCTCATGGTAGCTTTCAACAGGGTTCGCCAGCCCATTCTGGAGACTCGTCCCTCCAGCCCTGATGACTTCATTGCCCTTCTGCTCTTCCCATCTCCTGAGCCTCTCTGGCCTCCTCTGCTGGCTCCTTCTGTTCAGACACTGGCCAGCAACCCCTTCCTGCCGTCCGCTCACCAAGCTCCCTCTTCTCTGTTCCTCTCAGCTCTTCCCCAAGGCTTCCTGGAACCCAGGACACTCAGAGCCGTGGCTCTGCCCCCTCCCCAGCTTCCCTGCCACCCCCTCGCAACAGGGAAACCAACCCTAACACAGGAAGCCAAATGAACTGCGTGAGGCTCACCCACAGACAGGCCTCTGCTCGTAAAACAGATTCGTAAAGTATATACTCTTTTGTGTCTGAATGCACATGTTTGTAAAATTCGTCCAGATTTTTTCATTGAATTGTTGTTCATTAACTCATTGATTACAGTATTCCATCATGGGAGTTCACCATATGCATTACCCATTCTACTACTGATGGGCACTGGGATTGTTTCCAGTTTGGGCTGTTATAGACGGTGCTGCTATAAACATTACTGACCCTGCCTTCTTTGTGCCACATGCATTTCTTTGTGTCTGTCTCAGGTTGCGTTGATACCAAGGAGTGGAACTGCTAGGTCATAAGGTATTTGTATATTCAGCTCTGGCAGATGATGTCAAACAGTTTTCCAAAGCAGCTAAACCAATTTACTCTCCCATCACCAGAGCATGAAAGTTCTGGTTGCTCCACAACCTCGCCAACATGCAATAGTGTCTTTTTTTTTCTTCATTTTAGCCATTATAGTGGGTAAGGTATCACAAAGTAAGTACTACAGTCCCTTTTAAAGATGAGCCGAATGAGACTAAGTGCCCCTCTCGACCTCACAAACCTAATGTGAGTCGGGGCAGGCACCCAAGCTCAGTGTTGTTCAGATGTGGCTCGGAAGCACAGCATCCGTCTGGGCCCATGGCACCCCCCCATGGGACTTGGGAGAAGAGCAGCTGATGCACATGCTGATGCTTATGCTTAATAAAGTCCTGTGTGTCTGACTCAGGAGTTTATATATACAAAAATATGTAAAGTAGACAAGGAAAGTTCTCCCTACTAATACCTGCCCCTTTCCCCCCTTTGAGTCACATAACCCACCTCTCTGAGTCCCCATATACAGTATAGTATATGCTTTCCCATTCTTAACTCTGTTTTTGTCTTTTAACTCAAATCCATCTGGAATCCATTGCAGTAAGTGAAATTTCAGCATTGAAATCCAATCACCCCAAGAACGTAATAAATAATCATTCCTTCCCTGGCTGCTGCGTAACGCCTGGTGTGTCCTGATTTAAGCTCCTGTGTAAGTTAGCAGCTAAGTCACTTCTGTTCCATTCATCTTTTATTATCTTCCTGCTTTTATCCACGTACCATATGGGATTAATAAAGTATTGCTTTGTAATAAGTTTTGAAGACTCAACCACTTATAACCCATGTAATGCTGGGCTAATCTCAACCCCTTTGCAGCTCCACATCTGCTAAATGGGGCCAGTCATGGTGAGCCTGGCCTCTCATAGCCATCCTCCCTGTCATCTTCAGTAGAATTTCTGGGTTTTAGGTAGACACATGGCTTTCCTGAATACAGATTACATTTCTTGGCTTCCCTTACTGCTAGGTGTGGCCATAAGACTGAGATCAGACCAATGAGATATTAGAACTATCAGGTAAGCCAGGCATAGTAGCAGCTTTAGGAGGCTGAGGCTACAGCCTCAGTTCAATGGAGACATCTGCTGAGGAGGATTGCCTGAGCCCAGGAGTTCAAGGCCAGCCTGGGCAACATAGCAAGACTCTGTCTCTAAAAAAAAATAAATATAAAATTTTAATAAAAAAAATAATAATAATGTAATGAAAAAAGAAGTATCATGCAGAATTTCTGGAAAGTAGTGCTCAAAGACTGGAATGCAGACAGAAAGGCTAGAGCCCCGGCAGCCATGAAGGGACCTCGGACATGGAAGGAACCTGGGTCTCTGACCAGGCAGGCTCCGTATCTACTCTGAGCTGATTCCTTCCTAACTTCTTGCACATGAGAAAGAAACATCTATCTTTTTTATGTCTTTGTTATTTTGAGTTTCCTGTCACTAGTGGCCCAACCTAAAGAAGTGGCTCTCTCATAAGGAGTGATAAGAGTTAAATGAGAAAATGTTAACACGGATAGAGATTTTTATATTCCCTCAACAAAGAATCTAGCACTGTTTTTACACAAAGCAGGCAACTCAAACACTTGTTGAAATGAAGAGGAATCTGGAAGAATGGAGGCAATTTCATTGCTTTAAAAAAAAATCTTAATTTTTTTACCAACTTATTTTTCCAGAGGAACATACTATTTTATTATATAAAATACCTCAGTGGAATTACATTAAATCTTTACCAACATTTTTAGATATAATATTGTCACTATTACTATATTTAAGCTTCTTTGGAAAAAGCCAGAAACTAACTGATTGATTGTTGATTAATTTCCTCCTACATATTTCATATCAGGCTACTTGGCAACAAATCTAGTCATAAACACGGAACTTTGCAGTCAAAAAACAAAAACACAAACATTAGGTAAATAATCCCTAATGCCACTTTCCCCCCATGCCTCCCCACTGAAATACTCAGGAGGCAGAAGAGGTAATGGAAATTTCTATCATCGCTAAAGACTAAAGTTACTATGCTGCTTGGTCCTCACTGCCTCTAGCTATTGATTCAGAATCTCTCCTCTCTCCTTCACAGCTCCCAAAACTCCTTTGATCACAGTCCCTGGGCCTGGAGCTGTTCTGTGATTCCCACTGCTATACTGATCCTCTCGGCGGTCAATCTTTTACCAGTGGGGTTGGTTTTCCCTCCCAGATGTTGATGTTCTCATCACTGAACCTGTTATTGTTGAAGTTCTTCTTCATTTCATGTCATATATTGGTGGGATTTAGTTCAGTGCAGATATCTGCAGAGGTACTCAGGTGATGGTGTCATCATCATTATTATTGTCATCGTTTATTGAACCATTACTCTGTGACAGATACTTTGCTAAGCACCTTACCCACAGAAATATATCACTGAATCATTATAGTAATTCTGTCTTACCCATTTAAAATAAGAAAACTGAGGTCCAGAGAGGTTAGCTAACTTACACAAGAACCCACAACCAGCAGGAGCATCCTCACTGGTAGTGAGGATCTGGGCAAAGGCAGGATTTGAACACAGCTCAGTCTGCCCCATTCTGAAAAATATCTTTACGTCCTATCCCACAAGAGCTGAAGTATTTTATGTTCTGTACTGGTGCATATACTCCCATCATCCTGCCTCCACTTTCTATCCTTCTGTTCCCTTCTCTTTGCCCAGCATTTGGGTTTCTCAGCTCAACCAACATGAATCCCTTTTCTTCTTGTTTCCTGAGGGGCACAAGGCTCAATATGAGGGTGCTCGGCTCTGGTATTAAGGACAGCTACTCCCCTTGAGCCATCCCTGACCCTACTCTCTACTCCTCAGCTGTGGCTTTCAGCACCAGGGTCACTGGCAACTGGGTCTTTTCCTCTCTCCTACACCCCAGGGTCTTTGGGTTTAGGGTAATACTCACAAGACACCCGCTGGATCATAGATCAGTTTCCACTGGCTCTCTCACACCGAAGGCTCTTCACCAGGTTCTCTAAGCCGATCTCGGTCAGGCACTTAGGTGAAGGAGAAGGATGGATTTCCACTTGTGCCAATTTAGGAAACCCTCCCTCCATACCCCTACCAGCAGTCTGGGTAGATCCCATGTACTCTAAGACCCTATCCATAGGTTCTAGAAACTCTACAGCAGGCTTCTCCCTGCTACCCAAGCACAGGATACAAAGTAGACCAGAGATGCACCCCCAAGTCACAGGGCTCCCTACCCCCATACACATTATTCCATCTGAATGGTTTAATCACCTTCCTAGGACTTCCTCCCACAGTTCTAATCAGCTGCCTTTCCTAGGATCCAGACACACACCTCTGAGGCTGCAGATCCATCCTGAACCCCAAAATACTAGATAGGGTGGCAGCTACTTTCCTGCTTTAGGAGCCAGAGATTTCAGTCCAAAGGACCAGCAATAGAAGCCTGAGTGAATTGCTTGAGAAGGCTGCTGAGAGTTTAGAGACAGTTGCAGCAAAGAGCCTCCTTCGGAGTCTTTTGTGCCTGGCAGCGAAGGTAACTACAGCATAACAACTTCTCACGGAGACTGGCTCTGACACAGATGTTCAGCTTAGGGGGCAGGGGCACTGTAGGAAGTGGGGCTTGATGCCCCACCACCACCAATTTTCACCCTATCAGTCTTCCTGGGGCTTTCTTCCCAGCTGATCACTCCTCCCCTGGCTCCTTCCCTGACTCCCTGTGCTCCTGCCCCTCGTGCTGGCACTCCCCGGCAATCCAGTGGGACCCTCTGCTCACAACACGCAACCCTTGAGTAATCCCATCCTCTCCTGCAGCACAACTGCAGGGGCCAACTCCTCAAGGATGTGCCCAAGTCTCTCTCCCAGTCCAGGGCGAAATCTGAACTACCTGTGAAAGCTCTTAACCCAGATGACCAGCCTCCCTCCCCCAAAGACCAAAAGATTCTGGCACTCCAAAGTGTGAGAACCACCCTGCCTCTCTCTCTGAGCCCCAGACCAGCACAGCAGTTGCCGAATGGGCAGTTCCACCAAGCTGCCCCACAGGCACCCCAAGCTCAAAATGGCCAAAACCAAAGTCGCTACCTTCCTCCTCTCAACCCAGCACTCCTTTCATGTTCCATAGCTCCGTCACTGGTCCCGAGGGAGGAACCCTGATGTCACCCTCCCTCCCATCTACCACTCAGTTTCTCTGCCTCAGTTCTTCAAACCTGCCTTCTCCTGCCGGTCCCCACAGCCAGGACCCCGTCACCCCACTCCTGGGCTCCCGTAACAGCCCCTCGCTCAGCTTCCAATCTCTGGTCCCCTCTCACACCATCGCCCTCCACACTGCCACCAGGATCACAATGGCAGTCTTTCTCTCTTAAAACTCAAACAATTCTCCACTGGCCACAAGATAACATCCAAATTCCTAAGCACTGCCCGCAAGTCCCTCTGGGAACTGACCCCAAACCACCTTCCTAACCTCCTCTCCTGCCAGCTCCTCCGTCCCTTCCCCAGCACGAAGCTCGTGCTCCGGCAACACCACACTGCTCACCGTTCCTGACGCACAGCCCGCTCGCCCGTGCTGCTGAACCTCTGCACAGTCTGTTTCCTCTGCCTGTATCCCTCTTCCCCTGGGAAACTGAAAGTCTGCAAGATCCTGTGAGTCCTACTGGGTCCCATGAGCTCCCACTGCCACCACTACACCTCACCTGACACTGCATCATCACCACTGATTTATCCCCATCTGTCACGTCTGTGGGGCTCCTGAGGGCAGGGACTGCAGTGTCAAGCCCAGCTGCAAGCTTAGTACATTTTTACTTGATGATTGAAAACCACTGATGAGATCAAGGTTTTCTCCCAAACCCTCAAGAAGCTAAGGAAGCAACCAACCTAGAAAACAATAAAGACAAGACCAACTGCTATCTTAGAAACCACAACAGGTAATGTTTCAGTAATAGGTGCTTTTGGTGGCAGCTGGGGAGTTATGAAAAGAGTCAGCAACTATACAATTTATCCAGGACTTCTAGCACAGCGGAAGGAAACAATGCCGTGACTGGGGCGCCAACACTAGTCTCCCCCTTGTTCTCGGTGCTTCAGCCATGCTGGCTCTCTGGTACTTCTGGAACTCACCATGCCCTTTCCCCAGCTGGGACCATGGCAGATGCAGCTGCCACCTCTCCACCTGGCTAGCTCCAACTCACCCTTCAGGTGTCAGCTTAAGGGCCCCTTCCTCTGGGAAGCTGTCTCTGACCCTCCTAGTAGGAGAAACCATTCAACTTACGGTCTTTTAGCACCTTGTACTTCTCTTTTTTAGCCATCATCAGTGCTGTAATTAATTTTTTTGAAACGGGGTCTTGCTATGTTGCCCAGGATGGACTTGAAGTCCTGGACTCAAGCGATCATCCTGTCTCAGCCTCCCAAGTAGCTGAGGTGGATGGACAGAAAGATGAACTGGCAGGGAAGTAGTTTTGGCAGGGCAGGGAAGAATGAGGAATAAGGCCACCTTTGGTTGTTGGTACAATCCTTTAATATCATCTAGCTCTCTATTCCGACTCAATCCTCATAACGCAATCTCAGATCTTAAAACTGGGTCTTTCCTAAAGGATGCACACACACTGAGAATATTCCTGTTTACTTGGAAAGCAGGTATCTCAAAGCAAACTGACACCCTTGGCATTCTGGCTTCATATCCATTGATCTTTCTGTGATACCAGGCTGCTCCTCTCTGTTCCATAAGGACTACTGGCTATATTGACAACACTTGGTTCCAAGAATCTCTCGGCACTTAAGAAGCCCCCTAAGATCAAGATGGTGCTAACAGACCACGATAGGCATTGTCTTTTCTTAGCTAGCCATCATCGTTGGACTAGATCCTGAAGCTGTGTACTAAGTTAGCACTTAGTCCCTGTTCCAATACAGTCCACAGTAGATTCAACAAAGGACCCTGAAGCAGAGGTTTTCATCAGAGATAAATGCTTCACTATGGACATGGTTTGTTGGCAATGGCACATAAACTGCAGGCAGCTGTTGAGAAATTGCTATATGCAAATGGATGTGCTCAAGTCCATGGACTTGAGTATGAAAATCTGGCAAAGTCTTCACCCTCATCTGGAAGGTGGGAAGAGTGGACTCAATGACCTCTAATTTTCAGAACAGACTGACGCTGTATCTGATGAGCACAAAGGCCACAATGGTGCTTGTTGCATAGGTGCCCCACAGTAGGTACACCAGAGATAAATTAAAGAAATAAGCTAACGGACCAGGTGGGCGTGGTGGCACACACCTGTAGTCCCAGCTATTCACCCAGGAATTTGAGTCTGGCCTGGGCAACATAGTGAGACTCCCATTTCTGGAAAAAAAAAAAGAAAGAAAGAAAGAGACTAACTGAACCAACCACCATCTTTCAAAAACATCAACCCATCATTCCAAATTGAACTTAACTCTTCAAATTCACTTATCAAGAAATTAAAATATCTAAAACCAAGAGAAACTATTACAAGTACCTTTTTCGAATGAAGCCCTGTTGTCCTATCTACCTGTGACTCCTACAATGTGAGTGTCAGAGCCACACCTTGAGGCAGCCTGGGGTGCGAGAAGAGGCACTTGAGGGTGTGTTAGAACTCCCAGCTTCTCTCACAGGTACATCTTGGGCAATTTATTTAACTTCTCTGAGCTTCCATTTTCTCCTACGCACATCAAAACCTGCCCCTCTACCCTGCAGAATAAATATGAGGCTGAAATAACAGGTGTCAAGAGACTTTAAATGTTGTAAAGTGTTGAGATATTGTATAATGGAAGGAACCTCAGATCCAACAATCGTCTCCTTTTATAGGTTCATATCAGTCACTGGGCACCTGCTATTTACTCCATTTATTCATCCAACAAACATTTATGGAACATCCACTACCTGCCAGATGCTATGCTAGGCACTGAGGACCCGTTGGTGAGCAAAACAGCCACAGTCCATGATCTGATGGGACTGCATTACATTGCACCAGGGAAGACAGACATATCCAACAAATACACTAAAAACCATATTGTTACACCTCGCAGGCCATGCTAATGATCTGGTCTTTTTTTCTAACAGAAATTAGGAGCCACTGAAGGGTTTTAAGCAAAGGGAATGACATACTCAGATCATTCTGGCTGCCTTGTCCTATTCCTAGGCTGGGCCCTGAGTATGGCAAGAAGAACAAATGCATACTCTCACTCTGCAGAGTCCAGAGAGGGAGTCACAAGGAAGCCACCAGTGGTCACATATGCTACTACAGGCTACGGCAGGGAAGAAAGTGCCATGGGAACCCAGTGGGAGGACAATTGATAAATGCTAGTGGCCTGAATGTATTGAGAAATGATGCCTAATTGCGGGGAGGGAGGGAAAAACAGTTACACAGAAGACACAAAATAAGAAATATCTGAAAATAGTGAAAGTAACTAATTCCATATAACAAACTCTACTGCCACAAAAAGAGACATAGCAAATTCTCCTGAATTTAGTAACTTGTTTTCCATAAATATTTAATTATTCAGAAATGTACCAAAGGCATAAATTTCCCTTGCCCTAGTTATCAGGCTTATACAAGAGTGTGAATTGCTATATCCAAAAAACACAGCCTTAAATACATTATTCTTCCTTTCATCTCAAATATGATTTTCAAAGAAACCTATGAATGTCAAGACCAAATGTTTAAATTTTCTTCTGATTACTCAAGTAATTGACTTAGCCTTAAAATAAAACCTTATATTAATAATAAAAATATTTAAATCTTAAAGAGGGAAAGTATCATGTGTTCTTAGTTCACATTAATGACCCATTATTTACAAAGAATCAAAGAATGATGAAAGAGAAAGGACTTGGGAAGCCTGCCCCCAGTTCCTGCTGGGGCCTGAGACAAAGGCCCTGCTCCCAGCGTGGCTCTGTGCTCTCCCTCATCAGTACCCTACTGGCTTTGTGGGAATCCCGGCCACACTTGCAATCCCAACACAGGATGAGTTCTGGCCACCCTGGGTGCTCTCGCCAGCCTCCATCACCAAGTACATCTGAGTTTTAACACATTCCTTGTGCAATAACCCACATAACTTCCATGGGCAATAAATTAATACCTCCCCTAAAAAAGCATCCTAAAAAGCCCTATAACTCTGGCTGAAAAGAGGACATTATTCTAGCTCACATTTACTGGGTGCTCATGATGTGCAAGTCCTCTACTAAGCCCTGTTCCTCATCATCTCCCTGAAACCCTGTAGGAACCACATGGAGCTAAGTATAAGAGAGTAAGTAACACTGTATCACACCTCAGGTATCGATGAGGAAACACAGATGTGGTCACTTGCTCAAAGCCACATGGCTTGTGAACAGTGGAGTCAGGACACAAACCCACATCTGTCTGTGCTCCAGAGTCCGTTCTTTAAGCAATGCCCTGTCTGCCTCTCTGACGCTCAGGAGATAAATCTCCCACAAAGAAGAACACAATGGATTTGAAAGCTCTGCAGAGAATCCGAGGAACAATTTGCTGCTCTGGGCCTTCATGGTCTCTGCTCTCTTCAGCAAGTGCAGGCGAGACAAGCTTGACTCATGCCTCCCCTTGGGGAAAAGTTGTGGAATTGGTCGGTGCAGGTGCTCCAGGAGAAGGCACTCACAATGACACGGTGCTGAAACCCACCCTTGAGGAGAGCTCGTGCAGGAAAGGGGCGGAAACACTTGTAAACAAACCCACAGCCCTAGGGCCAACAGGGCTGGTGAGGAAGGTCCTGAGGACTCCTTGAGCGACTTCAGAGCTCGTTGCTCGGACACCTTGACCATCACCTTCACCTCCCAATTTGCATCACTACCACTTACACTATCACGAGGACCCAGAGAAAATAGTCAAAAAGGTGACTCTTGGTGCTCTGACAGCACCATGTACAAGTGTAATAGTGCACAATGAGCTTCCTGTCAGGCACTGCGCTAAACACCCCACAGCATGATTTCACTGACGTCTTCGACAGCCCTAAGTTAGGTAATACTGCCACCCATCTTACAAATCAGTAAACCGAGACTCAGAGCAGGGAAGACACTTGCCCAAGGTCACACAGGGTGTGTGTGGCAGAGCTAGGATTTGAACCTAGGTTTGCATAGCTTCAGAGCCTGAATCTGCTTGGCCACTTCACTACAGTTTCTATCATGGCTCACCTTTGGTCACCTTCTGTCACCTTCTGTTTGCAGGTAACTCCTCCACCAACTGTGAGCTCCCAAAGGGCAAGGATGGAACTCCTTCATCCCCACACCTAGCATCCAACACAAGGCTTAGCCCAAAGCAGGAGCACAGCAAGGCTGGTAAATGAATACCCACCTGAAGAAAGTGAAGTGTTCTCTCTTCTAAAAAAGCGAGCTGAGAAACGCTTCTCACAGACGCCAGTCCAACCAACTCTCCCCCACCCTGGGTTGAAAATCCACAGACCACCTACTGAGAACCCTTGGCCTGCCCCTCCACAAGCCCAGTCCAAGGGAAGAGTGAGCAGCCGCACTTCCGAGGAAAGGAAAGGTGAGCTTCAGCAAGTGTGAGTGGCTCATTTGGGGGCTTGTCCTTTTTTCTGCTTCCCCATCTTGATCTGGAACATCTGGAACAAACATGTCTTTTTCCCCTATCCCTAAGACGTTGTAGGACAAGTATCACCAGCCATACCCAGAGCCTATAGCTAGTGTACAGCACACCACATGCCTGTCTCAGGGTCAGCACTCAAATATTTGCAGAGTGAAGAAATAGAGTCCAGAGACTGAGTTTCACCAGAGACCTGATAACTTATAAATTAGAGTTTGCCACCATTTGGTAGCATGACTTGTCTGAGCAGACGTCTATCACTGTTCACCCAGAGCCTGTCCTGGAGACAGCAGCAAAGGAAGTGGGAGACTTTCCTTGTGCAGGGAGAAGACACAGGCACAAAGTCATGCGTGCAATGTGACATGTGCTCTGATCAAGATGTGCACACACCAAAAGTCCAGGAGCACAGATGGGAGCAGGATCACTCATGTGTGGAAGAACTGAATAGGTTTGACAAAGAAGGGGGAATTTGAGCTGAAGAGCCATTCCCAGATCACCCGGGGAGAAGCAACTTCTCCCTGCCTCTGATCCCACACAATGCCCACCTCTCCACCATCAAACCCACCATACTATTCTGTAACCAGTGGCTTGTGTGTCAGTCTCCCCAAACAGCATGTGAGCAGCTCAAAGGCAGGGACTTCAGGCATTCTCCATGGCTCACCGTTAAGTGCCTTATAAATATCTGCTGACAAAGAATAAAGAGTCTATTTTCAATTATTAACATAGCAGCTCACCCTTCCTGAGCATCTACCGTGACGTGCTATTGCTGCATGTACTCTGTACACGATCTCATTTCCTCCGCACAAACAGCCCCAGAGACCGATCCTGTTATCATTATCCATTTTACAGATAGGGAAACTGAGATTCAGAGAGATTAGGCAAATTGTCCCAGGTCATACAGCCACTCAGTGACAGTGCTGGACTTTGAATCATGGCCGGAATGGAAAATTAGTTCTCATTACCAGTGAACAAATCCCTTCTCCTTTCTCTTTCAGTTCTCTGCCCTGCATCCAGACACATGGACTGCCCTTTAATCTACTGTTCACTGGGACCAAAGCCATTTTTCTCCTAGAGGAGGACAAGGGATGTCTCTTGTTAGTCTTCTAAACAATGATTGCTAACCATCACTGAGTAAACATCGTTGGGGGAAGGGGATGAAGATACAAAATTGTGCTTATAAAATCATTTATTAAGAACTGCATGTACCAATTGGAACATTTTCCAATGTTGGAACAATTTCTAAAATAGATGAAGTGAATAAATGAAGAAGCAAAGAATATGTATAGATTACTATTCTTTGTGTAAGAAAAAGAATATATAACAAACAAGAAACTGGTAATAGTGGTTGCCCCTAGGGAGAAGGTCTGGGAACCAATAGCTTGAGGCAAGAAAGACACTTATTTTACAATTTATTCCCCTACTTGCCTTTAAAAAATCCATGTGTGATTTTTCTACTTCTTAAAAAAAAATATTTAAAGAAACCATTTATTGCTGGGCCTTTCCCAAATGCTCGCATATATCACATACATGGATTGCAACCATGAAAAATTATGAATGTTTATGAACAAAAATTAGATTAACTTAATTTACAATCAAACAGAACTGCAAAACAATTTTTGTCTTTTATGTTAAAGTTCACTAATGTTACTAATATTACAATATTTTTGTGCAATAAATAAAATGCATGTTGAAGGTACAGATATCAGCAGTGACAATTTGCCATGCCTTCTTCCTAAAGACCTTCATCTGTTATTGCAACAATCATTTAATGAGCACCTACTATGCGCCAGGTGAGATGCCACACAGATATTTTTAAAAGAAGAACTAAGCAACAGGTAATTAATTTCCTTCCTCTTGCCTTTCAGGAAAATATGATGGTGTGCTAATCCAAATACCAGAGCTAGAAGAACTCTTGATGATCACACAGTCCAACACCCTCCTTACTCAGCTAAGAAAAATATGGTCTGGAGAGGGGAAGGGATTTGTTCAAGGCTACATAAGAAGTGAAGGCCTCAGAATTCTGTCCTGCTTTCCTTACATGCTACATGCCGTTCTGAGTAGCTTGAGTTGAGAGATGGGCAGGCAGGGAGAGGCAGAAAAAGACCCTGAGTGCCAAATGGACCAGATGCTTTCAGACATCTTGTCTCATTTATTTTGCATAACCACTTCACAAGGTAGGCATGGTTATCCTTGTTTTATTAGGTTATTAAGTATGGAATGTCCGATTTCCTTAAGTACTAAGGTTGTCAGTTGATATCTGACATTTCACTTTGACTCTTCTTATTTATTTGTTTGTTTCTTTTATTGTGAAGGTACATCCTCATTCTTTCAAATCTATGTTTTGGCTTGTGATTATCTTTCAAAAAAAATTTTTAGAGCAATTTTTGGGAAACCATGGATTAGTCAAAAATTAGTGTTATTTTTTTATATGAGTTCCATCGTGGAACCAACGCAGCACAGACAGGTCAAAATATCAACAAAGTGTTTGGGAAGGATGTGGCTAATGAACACATAATACATCAATGGTTTAAAAAGTTCTGTTCTGGCGATTTTAATCTTGAAAATGAGCCATGTGAGTGACCTGAGACCAAGGTGGATAATGATGAGCTGAAAACCATAGTGGAAGCGAATCCATCTCAACCCACACATGAATTAGCAGCAAAGTTTGACATTACTATTCCAAAAATATTGGACCATTTGAAACAAATGGGCAAGGTAAAGAAGTTGGATAGATGGGTTCTGCATGAATTAAACGAGCATCAGAAGAGAAATTATCTTGAAGCTTGCCTTTCTTTGCTGTCATGACATAAAGGCAAACCATTTCTACACTGTATTGTGACATGTGATGAAAAATGGGTTCTTTTTGACAATAACAAGTGTTCAGCATGATGATTGGATAAAGATGAAGTGCTGAAACACAGTCCAAAACTGAATATTCATCATAAAAAGCTAATGGTATCTGTTCGGTGGCCCAGCGCTGGTATTATCCACTACAGCTTCTTAAAACCTGGTCAATCGATTACAGCAGATGTCTACTGCAACCAATCAGATGAAATGATGAGGATGTTTGTGAGTAAGCAGCCAAGATTGGTCAATAGAGACAGGCTAAACCTCTTGTGAGACCACATGTCGCAAAAAACAACACTGCTCAAACTACAGAAGCTAGACTTGGAGATTCTCTGTCATCCCCCATATTTGCCAGACCTTGCACCAACTGACTAGCACTTCTTCCAGGCTTTGGACCACTTCTTGCAAGGAAAAATATTCAATTCTCAATAAGCTGTGGAAAACGCCTTTCACAATTTCATTGCTACTCGCTCTCCAGGCTTCCTCATTGTTGGCATAAGCAAACTACTGTTAAGATGGCAAAACTGTGTAGATAGTTTAGGCACACACTTTGATTAATTGTACTGCTTCTTGTTTGAGATATAATAAACTACACTTTTTATTTGAAACTGGACATTTCATATTTAATGACCTAATACAAATAAGGAAACAAAAGCTCAGAGAAGCTGAGAAAGTGGTGCTGGTTCACACAGCAGGAGGTGGTGGCCTAAGGCTTCAAGCACAGAACTGACTGCCTTCCAAGTAGAGCTCTCACTCTCCATACTGAAAAGGAAAATCTATTATAATATTAATAGGTAGACTGGGGCCATATCACAGAGAGCCTTGGATGCAATACTTTCCCATTAATGAAGTTTTTCTCCCAACTCTGAATGTTGTCACTCCAATAAAAACAAATCAAAAAGCCAACCCCTTTATTATCCAACACATGTTATAGCTCTTGTTTGCCACCAACTTTGGGCTTTCCTTTTAACCCACAGAGCATGATGGTCACCCAGAGGGCAGCAGTCTCTGAGTGCCTTCCACTTTCCATTTCCATAGTTTCTACAGGACAGAGTGGGGCAACTCACAGGTGCTGCTTCTAGACCCTCTCATGCCTGCCACACAAGCACAGGCCCCAGTAAGAGATGCCATGCCCACGACGTCACTGGGCTACCACAACACCAACCAGTGGTAGTGAGGGAGGCCAGCACCATGGTGTTTGGTCCCCAAAAGGCCAATAGCTTCTGCAGTGAAGAAAAACACTGGCCAGTAGAGAAGCCTCCACCTGCCTGCTCCTCTGTCCATGCAACGCAGGTAGGAGGCATTATACTGCAGACCAGTCAACAGCCAGTGAGCAGAGGTACTGGGCACTGAAAGTTCACACAAGAGTGTATGGGACACTCTTCTGAAATTCAGAGGGAGCCCCATCATCTCACTTCCTTTTCTCTGCTCCTGTAGGAAACTAATAAAGTTCTGGCATTCCCTTCTTGGTGTCTACCTTTTGGAATGTGGTAAAATCAGAGTCTGTACTTGGGTGGGGGAAGGGGAATCCCACAAGGCTCAAGCCTAAACCACATGCTCCAGCTCAGAGTCCTCACTGGGGTTGGGGGCTAAAGGTCAGCAACAATTAAATGTTCCTCAGCTCTCCATTTGCCATTACTCCCTGGGTTGCAACAGCTCCCTCAGAGGCATCATAGGGAGAAGCAGTCCTGATCCAAGACAACTGAGTCTTTTGGAGGCTCCCCAGCACAAACCTCATCCCAAACTCCAACAAGAAAGTGGTCTATTCTCACCTCTTCACTAGTAACCCTCTCCTCTTTAGACTCTTCAGTCCTGGACTCCAACCTGGCCTTCAGCACGAGGAGGAGGCTCTAACTTTCTCCAACGCTTTGCTCAGTAAGTACTGCTCCACGCTGTCTCACAAGGCCCCCATAGGAGGCACACAAGGCAGGTACCGTGATGCTCATTTTGCAAAGGGGGAAACAAAGCTCAGAGAGGTGACTGACTCTCCCAGGTAACACAGAGTCAAAGCTTCTAAATTCTCATTCCTGCTCTTCCCCTCACCAGGCTGCCATTTCAGTCTTTTTGAGACTAGCACTATTAAGATTTGCAGCAGCATCTGGTACGGGAAGCCAACAAGCCAGGACCCCTTCAAGCTTCACACTACTCTTCAAGCACACACATTTTTCAACAGCTGACCATCCAATGAAAGCCTGCCACCCCCCAATCTAGGCATGCCCCTCCAATAGCAACAGGAAAGTCCCTGAGGTGTGAAAAACAGCGCGCCCCACTTAGGGTACGCTTGGTACAGGGGAAGCAGCCGGCCTAGTAAGCAGGGCAACTGAGCTCCAAGTCGGACTCAGCTAAGGCACAGGCGGATGCCTCCAGAATCCAAAGAGAGCACCGAGCTCCTGTTCCCACCCAGGCCTCCCTGCACCGCGGAGAGGGTAGCACTCCCTTCCCCGCGACCACTCACCGTCCGCCCCGCTCCTCACCTGTGGCCCCGCTTCCGGACCTGCAACCACTCGGGGCCCCGCCCCCCGCCCCCGCAGGTCTCCCGAGCCCCGCCCCTTGCACCTGTGGTTTCCTCAAGCCCGAGCTCGCCCGCAGCTTTGGCCTCAGCTCGCAGCCCCCTCCTACTGGCAAACCTGCCTTCCCTCCTGGCCCCGCCCCCCGCACCTGCAGCCCCCCGCGGCCCCGCCCAACTGCCTCCTCCAGCCCCGCCCCCTGCACCTGCGCCCTTTCCCCGCCACCACCCCAACACCCGCTGTCCTTCATGCCCCCCGGGACCAGCACACCTAGGGCCCCCGGCCCGGGCCCTGCGCCCATAACACGCCCACCCATCCCGACCCCCGGCCCCGCCTCCCGCACCGAGGCCCCTCCCCGGCCCCAGCGGCCCCTCCGGGCCCCGCCCCCCGCACCTGCAGCTCCCTCCGGCCCGGCCCTCAGGGCCCCGCCCCGCCCCGCCGCCGCTCTTCTCACCGCCGCTCTCGCCGCCGCCGCCGCAGTCCCGGCCGGTCACCTTGACGCGGGCCGCAGTGGCTGCCGCCGCCTCCTCATGGCCTTGGGAGGGGCCCAGCGGCAGCGGCGCCTTCGCTCGGAGGCCGGGGCCGGGCCGAGCCGGGCCGAGGCCGGGCCGGGCGCAGCTGGAGCGCGGGCCGACGCGGGAGCCGAGCCGGTGCCCAGCCGCAGTAGGAACCGTCCGCTCCTGGGCCTGAGCGGCGGGTCGCACAGCCAATCGGCGCGCGCTGCCAGACCAGCCCCCCAACCAGCTCGTCGCGGGGGCGGAGACACGCAAATCGGCCGGCTGGTAGTGCCAGTGCGCAGCCGCTGCATCCGCGGTCCTCGCTGGCGTCGGCCTCCGCTCGCCCGCAGAAGCCCTCTCAACCTGCAGGGATGCTCCGCTGCCTGCACACCCGGCGCGGCGCACCGCCACGCCCATCCCCTGCCTAGAAAAAGCCGTGTATCCCCACACAGCCTTACAGGCCTCACCCAATTTCCCCCTGAGTCTCTACCTAGGATTTAGGATTTTCAACAAAAAAATGGTTTTGTGAAGGAGACATCACCTTAGTGCCCATTCTTTACAACTCCGAGGTAGGCAAAGAGCACGGAACGTCAGAGCTGGAAAAACCTCAGAGATTCTCGGGTCCAATCCATTTATTTTACAGCTGGGCAAAGTTAGGCCCAACGAGGTGAAGGGAGTTGCCCGAGACCACACAAGTGCAAAGCTGGGAAGTGAGCCTGGATCCCGTCTCCCTGCTCCCAGGTCCTTTCCTCTGTGCCAGACATGATGAGGTGAGCACAGAGGTTAAGTCATTTGTTTTAAGTCGCAAAAATAAGAAGTTGCAAAGACAGCTGAAGCCAGGTCCATGAAGCCCTGGAAGTCTGGACCCACAGTAAAACTCTGTTCTGCCTCCCACAGAAGGGGGTACTATGCCCTGCCCTACTCCGAATGATTCTTGGGCATGTAGACAAGTAGAACATCATTTTGACAATTTTCAAGTTCATTTTGCAGTAACGTGAATGAGTACGGGAAGATTGGTTACTGTGCTTCCCAAAGCCTATGGAAGGAAACAAAGAAACAAACAAAAAAAGAAATAGAGTCAGTAGAAATTAAACCATTTCTAAGTCTTAAGGGATCTCTGAGGGAAACTTCTGCTATTTTGTATTAAGAAAATAGTAATCATCAAAGAAGATAATTATTTTACTTAAAAAGAACAAGAGACTGTGTAATGCATGGTTCTGCTCGGAGCCTCTGGATTCAGAAATGCACAAGGTGAAAGTTGAGTGCAAAAGCTGGAGAGACAGACTGCAGGAGTCCAAGTCCTGCCTCTGCCACCAGCAAACTGCGTGCACAGAAGTTACTTAACAACTCTGTGCCTCAGTTTCTTTACTGAAAAGATGCACCCTCTTCAGACAGGCTGTTGGAAGGATTAAATGAGATGATACATGGAAGAGGGCCTGGCACCTAACAAGATCTCAATAAACATTAACTACTAGTATATTTACCTGTGCGACTTTGGGCAAGCACAGAAGGAGTTTAGCACAATGTTTGCAACAAATGCTTGCTAAATGGCATTTATTAATTTATTATGCATATGCATAGTTTCTAAGTTTTCTTCAATGAACACAAATTCTTTAGTGATACAACAAAAGTTAGTGTAAACCCAATTTAAAAATGAGCAAAGGATCTGAATAGACATTTCTCCAAAGAAGATATACAAATGGACAGTAAGCACATGAAAAAGTGCTCAGTATCATTAGCCATTAGGAAAATGCAAATCAAATCCACAAAATTCACATCCATTAGGATGACTATAACAAATAAGATAGACAATAACAAATGTTGGTGAGGAGGTGAAGAGAATGGAACACTTATACACTGCTGATGGGAATATAAAATAGTGCAGCCACTTTGGAAAACAGTCTGGCAGTTCCTAAAAGGTTAAACATAGAGTTAGCATATGACTCAACAATTCCCTAGATATATACCCAAGAACAATGAAAACAATATGTCCATGCAAAAACTCATATACAAGCGTTCATAGCAGCATTATTTGCAATATCCAAAAATGGGAATAACCCAAAGGTCCATCAACCGATGAACAGATAAATAAAATGTAGTTTGTCCATACAATGGAATATAAAAAGAAATGAAGTGCTAATACATGCTACAACATGGATGAACCCTAAAAGCACACTAAGTTAAAGAAGCTAGACCACATATTATATTATCTCATTTATATGAAATGTCCAGAAAAAGCAAATCTATAGAGATAAAGAATAGATAAGTGGTTGACTAGGGCTGGGGGTGGGGGTCAGGGAATTAGGGGTGATAGCTTAGGAGTTTCTTTTAGGGATGATGAAAATGTTCTAAAATTGATTGTGGTGATGGTTGCACAACTCTGTGAATATACTAAAAACCATTGAATTATACACTCTAAGTGGGTGAATTATATAACACATGAATAAAGCTTTTTTTAAAAAAAAAATTATTGTAAAGTCTGATCAATCATGTCACTCCCATGCTTAAACATGTGTTACAGGATGTGTCAAAGTATGACCTGCTGGTGAAGTGGGCCAGTTCTCGGTATCTGATGTGTTTGAGTCACTCTCTATGAGAGGAAGGAACTTTTGAACCACGGGAGGCAAAGAGGGTTGGAGAAATCACCAAGGGGCAATTCCCAACCCAACTGCCTTGACATAGATTTATACTTCATGGAGAGCCAAGCTTTGGGACAGTTCTAGGAGTAGCTTTCATTAGAGATGCTGATCAACAAGGAAGGTGTGGTAGATAGACTCTCGGGTGGCCACCATACTCCTCACCTCCTTATCTCCATGCCTTTGTGTGGGCAGGACCTGACTTGCTCCTAACTGATAGAATGAGGTAAAGGGTTGTACATGGCTACATTTCATAAGATGGTAACCTATCTTGCTAGGAGACACTCTCTCGCTGGCCTTGAAGACGTAAGCTGCCATGCTGTGAGCTGCCAGGTTGTGACCTGCCCTATAGAGAAGACCATGCAGCCAGCCAACAACCAGCAGAAAAAAATTGGGGTCCTCAACCCAACAGCCTGCAAGGAACAGAATGCCACCAACAATCACAGGAGCTCAGAGCAGATTCTTTCCCTCTGGAGCCTCAGATGAGACTGCAACCCTGGCCAACACCTTGGTTACAGCCTTGTAAGACCCTGAATCAGAGGACTAAGCTAAGCTGTGCTGGACTCCTGACCTAAGTAAACATTGAGATAATCAATGTGTGTTATTTTAAGCTACCAAATTTGTGAAAAAATTGTTACACAGCAAAGGATAACTAATACAGAAGCATAAGCCACCCTTCCCTGTTGCTCAAGAAGTAGCTTCTGTGCAGAGGCCATTGGCACCCTGATGTTATGAGGATTCTGGAATGAGGAAATCCTCCAGATCCTGGGGGCTTGTGTCTCTGGAGGGCATCAGGAGACAGAGTCTAGGGCACAAGAAAGAGCACTGTCATTAGGGACACAGGTAGCAGTGGCAATGGTGAGGTGCCCCAAGGGGCTTCAGGGGAAGCAGCTCTTACAAGGGCGGCAGGGAGAGACTGGAAGAACAGAGATTGAGAGTGAAGTTTTGGATTTGGTCAATTCTAGGAAACAATCCTGGCTTTGCCACTTCCCAGCTATGTGGCCTTGGACAAATGTCTAAACCTCACCATGCCTCAGTCTTTTCATTTCTGAAAAGGTAATATTCAGAGCACCTACCTTGGAGGGCTTTCCTGAGGAAAAGTGAATTAATCCTATAGTGACCATGAGAATGCACCTTGCAGACCTCCAACTACAGGGAGGTTACTTGACCAAGGGCCCAGCTGCTGCACTCTGAAATCCATCAAAGCATTTGCAATGGGGCCATGCTACTGGAGGGCTACACCCAACAACTGACCATGGCGGGAATACTAAGACAGGCCTGTACCTGGATGACAATGGCATTCCTCTGATGATCATCTCTGGCTCAGGGACAGCCCAATGGCCTTGCTGAACATTCCTCAGACTGCATGGTAGCATAGGGCGCTTCCACGACTTCCTTCCCTCTCTCTTTCACTTGACATAAGACTTGATTTATAGTCTAATGGCTCTCTCAACCTGGAAATGGCTCCCTGCCCATGTGCCCTAATAAAATCCTTGCATGTTTAATCCCGTCTTGGCATCTGTTTCTTTAGGAACGTGGACAGACACAAGAAGTACCAGGAATGGTCAGGGAAAACAGGTAGTAAGATGTGGATTTGGGACTAGCTCATCGCCTGTTCAGCAGGTAAAGAGGATGCCCTCCTGGTGGAGCATAAATAGTCTCTGAAACAAGGTGGTGGCTCAAATGCTAAAGATTTCACTGACGGTGACCTGGGAAAATATCCGCATGGAGGAGAATGCTGTGGTAGGTGCTATGATGCCAGCACCTGAAAAATGTGGGAGAACAATGTGCACAAAGGGAGAAGAAGGTGGTTGGCTGGCTGTATTGGAAAAGAATAATGAGAGACTGCTTGCCGTTAAGGAGCAGTTAATGGCTAAGTTTAAGAGGCAGAGAGCTCCAGTGGTCACTTACAACGAGGTTCTCATCCCCTCTGGTAGTGGAAGGACAGACACAATTGAGCAATAGCATGAAGAGCTAAGTTAGAGCCTAGAGCTCCAGAGACCTCTGAATGCTCAGGCAAAGAAAGTCCATTGTATGAAGGGTAGGACCCTGATGGGGTGAACTGAAGATCTAAAACATGGGGTGGGCATTTGATCCAGCAATCCCATTACTGGGCATCTACCCAAAAGAACAAAAGTCACTCTATGAAAAAGACACCTGCACTTGAATGTTTATAGCAGCACAGTTCACAATTGCAAAGTTGTGGAAACAACCCAGGTGCCCATCAATACATGAGTGGATTAACAAAATGTGGTATATGTATACCATGGAGTACTATTCAGCTTTAAGAAACAATGGTGATATAGCACCTCTTGTATATTCCTGTATACAGCTGTAACCCATTCTACTAAGTGAAGTATCTCAAGAATGGAAAAACAAGCACCACATGTACTCACCAGCAAATTGGTGTTAAGAGATCAACACCTAAGTGGACATATAGGAATAACATTTGTCAGGTGTCGGGCGGGTGGGAGGAGGGAGGAGGGGATGGGTATACACAAACATAATGAGTGAGAAGTGCAACGTTTAGGGGATGGTCATGCCTGAGTCTCTGCCTTGGGGGGGGGCATGGGCAATGTACATAACCATAATATTTGTACCCCCATAATATGCTGAAAAAAATAATAAAAATTAATAATGCACACACACACAAAAAAAGAAAAATTGATCTCATGGAGAAAAAAATAAAATAAAACATGGGGTGGGGACATCTGGGTGGATGCTCCTGAGGATGTTGACTCTGGGACACATGCTCTGGGCCCTGGCCAACCTGGCCCACCCTTCCTAAGAACTCAGCTATTACTGTGCTGGAAGACGCTACAGAAACCCTCCCCCACAGGCAACAGTTGCCCCCCTTCAGCACTGCCCCACCTCCCCTCCTAGCTGCCAGGCTGGTAACTAGGGTTAAATCCCATGGTAACCTGGCTGGGAATGCACTGAGCCAAACAAGGGAAAACATAGACTATACCCCTAAATTTCAAGAATTAACCAGTCTATATTGGCAGAAGCCAGGGGAGTACCACTGGGATTGGATTTTGAGTGTGCTTGATTGGGTAACCTGGAATGTAAGATTGGATAAGAAAGAAATCATTGACTTGGGGACACATTCTCAGGACATGGGATTTAACAACCCAGTAAGCACCCCAGCGACTGGAATTGCACTTTTAGAAGCATGGCAGAAACAATGGCCAATTCTCAGTGAAGTGGAAATTCTCTACCATCTTTCTCTACCATCTTCCTCTACCCTGGCAGATGATAGAAGATATGGGCATGATGGAACAGACATACAGTTGATTCTCATTGTTCACGGATTCTGAATCCATATTTGTGAATTGGCCTACCCACTAAAATTTATTTGTATCTCACAATGAAAGTACTCACAGCACTTTCATAGTCATTCGTGGACATGCACAGAGCAGCAGTAAATTTGAGTTGGTCCAGGTTCAAGATCCCAGCGGAGGTCAAACAAGGTGACACTCTGCCTTCTTGTTTCAGCCCCCATACTATAAACAAATGTCCTTTCTCAATCTATTTAGTGCTATATTGTTCTTATTTTTGTGCTTTTCCTGGTGATTGCACAGGTTAAAATGGTCCCCAGGCAGAAGTACTGTGTAGTATTCCTAAGCACGAGCAGGCTATGCTGTACCTTACTGAGAAAATACATGTATAAGATAGAGCTCCATTCAGGTATGAGTTACAGAGCTGTTGGTCATGAGTTAAATGTTAATAAATCAACAATACATATTAAATACGGTGTCTCTAAACAGAAACAGACATAAAATAAGATCATATATTGATTGGTTGACAAAAATGTTGTGACCAGAGGCTCGCAGGAACTTAACCCCGTATTTCCTTTAGGAGCAATGTTTCAGTATTTGTTTATTTACTGTTCACAGCAACTGTATAGGACATAACCACTGCAAATAATGAGAAATAACTGTACTTCTCATTGGTAGAATCTAACCAGTAAGCATTCTGGCAGGGAACGCTGGGAAATGTAGTTCCCAAGCTTCCAGATGCAGAGACACATGGGAAAGCAGAAAAGGTGGGAAATGGCACTAAGTAGTGACAGACAATCCAGTACAGTGTGAGAAAACATTTAATGCTTTTTAAAAAATGTTAATGGTTTTCCTGAGGTTTACAATATACATCTTTAATTAATCAGAGTCTACCTCCAAATAACATTATGCTATTTCAAATGTAGCATAAAGACCTTATTACCCTGGGGAAACGTAACAACTGAAGAAAGCAGCTCCTGTCCCTGGGGCTGAAGAGATACGGGGGAAAAGGTAGCTTATCACAACATAGAAATTCAAAAAAGAAGCCCAAAGAAGCTGAGGAAGGGACACTACCGGCTGGTGCTGGTCCCTCTGAGAGGAAATGGTGAGTACCAAAAGAAACAAGAAGCTGGAAACAACCGCTGCTCCCAGAGAGTAGACCCATCTGCCCGTGATGCTGGCAGAAATAGCAAGCAAACAAGAGGGAAGAAATCCCTTGTTCCCTCTTCCTGACTTTCCACTCTCCCTCTGGTACCCACTACTGGCAGATCCTAACAAAAGGCCCTCTGACAAAGGAGACACACAGTTTTCAGTGTCCCCCAGCATCACAAAACAGGCATAGAAAGTAGGTTTTGTGATTAAGAGTCAATAGCTTGATAACTGACACACAGCACACCCCACCATTCCGCACATAGTTGAACGTCCATACCATAACAGCTTGACGTCTGCACCTAACAATCACAACTATTTTGATGGAAACAAAGAAACTTTCATCCTCTTTCCTAAAGAAAAAGAAAAAACCCCAACTGTCATAGCAACCGTCTCTGAGAAAACGTCATAATACATATTTTTGGGCAATAATGATCACTCCTCTCATACAGTTGCAGTCAAGCTGAATATTCTGTAATCTAAAGAATTAATTGTAAAGTTAACCACCTACATAAATCCTTATTATTTAAAAAAATAGCCAAGTCTTCAACTGACTATTCCACCATTCTATCTGGACAGCTGCTTCCGGGAATGGGGTACACAGGAAGACCACTGAATTCCTTTTGGATGCGTCTATTGCCCAATTTATTTATTTATTTATTTATTTATTTATTTATTTATTTGCTGTAAAATTCGTTCTCAGGGAAGAAGCAGTATTGTATAGACTAATATGGTTTTGACTAAGGCACCTTGTAAGTACATGGATGGTGGTTCTAGCATAAGTATTGCAGGGAAGGAAGGTAAACCCATATTTATTAGAATGTTCTTTGCTAGTGAGGACAATCCATTGCTTTTTCTATGATGGAAAGAGTCCAGTGTAATCAATGTAACATTAGGTAGCAAGAAGTTCTCCTTGGAGAACAGTGCCATATTGGCATCTTAGCCCTCAGTAGTGACTATAGCCAGTTCAGCTTTAGTGAATTAAATTCACATAGCTGAGCCCATGCACAGTCTCTGTTCCTGTCAGCATGACCACTTTTGCATAGGCCCATTGGGAAGGCACTGGGATGGCTATGGAAAGGGATTGATTGACTTAAACAAAATATGTCATCTTGTTCCTTGGTGAACCTTCACATGGGACATTAATATTGTGGATTATTTGCAAAATGCCCACGATCATTCTTCCCATCCCTGTATATGCATGACCCTTTGCAATATGACTCTGACATTCCTCCCACCAAGAAATGGAGTCTGTTTTCCACCCATAGAATATGGGCTGGCCTTGTGACTTGCTTGACCAGTAGAATGTAGTGAAAGTAACATTATGGGACTTCTGGACTCAGGCCTCAGGAGTTCTTGCAACAGGACTTCTTGAATAATAACCCCAAATCACAGGCAACCAAAGCAAAATTGGACAAATGGGATCACATCAAGCTAAAAAGCTTCTGCACAGCAAAGGAAACAATCAACAAAGTGAAGAGACAACCCACAGAATGGGTAAAAATATTTGCAAACTACCCATCTGAGAAGGGATTAATAACTAGAATATATAAGGAGCTCCAGCAACTCAATAAGAAAAAATCAAATAATCCAATTAAAAAATGGGCAACGGATCTAAATAGACATCTCTCAAAAGAAGACATACAAATGGCCAACAGGTATATGAAAAAATGCTCAACATCATCACTCATCAGAGAAATGCAAATCAAAACTACCACAAGATATCATCTCACCTCAGTTAAAATGGCTTTTATCAAAAAGACAGGCAATAACAAATGCTAATGAGAATATGGAGGAAGAGGAACCTTCGTACACTGTTGGTAAGAATGTAAATTAGTGCAACCACTATGGAGAACAGTATGTAAGTTTCTCAAAAAAATAAAAACATAACTACCATATGACCCAACAATCCCACTGCTAGGTATATACCCAAAAGAAGGGAATTCAGTATTTCAAAAAGATATCTGCATTCCCATGTTTATTGTAACACTATGCACAATAGCCAAGATTTGGAATCAACCTAAGTGTCAGTGGATGAATGGATAAAGAAATTGTGGCACATATACACAATGGAATATTATATAGCCATAAAAAGAACAAAATCCTGCCATTTGCAACAACATGGATGGAACTGGAAAGCATTATGTTAAGTGAGATAAGCCAAGCACAGAAAGACAAATCTCACATGTTCTCATTCATACGTGTGAGTTAAATATTAAAACAATTGATCTCATGGAGAGAGTGGAATGATGGTTACCAGAGGCTGGGAAAGGGTAGTGGAAAGGGGAGTATAAAGTGGGGATGGTTAATGGTTGCAAAAATATAGTTAGATAGAATGAACAATACTTGATAGCACAACACAAAGTGACAATAATCAATGATAAGTTAGGGTATACTTGAAAATAACTAAAAGAGTGGAATTGTAATGGTCCTAATACAAAGAAATGATAAATGCCTGAGGTGATGGATACCCCAATTATCCTGATTTGATTAATTCACACTGTATGCCTGTATCAAAAACATCACAGGTACCCTATAAATATATACAACCATTATATACCCATCATAATTAAAAATTTTAAAAATTAAAAAAAAAAGAGTCCTTGCAGCTTCTGCACTTGCCTTCTTAGAACTCTTCCACTGCCTTGTGAGAAGCCCAAACTAGCCTACTGGGGAGACACATGGCCCAGTCAATAGCCAACCCCAACTGCCAGACATGTGAGAACGTTATAGATCATCCAACTCTAGTTAAATCACTGGATGACTGCAGCTACACGAATGACTCCAGGCAAGTTCAACAGAAGAACCAATAGCTGAGCCCAACCCAAATTACTAGGCCACAGAATCATGATAAAATGAAATGGTTGAAATGGTTTTAAACCAATAAGTTTTGAGATGGCTTGTTACATAACAATAGATAACCAATACAAGTATCTTTACACTGTGTGAGCATTCTGAGCAGTCTATCCAACTATCTCTTCCCAAAGTCGTCTTCTGACCATCTTCTAGTTCCTTTCATTCCAAACCACTGACATCCAGCCAAACCATAGCCACTGTTCATGGATCTATGTATATCTGCACTTTTGGCCAACTCTCAATCCACACAAAATGGATAATCAAATCTTTTGCCCGCTAGGAAGATTTCTTTTCATGCCATCTTTCAGAGACACTCCTGAATGGGGCTGTAATTTTTTTAGCAGTCCATTTCCAGTAGATGCCAGCATAGATGTAGACTGAGGCTGTAAGTTTGGATTATGGGTAACCATCATGGGTATCTGAGTCACATTTTCCTGCAACTTGTACCTTCTGGACATTCTGAAGTCCAATTTCTTATACACCATATCCACTTGATGATAGATTGCTGCTGCCCATGCCTACCCTTATGGTTTGGTGGATCAGATAATAGTTGGTTCATGATGAGCAGCTTCATCACATAGTCACTCAATGTTCCAGTATTAGGTGCACAGTTTCAACAAGGGCTCAGTAATAAGACATGAGATATTTCTCAAAAGGAGAAACTTATCTACAGAAGGCTTTGCAGAGGTCTGCTGTGTAATTCTCCTGTTGGGGCTTGGCAGAGGATCCATAGGGCACTCCTATTAGCCATATGCACTTGGAGTATCATAGAATCTGCTGGGTCATAAGGCCCAACAGGCAGAACACCTTACATTGCAGTCTGGATCCCTTCAGACCTTTCTCTTGCTCTAGGTCCCACTTAAACCCAGCACCTTAACAGGTTACCTGGTAACTGGGTCAGAGCAGCCCACTAAAATATGATATATGTTGCCTCTAAAATCCAAAAAGTCTCACCAAGCATTATATCTTTTTTTAATGAGAAGCAGTATAAGGTGAAACATTCCTATTTCACACTAGAAGAAATATCCCAACATTTTACCAGAACCCCAGACCCTCAGAAACTTCATTGAGATGGTGGACTCCTGAATCTATGTGGGGTTTGCCTCCAGCTCACATGCATCTTTCTAAGGCATCTAAGGCACTTGCTATTTCCTGCTCAACTATCCAATTGTAGGGACATGGCTTCTTCATGGCACTCTGGCGACTTGCACATGTCCACAGAGGCCATGCAGCAAAAGCTTGAACTGCAGTTTATCTGAGTCTTGGAAGAAAGTCTTGTAATCCTCCTGGAACACAAGATAGGAGTCTTGTGAAGAGATTCCTTAAGACAATCTCCCACTCACCTTCCTGTCTCCCCTAAGAGGCCGTAATCCGTCATCAGATAATTTCTTATCATCTTCCAGGTTCTGATGAGATATGAGACTTCCCAGCTCAACCTCTTAGAATAGAACTACAGAATCTGTTCTGCAAACTGCTTAGCTGCAGTCTAGAATCAGCTCCTTAGCAACTGGGTATCCCACTTCAGTCATGAGCCTCATTTGTTTTGGTGTTGTCCTTTTTGGTATGTGACTTAATGACCATGGTGAGCTGGCATCTTTGGCTACTCTTCCTTTTGCTGTCTAGGTAATAAACTGAACCTAAAAGTGGCTCAGTGTAGCTTTACCAGTCATCAACTACACCTTTGCCTTGGTCTTGCTTTATCTTGTATGGGTGACACCAATACACATGATTTATCAATGTGGTAGACCAGCATGATGTTCTATGGGATATCAAGACAATTGAGATCTCTGTGGACTAGGTTATGGAAGAGGGCAAAAAAGTTGGGAAAGCCCTGGGGCAAGACCAAAAATATACAAAAATATGCGTTGACCATCTTAGGTTAAAGCAAATTACTTCTGGTGGTCCCTACAGTTTTGTATAAACAAAAACGATTTTTTTGCAAACCAGTATCTGCCTACCAGGTGCTAGGGACTGTGTTGATTTGCTCCAATAAAGATTCCCTATCTGGAATAGTAGCTGCAATTGCAGGAACCATCTTGTGATACTGTGATATAATAAGAAATATATGTTTGATCTTCATCTCTGGTTTCTGGCACAGAGTGCTGAAAATTCTTGAAATTTCCTGAGTGATGGGGTGAGAGGAGCATATTTTATTCCTCATAATAAGTCCCTTTCAAACATACCTGAGCTTATGCTAATAAGATGACTTTGGGTGGACTCCTAGGTAGCTTCAGGGTGGGGGCTGGTTGCCAGAGGAAACAGCCATGTGATTAGAGGGTTGGAACTTTCAGACTCAGCCTCCAACCCCCAGAGAGGGGAGAAGGGCTAGAAATTGAGTTCAATCACCAGTAGCCAATGGTTTAATCAATTGTACCTATGTAATGAAACCTCCATAGAATCCCCTAAACTATGGGGTTCTGAGAGCTTCTGGGATGAACACTTCAAGGTGCTGGGGAGGGTGGAATGTTCGTAGAATGCATGAAAACTCTGCTCCTTCCCACATACCTTGCCCTATGCATCTCTTCCATTTGGCTACTCCTGAGTTGAATCCTTTATATTAAGCCAGTATTCGTTAGCAAAGTGCCTTCCTGAGTTCTGTGAGCCATTCTAGTGAATTATCAGACACGAGAAGGGGGTTGTGGGAATCCCCAGTTTCTTGGTGGTGGGTCAGAGGCCCAGACTTGTGACTGGCATCTGCAGTAGGGGCAGTTCTGTGTGACTGAGCCCTTAACTTGTGGGGTCTGTACTAACTCCAAGTGGTTAGTGCCAGAATTGAATTGAATCACTGGACACCCAGTTGGTGTGGAGAGTTAGAGAATTGGTTGTTGGCGTGGGGGAAAAAACCCAACACATTTGGTGTCAGAAGTGCCATGAGTAGAAATAGACTGCAGTACATCTAACCCACAGCTATTCTCCAGGATCGTGCCTTCTGCAGAGGTCAAATGGGTAAATGAAATAGGTATGAGACAGGAATCACCACCCCTGTATATTTCAAGTCTTTAATGGCATTATTCTCTGCAATTGCCCTGGGATGCAGTATTATTTTTGGTTGAGTATCCTAGTAAGGAAGGGAAATTCCAAGAGCTTCCACTTGGCTCTACCTACCATAACAGTCCTCACTCCACAGATCAGGAAGTCAGTGTGGAGATTCTGCCAGTCGTCGAGTATGTCTGTTCCAATTATACACTTGAGAACTGGGGAAAGGACCATAAGGTGGCTCTATGGACCTACTGGGCCCACAATGAGACAGACTTTGACAGGTGGACCACAGCGGTATTTTGTGTTACCAGAAATTAGCATGTAGAGTCTGCAATGGACCAAATGTCTATGTCCCTCTGAAATTCATATGCTGAAATCCTAACCCCCAAGGTAATGGCATTTTGAGGTAGGGTCTTTGGGAGGTGATTAGGTGATTAGGTCCTGAGGGCAGAGCCCTCATGAGTGAGATTAGTGGCACTATCAAAAGAGGCCCCAGAGAGATCCTTTGTCCTTTCCAGCATGAAAGGTTACAGAAGATGGCCACATATGAGGAAGTGGGCCCTCACCAGGCACTGAATCTGCCAGCACTTTGATCTTGGACTTCCCAGCCTCCAGAAGTGTGAGAACAAATGTCTGTTGTTTATAGGCCACCCAGTCTATGGTATTTTGTTATAGCACCCTGAACAGACTAAGACAGAGCCAGTATCTAATAATCCCCCAAAGGTGCACAGTCACTCTAGCAAATAGTTGCAGGTCCCTGGGGAAAGGGTTAGAAGAGGGAGGATTTTCAGTATTTTCAATATTTTCAGTATTTTCTTCTGCCAATGCTGCAGAATCCTTTCTCAAGGAAACCTGCCCTCCCTTCCACCGTGGGACTCTAGGGCTATGAACTGGCTTAGGTCCAGAACTGGGTGAAAAGTTATGAATTTCCATTATGGGGACTTGAGTTAGGTTTCTGGCTACCAGAAATATTTTCTATTATAACTATGAATCAAAAAATATTTTAGTAGGCTGACTATTTCATCCCTGGGGATCCCATGATTAATTAACCACGCCCAGGTTCCCTGTGGGTCACACATTCTGATTACCACTTAGTCCTTGCTGCCTGTGGTAGTCATTATGCCCACCTTGTGTCTGTATTTAAAGACTGTCTGTCACTTGACCATTGTCAACATGAGATCCCATCATCTTCGTTGAGTGTTTCAGTCAACCAAGCAAGCAAATGTGCCACTTCTAGCTGCATGAGCCAGCACAGTGATCCACACTCTATTAACTTTTTCCTTCCAGGTCACACTTGTATTCTGAAGCATGCTGAAATCTGGCTCTAGATATAATTCTAGGGGTGATTCAGTGGTTGGAGTGGGTATTGAAGAGAACAGACATCTCCATATAGGGCCACTTTCCCAGGTGATATTATTACTGGTCTTCAAGCAAGGAAAGGCTTCTTCCATCAGACACAGAAGGGCAAGCTGCATCCTCCCATGGAAGGGAAGCAAGGCAGGCTCAGAGAGATTCAGGGGTCCAGGACTCTCAAATTTACCTGAGTCCACTCAGTGCCTCACTCGGGGTCTCAGGGTTCCATTCTTTCTGAATTAATGCCCTAACTTTTTCATGAGAAACATGGCAAGGCCTTGAGTTCAACTAACATTTTAATTCTGCAACCCACAAAGTTAAATTTGGGTTGGGTCTGATTTTCACTGAGCTTGACTCATACCTCAAGAAGAAAGCTTGAGAAAGAAGAGCTTCTTTTAGACCCACCTAAAAGCTCTTTGACTCTCTGACCATGATCTGAGCCTTAGGCTTATTGTTTTCTTTCTGTAAATGATCCAGTGCAGTCGGGAAGAGCCATTCCTCTCCCAGCCTTTGAAGTGATTATTCCTACCTAATTGTCCAGGCGCCAACCCCCGGTCTCCTAAGGCAGTGCATTTCATCAAAACCAACCTCAGAGGATCATTTCGTCGGTCACGATGCTGTGACATGCCGTGGACTTCCAGCACACCATTTCCCACTGGCAAGGGACTCAGCATTGCATGCAAGACCAGGTATACAACCAAATCAATCCCGAATCCCACCTTAGAAAGAGCAGTCAGAGCCCAGTCAAGAAAACAGAAACCACACTAGTTATTTCAGCAGAGAGAATTTAATATAAGGAATGGGTTAAACACGTATTGGCAGTCTGAGAAAAAAAATAAAAAGGATCCACTAAACTGTGAGGCAATAACTGTGGAAAGAAGCTACCATCTCTTGGGCTGGGAGAAAAAAAAAGGGAAGGGCTTGGGGTTACCAGGATCCAGAAGTTTGGAGGAGAGGCCCTGCTTAATATTGGGAAAATGGATTATCTTCTATCCCAGTGTTTCATATAATATATTTTTCTTTTAAAATCAACTTTACTAGGCCGTGATTCATATAAAGTAAAATGTTCCCATTTTAAACATATAGTTTGATGAGTTTTGACAAAGATATACATCCATATAAGCCCTCCATTAGTCATTGTTTTAATCTCATTCCACATAAGGCTATGAGCTGTTCAGGAGCAAGGACCATAAAGATTTTATCTCTGTGGCCCAGTGCCTAGCACAGCTCCAAGCACTGTATCATCAGGACCTGGGGTGAGAGTCAGGTGGAAACACAACTACAAGGAAAATAAGATTATCCTCTGAAACTTCAACTACAAAATCAAGCGGCGTAAGTCAGAATTAAGATATGCAAAGACATCTTAAAGAGACAGGTTGATTCTCGGGCCAAGAAAACTAGATTGTCCCCTAAAAAAGAAAAAGTTAACCAGCCTAAAGAAGGAACGGATCCATTAGAAGGCGAGTTGCTTGGTCACAGAAGCATCATGAGAGGGGTGAGGTCACCAAGATTCACACTGGAAATGCAGAGCTGAACACCAGGAATGTGCCCTCCATGCATCTCCTGTCAGGACACTCTCCTGTCACCAGCCACATTGGCCTTTTCAATTTCTTGTACATGCTAGGATTCCTCCAGCCTCAATGCCTTTGAACATACTGTTGCCTCTGCCTGAAATGCTCTTCCTTCCTCTCCTCCCTAGTTAACTTACCTAGTTAACTTACTCGCTGTCAGGTTTCTCTCAAGTGTCACTTCCTCTGGATTCCCCAGGAGGTCAGGTGTCCCTGCCATGGGCTCTCCTGGTTTCCACTGCCTTTTCTTGTGTTTTTTGATTATGTACTATTCTGACCATGCGACCGAGACTGGCGCTTCTCCACGGCTGAACCCTAAGCTTCCATGAGGGCCTGGGCTGTGTCCGCTTTGCTCACTACTGTGTCCCTAGTGGCGACCACAGGTTTGGCATGTTACTGACACTCACTATCTAAAATAGGGCAAGCTATGAAGCCCCATCCCGCCTCACACCACCTCAGCTGTGTACGACCCTGACCAATTTATTTAATCTCCAGAAATCTCAGTTTCCTCTTCTGCAAAATGGAGATAGTAGTAGGACCTACCTCACAGAGCTGTTCTGAGGATTCAAGGAACTATAATGCATGAAAAGTGCTTAGCATATTGTCTGACCTATTAAATGTTTAATAAATGGCAGCCTCTTTGTGAGTACTAATAGCTGTAGTAGCTAAAAATTAAAGTACTAAACATGTCACATTTTAGCATTCCACTTACGTCTCATTGAAATTTAGGGCCAGGCGCAGTGGCTCATGCCTGTAATCTCAGTGCTTTGGGAGGCAAAGGTCGGAGGATCGCTTGAGGCTAGTAGTTTGAGACCCCCGTCTCTACAAAAAACAGAAAAATTTGCCAGGCGTGGTGGCATGTGCCTGTCGTCCCAGCTACTCAGGAGGCTGAGGCAGGAGGGTCACTTGAGCCTGGGAGTTTGAGGCCGAGGCTGCAGTGAGCTACGATCAGGCCACTGCACTCCAGCCTGGGTGACAGAGCAAGACCACCCTGTCTCTTAAAAAAAAATTTTAATACAATGGCATTCTAGTTCTATATGCCAGTCACTCTTTACATTTAGTGACTGTAAGTCAGTGGCAGATTCAGACCCACTGTCCCTGGGTCCCAAAGGTGGGTTTCTAGGTCTGCAAGGCTGAGGGCTGACCCCAGGCCCTGGGGAGTCCCCAAAGCAATCTGTCCTGAAGAGCCAATTTGCTGACTTTCTCTTGATACAAACTTCACTCTGCACAATATTCTCAATGCTGTAGCAGATACCCTGAAGTATTCACTGAGTAGAGTTCTGCCTCTCCAGGGCCACAAGGTAAAACCCAAGTTTCTTAGCTTAAAATAAAATAGCCCTCAACATCTGGCTCCAGCCTCCCTATCCACCTGCATTTCCTAATTGCCAGCACTTAGACTGTTTACTAGGTTTTATCTCATTAAATACATTATCTCATTCAATAAAAATAGATATCTATAGGGGGCCGGGCGCGGTGGCTCACGCCTGTAATCCTAGCACTCTGGGAGGCCGAGGCGGGTGGATAGCTCAAGGTCAGGAGTTCGAAACCAGCCTGACCAAGAGCGAGACCCCGTCTCAAAAAAAAAAAAAAAAAATAGATATCTATAGGTATTGAATATAGAGGCTATGATGTATATATTATGTAATGTAATATCATAAGTTGTATATACTTTAGAACCTAATAGACTCACACAACATGTTCTTTTTTTAAGTTGCTTTTCCACACTCAACAATATGCCATGAATAGTTCTCCGTGCCATAGATGTTTATTTACACATTTATAATATCCTTTTAAATGACTCTCTAGTATGGTATTGTAGGAATGTACCAGATTTACTGATGGACATTATGGTGGCTTCCAACTTTTCAATATCATGTAAACACTGGGATGAATATATTTGTACATCTTCAGTTATTTATTATCAGAATATCTTCCTAGGTTGAATTCTTAAAAGTAGTCTTGCTGTATCGAGGGGAATACATATTTAAAATTTTGAAACATGAAACCCGATTGCCTTCCAGAGATGTTGTACAGTTTATATTTCCAACAGCAGGCTATAAATGTCCCATTTTTCCTCACCCTTGTCAATGTTGGGTATCGCCAACTAAACAGGCAGAAAAATGGCCTCTCATTATTGCTCTGTTTTCTAGGGAGGTAAATGGTCTTTACTCCATATTTATTAGCCGTGAGTGTTTCTTCTGTGGACTGCTTCTCTATGTTTTCTCCCCTTTTAAATTGGAGTATTCGTCTTTTTCTTATTAATTTTAAAAGCTCTTGTTTTATACATTGCAAAGTTGGGTTTTTCCCCCTGAACTTGTACTTTACATTTCAATTTTTATGGGTTTTGTTTTGTTGTTTTGCTTTTACTAAACACATTTTACAATGTATATAGTCAAACCTATTTTTCCCCTTAGGATTTCTTCTTTTTGGTCTTATCCTTACAAATATTTTCTCCATTGCAAAAGCAAATAAGTCTTAAACTCCCTATTTAAAACCAGTTTGTTCACGGTTTCCTCTTTCTACAATTAATGACTTAATTCACCTGCATTTTGCTTCCTAGTCCTGACCCATCTTCATCCAACTGGGCCTCCTCCCTCAGACTAGGTCTCCTCTGGTCCCTTCTCCCTCCAGCAGGATATAGGTTCTCAAGGGACCTCAAAACTAGTCCCAGGCAATTGTATCCCTTAGGCTGAGGTCTCTACTCACAGGATGTGTCCACTGGCTCTGCCTGAGTTCTGCCCTCCAGGACCGGAAAGAATGGCTGCTTTAGTGCCCAGGGCAAGTCCCACATGCAGAATACCCTGCTCCTGGATGCTCTGCCCCTGAGATTCTCGGGGTTGCCAGGCCCTGCCACCAGCCCTCTTGGGGAAATCAGTGAGGCTCTGTGTGCCTTATCTACCCACACAGAGCCCCCAGGAAGGGGACCACCCATCCCTTTCCATCTGGGCTAGACCATCACACCCGGATAGTGCCTGACACCTTATCAGGGTGCTGACACAGGAACCATTTCCACACTTAAAGTTGTAGGCAGAGAGGCTGGGGCTTATCTTCAGGGTGGAAGTCTCCAGTACTCACAGGGCCTGCAGCTGGCCATGCCCTGACCACAGGCGGAAGTGGGGCCTTTCAACAGAGCCTGGTGGCAGGAGGCCCCTGGAGGCCTGTTCCGGGGAAAGGGGCTAACGCTGCGGAGGGGAAGAAGGGAACTGGCAGTTTAGCTGTTGAAACCTAAGAGCATTCCCAGGTCACCACCAGCCTGGCGAGGGTGCAGCGGGCAAGAAGGCATGAGAGAGGCCGGAGCGTGGAGCAGCGGCTGTGAAGAAAGAGCAGAGAGGAAGCGGCTGAAGCCAGCAAGTGGCCTAAGCGCCTTCCCCATGCAAAGGCAACACACAGCAGGGCTGGAGCGCCTGTTCCCAGCGCCAGAGCAGACTGGGGAGCAGGCAGCATCAGCGATCAAAGCAGGGGGAGTTCTCAAAGGGAATGATGTGACACCCTGCAGGAAATTCAGACGCAAGACTCCCTGCCCAGAGTCCAGATCTCCCAAAGTAAAGGTGCCGGTGGGCTTTGGAGTCTCACCTTAACATTTAGAGAGGGAAGGGGAGAGGAGGAAGGGGCTGGGAATTAAAAAATAATTTAGAGAAATCCCTGAAAACAGCTCCAGGGACCCAGATGTGTCATAAATAGATCCTCTGGCAGAGACAGGCTAGTTAAAATATCGGTCACATGAAAGTAATCTGCTTGCCAAAGATATGTTCCTCCAAGTGATGGGTTCCACCACAATTCTGTCAGAAACGGGTGCCATAGTTGTATTTGTTAAAGCCCTGCAATGACAGTGGGTGGTCAGAGTGCAATGGAAGTATGTTCCCACAGCCTAGACTCTAGAGAAAAGAGTCACATGTAGCCTAGAGAAGCCCAAAGAGAGGGCTAGACAGAGACAGGTATGCTGTCACTGAATATTCAAAACATTCTGTGGTCCTATGGAGTAGAACAGAGAGCAAGGTGCAAGCTCCAGAGAGGCAGATTTGGGGCTCAGGATAAGGAAGGACTTTGTATCATTGAAAGTTGCCAAATTTGCAGTGTCCCTTGCAAGGCAGCCAGTTCCCATCAGTGGAGATTACTTATGTGACGACTGCAGTAGTCCCAGGATCAGTAGGCAGGGAGTAGCTCGCCTGTGAGATCCCTTCGCATTGTCAGAAAAGTGCAAGAGTCTTTCCCTTTCATTTCCAGCACTCCGGGGAAGGGGACAGCATTACTCTTTTATTTGTATATTTAAAAGCACACGCGTGCGCGCACGCACGCACACACACACACAGAGCACCTGAAGGTGGTGAGCACACCTGTAGGATCAGAGGCCTGGCCATGCAGTCACAGAGGGGCCCCGGGAAGTACATCAGGTCTTGCGCTGGGGTCAACAGGAGAGTGCCCAGGGCTGATCAGAGAGCCAAGGATGAGCCCAAAAGGGAGGAAGAACTGCTTCAGCGCCCCAGGGCCCGTCTCCCGGGCGAAGCCTGTGGCGGGCCTGTCTGCACCACTGGGCGAGGCCTGCTAGCAAGTGGGCAGCACGGCTACTAGCAACACCTGGCCAGCCACCCCCGGGGGCAATGCTGCTGTCCCAGAGGCGCTGCCAGACCCCACCCTGGTAAAATCCGAGTCTCCTTCAGGCAGAGGCAGCACCAAAAGGAGCCCCCGTAAGTAACCTGTTTCAATAAGGGCCTGGGGACCTATTTACTGTCTTTGAGTGGAGAGGAAAGGGAGGCAGCTCTGTTCTGCAGGCTCAGGCGGTTGCCCTGTGGGTGTCTGCATCATAATCCACCGTTATTATGTACATATGCCACCCCACCCCTCAGAGTGACAGTACAATCTTGGCCACTGAATGCTGGAACAGTGAGCTTTATTGCACACCTGCGGCCAAGCACTGCACAGCAGCCACACAGCGAGGGCTCCCTGCGGATCCCAGGGTGATGTGTTCCATAACCTGTTTCCTTTGTGGTAGCCTCTTTCTGTCATTGCTTTGGTGTTCTGAAGTTTTGAGCCCTATTTGCTGACAAAAGGTGTGCAAGCTAGGCCTGTATTGAAAAGCCAAGGAAAATATCACACGAGATGTTTAAAGGCAAGTGTCACTGAGGTTGGAGGGGCTTTCAAGCAAATGGTCCAGGAAACAGAATGAACGAATCTCTTCTCAGCCTTTTGGCTAAGATCAAGTGCAGGAAACAGAATGAAGACCAGCAGGCAATTAGGGATTGGTGGTTGTCCTTGGACATTATAAAGGACGTCATAAACATCCCTGACGCCACGTGGGCTTGGCCAAAAATTGTATTAATTATAACTGGAAGAAACCGAAGTGAAGAAAGGTCTGACTTCAGAACAAACGAAGAAAGAGCCAGCTGCTGCCAAAGCCGTTGTCAGCAACGCAGCTCAACACGGTCCACACGACAACTGCTCCAACTCAGTGCGTCGGCTCCAGTTAGTGCTCTCATTTCCAGGATCCCACCCTGCCGGCATGGTTCTCTATCCCAGCTGGAGAGGCTTGCCCCTGACTCTTGACATTGGGCTACTTTTCCAGCCTTAGGGAATAAGCAAACCCATCTGCCACAACCATCTCATGACACGTCAGAGCTAACAAACTGGGGCTAAAGCGGGTGAGTGACAAGCTTAAGCTCATGGTCAGGCAATGGCAGGGCTGGAAGCCAGACCCCCAGTCACGCTCATCAGTGCACTTTCTCCGTCACCCCCTTGTGTACTGTGGGAATCCCCGGGGCCCCTGCTGGCAAGCGGAGCTGGTTCCTACACGGACCTTTCACATCATGCACCACCTTCCACCTGGTCATAGCACAGCCCTGGTGAGAAGGCAGAGAACTTGCTTTACAGCAGCCCTTACTCATGAGCAAGGAGCAAGTCGGCTCACAGTACCAGGGGAGCCAAGTCGGATCCCGCCTGCGTCCCAGCCACACTGCCCTGAGAGACCCTCCAGAAGGCATGCACTTGCTCATTTGCTGGACGACACTCGCTGAGCACCTACTGTGGTGCCAGGCCCTGTTCTAAGGCTACCCGGCTGAGAGAGAGTTTAGGGCCCATGCTGTCAGGGAGCTTACAGGCTAGCAGGAGAAACATTAACTGAATTATCTGAATAATCTCATTAATAATATCCAGTTACAAATGGAAATTAGTGTTCTGAAGGGCAGGAGGACAGCTCAATAAGCATCTATGTTCCAGAGGCCTGGCCTGGAGGGCTGCTGGAGGGAAGAAGGGCCCCTGAGTTTGAACCTGGAGGGGGAGGGTGCAGTAAAGTTTGCTAAGCAGAGAAGACAGTGGAGACAGAAGAAACAGCCCATGCATCTCCACGCTCTGTGGGGGACTGAGCAAGGCACATGCCAAGGGGGCTCAGAGGGTCCCTCTGCAGGTACATGGGGAAAGTATTCACCAGTGATTCCTTTTGGGGAGGCCTCGGTGCAGACCAGGCCCCCTGACTATGCAGTCTTCGCCACGCAAGAGAAAGGTCAGAAATACACCTTCTTTCTCTTCTCCTCAGCAAGACAGTGGCTGAAGCCCTAACCTTTCAAAAACAGTGGTTACAGAAACCATGACACAGCAAATGTTTGTCAGCACTAGTGACACAGAGGCCAAGGGGGCCAATGCACAGGGAGACCACGGCACATGTGCTCTAGCAGCATTTTTATTTACAAACAGCAATGTCCATTGACTTTATTTATACCATAAAAAAGCCATTTACAAGCAAGAAACAAGAATTCAGAACAAAATTAAGCAGCACTGAAATATTCATGTCACGAATCTAAAACAAAGTGAATACAAGAGTAAAATATCATTTGAATAAATAGTCTTAAATTCATGCTATAAAATAATCCTTAATGGCAAGTTACTAGTTGATACAGCATCCGCTTAGCTAGCTTCATTTACTTCATATGGTGATGAAGTGTGGAGTTGTGAGGTTACCAGTTTATATTGCAAGATAATGACACTGTGTTAAGTCATTCAAATTGCTCAACCATTTATAACGGAAAAAATGTTAGCCCTACTAATAAAAGTGGTGAGAGAGATGGTTTTCACATTAGGAATATGGTCATTCTCAAACAAACCAGGTAAATTTACCTCTTACAATAGTCAGGGCAGCAACCAAAGGCTTGGGCAGCAAGTCCAAGGTTGAATTCACAGCATACTTGTCACTGAGGGGCAGCAAGAGGTCTGTGTACTGAATCTGCTACACGGAGCGCCACGCAAGGCTGACTCCTGGACTTGATCAAGAACTACAATAGCCCTGTCTGTGCCAGACCCAGGGAGGGAACCAGAGAAAACAGGTTCTCTTCTGGGCTGAGAAGTCAAGCACTGGGCAGAAACAGTGGGAACACTCTGGCACTTACTGAAAAAGACGCATGTGACATGTGACAACCATTACAAATTTGGAACAATGTGAATGACTTTTCTGAACTTTTAGTTCAGTTGCACTGAGTAATATGAAATCTATGATTTAAGAACTAGATAGTTTCATATAAAGAATTTACATAATTCCCCAATACTTTCATATATAAAATTTAATAAATAACCCTGACCAGTCTAGAAGCACCATTCAAGGGGCGTGTGCCCTTGGAAAATAGTTTAGGTGTTGCATATTTGAGTCCCTTTCAGTGGAGGCTTCACAGGAAACCATTATAGAATTTAACAATAATGACAACGACAACAACAACAACAACAAAAATCACAGTAACTGATAGAAAAAGTTGTTAAAATAAAATACATTGATCTCTTTAAAGTAAAGCTCATTCACATAGATGATTTTCCCCCCAGCCCTTGTTCTGTGTTCCTGCAAATTGGCTATAAAAACAAAACCAGACACAAAGTATGCAGGCCTATGGTCTGGGCTAAGGGAAAACAAAGAGTTGGTTATAACTGCTATCATTAGAAAAGACATTTACTCATGCTCTGGAAGATTTTAAAATTATCAATTTAGTTCTACAGTATATTCTGCTTAACAGTGAACCGACAGTATCCTTTCTGTTTAAAAAAAACCCAAAAACTAAAAAAGAAGAAACCCAAAAAACAAAAAAAAATGAACACAACTGCCAAGGCAGAGCCAATTGGTTGGGAGGCTTTCCACTGACCAAAAAATTAACTTGTCTCCATATACTGTATTTACAAATATATTTTCTAAATGTATTTACAGCTTTAGTAGAAATTAGAGGGTAGAGAACTGATTAGAATGAAAATAACTGTTTAAAACCACACACATTAGTAAAAGTATAAAATTCTTTGTTTTCACAGTTTGTAATAACAGGCTAAAACATCTCTAGAAAAGGACGCTGTCACTGTCTTCACATTGTCTAATATTGAAAAGGTAGCTCAAGAAGAGACTCAATTATGAACAAGCCTATATGAATTCAGGATATATTTTACTGCAAAAGATTTCTTCACATATCACTTTATCTTATTGATTTCTGCATTTGTTATAAATGAAACACCTAACCTAAAACTGTACAGAAATAGGGACTTTGCTTTCCAAAAAGAGTTGCTCTAAGGAGTTACACAGCGTACTTCGTCTGCGGAGACGTGACGTGAACTTCAGGGAGAGAATGTTTCTGTTCTGTGGTCATGTTAATCCTCCTGGCACATCCTCACGCGGCAAGGCACAATTAATTGCTGCTGCCCGATCTGAATGGAGTTAATCTCTCACCAGTCATGCCCCTGGGAAGCATGACAGTACAAATGCTCAGAGAGGCTACACAGCTCCGTGTTGGCCTAGCGCTGCCTCCCTCGAAGCCCTGCGGAACTTTACAGTACTGTGTTATGGCTTGAGAATTCATTCTTAACACTGCGAGCAGTGGAAAGGGGAAAGTGTTAGCAACACGAATGGGAGCAAGTAGAACTTGCTAAATGTGGAATCTTGATTATTAGAGAGAAACTCAATCAATTTTCTGCCCCTTAACAGTCCCATTACAATGTTTGAACCTGAACTGTACAATCAAAGCAATGTATATTTTTGTCAAAGACAATTTTGGATAAGTCACTCTTTGGTAAACTCAAACCAGTTAAACAAATTTACAAATACAAATAACTCCATGTAAATAAAGTTAAGACGGACACAATGACAAGAGCCAGGACATTGGAGGTGCCTGCCCCGGGTGCTCTCGCCTCCTAACTCCTCTTGCATACCGCAGAATGCTCTGGAGACCTCGCAGAAGGCCCCAAGCCTGAGTGAAAAGGAGGTTCCTTTCCTGAGCTTGACACCTCTTATGTACTTGGATTTCGGCATTTCTTGTCACAGACTTACTTTGTATCACAACACAAATTTTTTGCATTTAAATCTTTAAAAAAAAAAATCAAAACCAAACTTACTCATGTAAGAAAAAAAAATCACAAACATTTACCTGAAACCCCAGAACATATTTAAGTGGGTAAACACTTGGGGTCCAGCCTCCCCTTGAGGCACGAGGCTTTAACAGGAATTGAACAAGTGCTCCAGGGAGAGAACAAACCCCTACTTAGGCAGTTTGACGAGGAAAAAGGCATACTATATACCCGATTTAACAAAAGCTGCTCCTCAGGAGCAGCGGACTAGAGTGTAATCTGTACGGAGTTAACACTGATGTGTAGCGCAGCAGTTCACACATGAACAGATCCTGTGTGCTAAAGAGATGCTACTGCACAGCTACTACCCCCGGGGGGTTATTACACAAGAAGGGCTTGAATGACTTTTTTTCTTAAAAAAAACAAAACAATAAAAACCCACCATTGGTATTTTAAGAGCCAAAAAAGCATGGAAAACCAGCAAACATTTATTTCTGTATGCCTTTAACTCCTAGTCTCTGAGGCTGGTCTTTCATTTCTGGTTTTTAGGTGGCTGCGCCGTTCTCCTATGGAGACACACTGGTTGTGGGTCTCAGAGCCCAGGTTCTCAGGCAGAGAGACTGAAGCACTGACATCCCACCGACAGCCTGCAGCACAAACTTACCACCAAACTGCTCACGAGATGACTCTCTGCCAGAGTGTACAGTACCAAAGCAATCTTGTAAAGACTGTTCGTATATGCGAACACAATCCAGAACTGAAGACACTTCCAAAAGTACTGATAAAACATTATTCAAATAGGACATGGGTATGTTTTCATACAGTAATGTGTTTGCTGGCATATGCTTTTGAGGTCTCTTTTCAAGCTATGAACTCAAGAGAGGAAAACAACTGTAATCCACTATTACCATTAGATTTCACATTTTCTACAACTATACTGACCTAAAAGACATTTAACATAAAAATAGCACCACATGACCAAAAAAATGGTGACACACACAGATTTGGTGACACACTGAGTATCTCAGAGGGCTTTTTAACTGTTGGTTCTTTAAGCAGGAAACACTGAGTGGGGAGCCACTGAGGCTCTCATTAGCACACACAATACTAAGATAGATATATTGCTTGCAATTCCCATAGAGTATAGCTTTACAAAAAATACAAATTCCAAGTTCTGCAGTTTCCGTGGGAACTGCATGTAGAAAAAGTTGCTGTGCACCTGAACTGGCTGTTTGAAAAGAGAAAGGGAAAAACAAAACGAAAAAAAACCAGAAAACCCACAACACTGCTTGGAGAATTCTGTAGACAAAACTACAAATCCCTTTCCTTTAGTGTGAGTACTAACTCATGGTAGAGAGTGATTTGATTTAGTTACCTGGTATGTATGTTTCTACAGTACGGAATGAAGGTAGATTTGTAGGCCAGTAAAAACCTTGAAAACCACTGCTCCTTTGGGGATGGGTAATATAACACTACACTATGTAAAAAGGTCAGCACCACAGGTCGTCCAGCTTACCTGCTGGACAACTAACAAAAATTCCAAACGGTTTCCAACTAGAGTTGAAGAAATTTTATGGCATTTGGTTTATGTATTTGTTATGAAGCAGAGCTATGAACACTGTGATTTGCTTTGCTTGCTTTTGGACACAACGATTAATATATATGAAACCACTAACATTCCTTTGTAAGGGAAATGAAGGGGTAAAACCCTAACATATTAGGTAGGGATGAGACAGAGTCAAAAGCCCTGTTCACATTGTATTAAATTATATATTCCTCTTACATTCACCTCAACCAGAATAAAATCAAATTTGATAATGTATATATACTATATATAATAATCATTTTATTATATATATATATATAAATTGTCTAACTACCCCCTAAAAGGAATTTTAAATTAGAAAAGGTTACCCATTTGTATCAGCTGACGGCATCCTAGTCTCTCTCCATGGAAATGCACTGCTGCCAGCGCACACAATGAGAGAGAGATGCCTCTTGGCAGAGAATGGAGGGTCAACCAGTTAGCTAAGTCACTGGCAGATTTTGGATTAAGAGTTCAGCCAAAGAGGAATACTGTCAGCCTGTGTTTTCCCTGGATGTGTTGCCCTTCATGCTTTGAGCTCCTTCGGGGAAGGAAGACAGGGGAAAGGATAAACACAATGAAGTGTTCCATCCAGAAACTTTAGAAAAACTGCCAAGAGACCAAGAGATTTCCAGATGGTTGAGAGAACCAAAGATTACAACAAAGCAAATCACAAATATGCATTGATTAATGTGCTTTGTTTGGGTGCACTTCTTTACCACCTTAATCGGGAGCATCGGACACTGTGTGAATTTCCATCCGGGAATCTAGGGCCATCTCTGAGGCGGATGCATCATTTTCTAGTTTCTGTTCTACATACACATCTGTTCTCTCTGGGGACTCGATGCGACTCCTGACTTCAGCGACACCCGGGTGGTTTTTCCGCAGGTGCTGGTTGAGGGTACCTTGGAATGGAAAGCACTTCCCACAGATCTCACAGCGGAATGGTTTATCATCAGTATGGCCCCGGATGTGGTACTCCAGTTGGTCCTTCCGTGTGTACTTCTTCCCACAGAACTTGCACACAAAGGGTGTGATTCCCATATGGAGTCGCATGTGCCTGTCAAGGCTTCCTTTCTGGTTGAAGGACTTTCCACAGTAAATACAGATCAACCTCTCATTGTACGGGTACCAATGACCTCTCGCACTCCTCTCCCGGGGACTGCTCTCATACCCAGGGTTGTTCATCATGGCTTCACTGTCAGACCCCTGCACCAGGCCCTGCAGATCACTATGCAGGTGGACAGACAAAGCCCGCTTCTGGCGGGCACGTCCTCCTCGGAAACAGCTCAGCATGGACCTAGATGGGCTGGAATTACTCAAACTTCCGAAAGCGTCTGATACACTGGTTGGCTGTGAGGCTGCTTGGGAGTAGGAATATGCATGCTGGAGCACAGAACCATAGGAGCCCACGTTCACTGCCACAACTTGTTCCCCGTCAACCATCTCGGTGTGGTACCCATCATCACCCAGGGAGGAGCTGTCGGAACAGCTGGGCCGGTCGGACTTCTCCATCTTCACTTTCACCTCGGTGATCTGGCTCTCCCTCACCAGCAGGTCCCCTTGCTCCTGGTCCCCTTCTATCTGAATCTCGTACTCAGAAACGCTCCCACTGCTCCCGCGGTCTGAGTGCCCCTCCTCCTGTAAGCGGCTGCGCAAAGCTTTGCTGGGGGTTGTCTCCATCCGGAGATCACCGCTTGCAGTGGGCTGCCGTCCCTGAGAGCAGTATGGAGGGGAGATCTCAACTGGGTTGGCAAAGAAGCTGCTGTCTTTCACTCCATTACGACTCTCGGGATTCTCTTCAGCACCGACGGTAACAGAGTCAACATCTCCAACACTGATCTTGGAATGGATGCTCTCTAGGATCTGCGTGCACTTGTCAATGACACACTGCATCTGAAGAAAGCTGGCTGCAGTCAGGAAACTGACAACATCCTTCAGCTGCAAGGACATTCTTCCAGTGTAACAAAAAGAAAGCAACTGCTCAAACACATTGGGATTTTTAATCACTGATATTGACAAGCCACTCATGGTACTTAATGCTGAATGGTCCCGGAAATATGGGGAGCTGGCAGCAAGGACTGCTTTGTGGGCTCGGAACGGCTGACCCTGAATGTGGACAATGATGTCACATAGTTTCCCTTGCAGGCGGAGTTCGTTTAGCTGGCTCAGAACGGTGCTGCTGTACTCGGGCACATCAAACTGAATAAAACTGCTGCTGTCCATTTCTACTGACATGAAGCGTACTCTGCGGAAAGAGAGAGTTTTCATAATTCACCAAGGACTCCTCACTAGGTGCAAGTGGCATAAATACAAGCTTACAACAACAATACCATTGTAGCTATTGTAACTCCTCTTACTTATTTTTACACTTTCATGTTTCAGTTAAAGCCAAATAACTTAATGATCAACTAGCCTAGTATCTATCATAATTGCCTAACATTCATCTTAATCAAAAGCAAAACATTTAACACACAGTAGGGCTATTTCAGCTCTGATTGAGAAATTGGTATTCTTTTAGGAAAAATATTTCCCTGTTTCACCTACTTTTGAGGATTTGAAGTACTTTGTAAAAAATTATTAAATGCACCTAAAGAACATTCTGCTTTATTTGTATATTTCTAATTGGTATTTTTCAAGTATAGAGCACATTAGATACAATTAATGGAGTAAACTCTTTTTAGTATTATTGTCTTGATTTCCATTTGTTTCCTTTCAGCTCTGCACACCTTTATATCCTTTTTGGGATGGTAATTCAGAGACTTACAATGCTCAGTCTCTTTCAGTGAAGAGCTATTTTTAGACAGTAGAAGTAAAGGAGTGATGGACACACTGAAAGTGCATCATGCTCCACTAGTGCTCACAGCCCTGGCACACGGAGGACAAGTTTCCTTCCCCTTGCCTAGAATCTGAAGCACTGGATTGCTCAAAACTACCACTGAAGTACATACAGCCCAGGCTCCATTCTCTGACCAAAACATAACAAATCTAGATCTAACCATTATGTTTTAGATTTAAAAACCCAACCAATAGAAATTTAAACATCTCTTGTATAATATTAGATCAGAGAAAATCAAAAAGGAATAAAACTACCTAGAAAATGAGAAAACTCGCATAAAATCTGCAACAAGAAGGGTTCAGAAGTGAAGTTTACTTATGTCTTCAACTTACTTGAGACAGTATCCCCAAAAAAGAGATGAATAGAGATGTGATAAAGCAAATATAGCAAAGAGTTAACAACTGTAGAGTCTGGAGATGGTAGGTATTTGGGTATTTATTGTAAAATTCTCTCAGCTTTTCTGTATGTTTGAAATTTTTCATAATGAAATGTTGGGGGTTTTGAAACAACAAAAAACTGTAACAGGGAAGGTCAGTGCTTTAAAAGATTTTAATAGTAAACAATAAACACTAAAAATAAATGGAATGTCTGTAATCCTAGCTCTCTGGGAGGCCGAGGCGGGCAGATCGCTCAAGCTCAGGAGTTCGAAACCAGCCTGAGCAAGAGCGAGACCCCATCTCTACTATAAATAGAAAGCAATTAATTGGCCAACTAAAAATATATAGAAAAAATGAGCTGGGCATGGTGGCGCATGCCTGTAGTCCCAGCTACTCGGGAGGCTGAGGCAGGAGGATTGCTCGAGCCCAGGAGTTTGAGGTTGCTGTGAGCGAGGCTGATGCCACGGCACTCACTCTAGCCCGGGCAACAGAGTAAGACTCTGTCTCAAAAATAAAAAATAAAAAAAATAAATGGAATGACTCAACTCAGGAGGTCAGAAAACGAATAATAAATTAAATGCAAAGGGAGTAAGAAAATAATGCAGAACAATAGTACATAATCACAGCAAAAGTCTTTAGATGTTAAGACAAGACAATGTGCAACTAAATCTAAGACTCCTGCAGGAAAGGATCAATCAGTTAGTGTGACTACATCATATCAGAATTTTTTTTTATCACATCAAAATTTGAGTTAAAACATTTTAGTCAAAGAGGAATACTGTGCCCTTATTTATCCTAGATTTATGATTGAAATCAATTTGAAATCTGTATGGAATGAACATATTTTTAGGATAACATAAATTGGCAGAACTAAGTAAGAAACAGAAGTGCCAAGGCACAAATGATCTTCAGGCCGTTCACACTGTTCTAGATGCATGTAAAAACATTTAAAGCATCTCAGTTCATATGGCACAAATCTGATACCAGAAGATGACAAACAGCATAAAGAAGAAAACTGTCTACTTCATTTAAGTAAATAGATTTTAAAGTCCTAAGGGAAATACTAGCAAATACAACCTATTAAAAGAATAATATGATCAAGAAGGGCTGCTTCACAAATGTTAGGATGGCCACATGTTAGGAAACAGACAAATATAATTTGTAACATCAATAAGTCAAAGGAAAAAAAGCCATATGACCCATATGACCAAAATCACTACTACACCAAAAATGCATTTGAGAAAGTTAACTGCCCTTTCAGAGTGAGGAAAAAAATATTCAATAAGCTAGAAACAGAACAATACTTTCTTAATATAATAAACATTACCTATTGCAAACCAATGGCAACACTATCATTAAAAAGGAAACATTATGTCTGCATTTCCCAAAATGTTTTTAGTAGAACACAAATCTATGAGCTACCCCAATATCCTTACCTCCTAAGGATTAAAAAACACATTAGCGTGATAACCCATCTGAAAAGTCCTACAGACAAGAATTCTGTTGAACTCAGCAGTTGCACAAACTCATTTAATGGTGGCACTCTTCTCTCAAGGTACACATGTTAATATTCTAAAGAATTAGTGTTCCCTGGAGCACACTCTAGTAAACACTTTAGTAAAGGCATGGGAAGATACACAAGGTTGTCTGCCATCACTATTCTTCCTTAACATTGTTCTGGAACTTCTAGCAAAAGCAACAAGACAAGGGAAAATGAAGGCACAGGGCCATTAAAAGAAAGTAGACAAAATTTCTATAACATGCAAACAATTTACATAGAAAACACAAGAGGATCACTTGAAAAATCTGTTAGAATCAGGATCTAATAAGTGGAGGGCTTTTAAAAAATTGTACATAAAAAACAGGTAAGAGAATGACAACAAAATACAACCAACAATAAAGCGATAGAACCATATACTATCTGGGGGAGGGAGGCTGGGTGTGGTGGCTCACACCTGTAATCCCAGCACTTTGGGAGGCCAGGTGGGAGGATTACCAGAACTGGAGGTTATAGGGAGCTATGATTACACCACTGCATTCCAGTCTCGGCAACAAGGAAAGACCCTGTTTCTAAAAAAATAAATAAAATAAAATATCTGAGAGGGGTATAAACTAAAAATAAGGGTCAACAAGAAGAAAAATATACTTCTGAGAGGAAGATTCAATGCTATAAAGATAGACAATTTCCCCCAAAATTAATGTATAAACATAATGCAGCCCAATGGAATATTTTCTAGAAACTTGACAAAATGATTTTAAAATTCACCCAGAACATTGCTGTCCAATAGAAATATAAGCTACCACATGTGTAATTTAATGATTTCTACATTTTTTAGAAGTAAAAAAAAATTTATTTTACCCAATATATCTAAAACATTATCATGCAGCATGTAATCAATATTAGAAAGTTATGAGATATTTTAAATTCTTTTTTTCATACTAAGTCTTAGAAATCTGATTTGTATTTTACACATAGCATGTGTCAATTTGGACTAACCACATTTTAAGTACTCAATAGCCTCATGTGGCCAGTGCTACCAAACTGGACAGTGAAGATCTAGAGGAATAAATACTAAGGAAATTTTAGAAAAGAAAATACAGCCAGACCTATATGTGTCAGTTACAAGTTAAAATGTATGATTAGGCTATAATTCATTTGGTAAGTGTGTACTGATTGTCCGACACTAGGCATCCAGGGGAGCTGTCATTCTCTCGTCCTAACTCATAGTAGGAGCTAGGAGACCTTTCATAATCGGGGAGTGGTGAGAGAAGGGCACCTGAACAAACGCTATTTCAAATGACACCTCCAGACTGACAGATACTTGTGGGTGCTGGGGGTGCTGCAGGGAAACTGTCCAGACAGAAGGAATCACATGTACAGTCAGGAAGGAAGGATGTGCTAGAAGTGCCCTGGCACAGTGGGGAAAAGGCACGAGGGGAAGGCAGAGGCCTCATGAGGCTGTCAAGCTAGCTAGGAATCAGACTGAGACGGCCTTGGAGGCCATTTCGAATCAGCAAGAAAGGAAGAATTACTGAAATAGATGCTGCTTAGAGAATCTGAATAAAGTTAGATCCCTTCCTCACAGAAGACCCCAAAATAACCTCTAAACATTTCTTGGCATACAAAGATAGATACTAGAAAAAATATAGGTTTAACTACAGAAATAAAACTTTTATATATCTAAAAATACCTTTCAGCAAAAAAAAAGAAACAAATTACAAAAAAATACTTACAACATACACAGTAGAGAAGTATAAGACTCTCGCAAACCAATAAAAGCCAAATATAACAATTAAAAATGTGCAAAGACTAAGAACAGATGCTTTAAAAAAGAAAGAAAAAATAGCCTTTAAACATAGAGAAAAAAAATCTTCACAACTTCATCAGTAAACAAATAAAAATTAACATGAAACAATACTTCTTTCTCAAATTGGCAAAACTTAAAAAAAAATACAACTCAAGTGGTCAAATATTACCTATTCATTACAGCATTTTCATAACACAAGGTGTGTGAACAGTGACTTTTGGAATGAAAAGGGACAAGGAAGGTGGGTTGAGGCTTTTTAGAGGTATGGACTCCTGGGCAAAAACCAGTAGAGAAAGGAAAGCAATAGAGCATTTCTGAAATAGGATGTAAGATTGAAAACAGCTCCCTAATGAGGTTTCCTCCTCCTCTGTGTGGCTTTTTCTCTTCTCAGAAAAGTGGAGAGCTACACTTGAAAGAAAATCACTGGGAGAAATGAAACACCATGATTAACACCTAAGAGAGGGATTCCATTTTTCTGCAAAATGAGAAAGGAAGTGCTTCGCTTTCCTCTCCCTTGCATTAACACTTCCTTTTGACAGTGACAATGAGATTCAAAGACTCCTCCCTAGAGCTGCTAACAAGCAACACTCTTGAATAAGAAGCTTCTAAATGACTGGCACACAGTGACCCGACAGTTAATTTCAGTCATAGGCACATGACCAGGCTAAAAAGAGCAAAACACATAATCAATCACAAGTTCTGCACCTGATGACCAGATTTATCAGGTCCAGTGGTCTCAAGATAGAGAAGGCCAGAACCTCTTGTAGGAACATCAAGTTCAAATATGATCCCCCAGCCCTCTGTATAGACAGTTTCCCAACATTGGCTACTGACTGGTTTCTTGCAAGTCTTGATTTCTCCCCTGCATGGAATGTCAGTGGGCCTAAACCTAAGTAACATTAATTTTTCTTTTTTTTTCTCAATACAGTTCACATTCAACATTCTCAGGTGAGTAACATTAATTTTTAATTAATTTTATCTTTAAAATAAAATGTATGCATATGGCAGAACTTCAACTCATAGAACAGAAAAATATAAAATGAATACCAAAACTCTCCCCAAGCCCTAGCTCCTCTTCCCAAAGATAATCACTAGTAGGAGCGTTTGGGTGTTCTTTGGGAGAAAATTTTAAACATCTATCAGCATAAACTATTCTGTATGTTGCTTTAAGGAATGTATTTAATATACCTTAAAATCTTTCCACAGCAGCACATACTCATCAACCTCATTTTTTCCAACTTCATAGTATTCCATGGATGGCTATGTCACAGTGTACTTAACAGTTCCCAGTTTATAGCAAAAATAGGAAACAATTTAAATAACCATTACAAACACAGAATAGCTACATATATATTACACCCACCTTGGTTTTCTTTTGTAAGTAAATCTGTAGCCTCAACTCCTAGCAGAGAGATTAGTAGGGTTAGTTTTTCATTTCAACTGATAATTTCCAATTACCCTCTCAAAGGTGGCAGCAACTATCCTTTCAGCAGAACAGGGAAGGGCCTGCTCCGCCATAACTGACGATAGGTAACCTTTTCACGTTTGCCATGCAGATAGGTGAAGAATGGTACCTCATTGTTTGGATGTGTATGTATTTAATTATAAATGAGGTTGATATCTTTTCTCATGTTTAATGGCAGCTTGTCTAAGTTTGTCTTTGAACTGCATATTCACATCGTTTGCCCATATTTGCCTTTTTTATTGAATTGTCAGAGCTCTTTGCGAATTTGTCATATGTGCTGCAAGTATTAGATTTAATTGCAATCACTAAATGGCATACTGACTGGGAATTTAAATTATTTTTACTACATTTATAGGAAATACTCATTCAATATCAATCTCCTGCATACACAAAACCAGAGGGAATTCAAAGATGAGTAAGAGTCCCAGTCTTGCAGTTTGACACAGGCTTAATGCAGATTCCTCCCCACTCAGAGAGATATGGGAATGGAATTCATTTTTGATAATGCAGAGTAGTGATTTATATTAGTTTTTCATTTAGATTAAGTTTGCAGCTGCTTCAGAAAACAATAATGAATTTGATTATTACATTCACTAAAAACATCAGAATCAGTATTCTTTAATTCAGCAGATTAATCATAGGTCTTTCTGCCACATTAGGCAAAAAACCACGCACAAACCAGACATTTACACTGCCGCATTTTCATTTAAAAAACAGCACACATAAACTGGATGTTTTTCTTTGGTACCATTAATACTTTAATAATACTTATTTTGTTTTCATTTATAAAATCTATACTCTGGATAAGAATTTGAAATATTTCTTTTGAAAAAGACATGGAGAGGACTTCACTGACATGGTCTGTTGGGAAGTTCAAAATTGTCAGTTCCTCAAACTTCACAGGCCTCTTCTGCTCACCCAACCAAAGGGAAGACAATCTTTCTGCTCTTTCAATTTCTTTAATTTCTTACCTCAGAATTCTTATTTTCTTATAAAGAATAATTTTACACCCATGGAAGCAGCTTTCGCCTCATACACAGCCTCTGCGTGACCACTGGAAGGAGCACCTCTGACGCGGGCAGTCCCATTCTCCCGCTTCCACAGGCCCAGCCCTACGCCCACCAGCCTCAGCAACTGTAAAAGGGGATGACTGCCCCCTCCCACCACACCTCTCAGCCTTCCCCCTTTACCTGGAGAAGTCCCTCCACCACCACTACCACCACTGCCACCAGCAACCACTTACTGAATGCATGACGTCTGCCAGGCATGTTGTAATGGCTTAGTAGGCATTATGTCTCTGAATCCTCTAGACCTTTCCCCATAAGGCAGGTGCAATTACCCCCATTTTAGAGACGGGGAAACTGAGCCTCCAAGAGGATGACTTTCCCAGGACTGTTCTGCAGCCTGCCCACCGAGGCCCCTACACAGTGGGACAGAATAGCTGGGTCAGAGGGAGGAGGTAAGAAGGAGCTGAGGAAAAGGCAGGAGAAGCAAGCTTTTCCTAGGTGACATTCCTGCCCTAGGGAGGTGGGCAGAGAAAGGGATGGGGATAGGAACAGGGGCAAACATCTCCTATTGCTGTCTAGGGTGGAGGAGGGCAAATGAGAGCATTTTAATAATGGCTATCAAAATTACAAATGCACACCTCCTGTGACCAAGCAATTTTGGCCCAAGGAATTTACTATAGCTCGCTCTTTCTAGATCAAAATCTCCCTCTTTTCTAGATAAAATCACCAGTAGGGCTATGAGCAGAAACAAAGTCCCAGGTTGGTCCCACAGCTGATATGCCTTTCATATCCACAGCTATTACCTCCTTTTCCTCCTCAGAGCCCCTTACCCTGGCTCATTTTACCTGCTTTAAATAAAAAGCTATCTTTCTATGCTAAAGCCTCAATTAATTAGAAACCACAGATCTAGGGCTCAAGTAAGCCAGTCCTTTTGGTGTTTGAAGGTGAAAGTCACCGATAGCAGATGCTGCCAAGACGACACAGGGTTCAGCCCAAGTTCAACAGAACTCAAAGTAACACTGAGATGGAGGTTCTGAGAGCGAGAGCAAACGCAAGGGGCTACCTAGGACTGACCATGCAGTGAGGAAGCTGAGTCTGAAAGTCCTGGAGGACAGTACACAGGGAAGCCGAAACCAGCAAGGTGAGCACAGGGGAAAGTGAGCAGTTTTGGGAAGAAAATAGACACAGGCAGTGGAGTTACAGCTGACTGGGCAAGCGGAAGAGGGAGGCCACTCACACAGTGAGGCACTGTGGGCGCAGCTACAGGGAGAGTGCTGCTGGCCTGTAAATTACCATTTGAGCCAGCCTGGGACACTCCTCCCGCAGACCTGAAATGAAAAGTGAAGGAGAGGGCTCTAGAAACAAACACACATGCATGCTCTGAAGAGGAAAATAAGGTCTGATGCAAGACCAAATCACAACAGGCTAAGTAAGCTACTTGAAATCTGCAAGGTCCCATTCCAAAAGCTACAGAACACATCTGCTGAACCGGTGAATCAGGACAAGACACTGCTCTGAAATGCACCAAACAAGGGAATGATACACCTCATCTAGATTCCAAAGCTTCCTAAGAATAAAACACACTTTACCTGAAGGAGCTTTAGAACAAAAAGCCACTCTGCAAAGACAGGGAAAGCAAGAGACCATCATCTCACATTCACTGCTGATGCTGAGAAGGTGAACGGAAACCAGGGACTCGAGGCCCAGCTCTTACTTTCCCCCCTGCTCCGGCAGGAAGGCAATGAATGCCCTTATATACGATGGCACTACAGGGTCACATAAAATAAAATGCCCATCAATGGAAAACAGCTCCTCGAGTTTTCAAAGGTATTGCATGTTTACCGATTTCTTGTAAAGCATCAGGGAATGTATGGAGAATCTTATGATTTTCCATTTAATGCCACTGTATTTTTATGCCAGTATTTTTATAAGACTTGATTATGACCGAAAAATAACTAAAAGAAAACATGCGTGAATTTATTTACAATATTGACATAAAGGCCTTTCTAAGCATGACATAAATCCCAGAAGCCCCAAAGGCAAAGACAAATAAATTTGACAACATAAAAGTATATGACAATAAAAACACCTTCTTCCCAAAAAGCCAAAAGATAAATGACATAATGAGGGAAAATATATCCATATTTGACAAAGAACTATTTTTCCAAATTCCTTAATTTATAAATCAAATTAGGCTGACACAAAAAAACTCTATGGAAGAATGGGCAAAGGATATAAACAGTTAAAAAAAAGACAATTGACAAAAAGAATATGAAAAGATGTTTGATGTTTAACTTTATCCATGATTAAAGACATTTGAATTACAAAAAGAATAATGGGATATCATTTTTAACCTAACAGCCATGCACACATTTTAAAAGAGCTGGCAAGTATAATCTCGAGGGATAATTTGATAATATCTACAGAAGGTATTTACCTTTTGGTCCACAAGTAACGGCTAGGAATTGAGCCTACAAATATGCAGTATTTACAAAAGTATACTAGGGTATGTGTAACAAGGATGTCCACTAAGCACTTTTCTTTGCTATAGGAAAACAAAACCAAAAACCACCACCCCAAAAGGAGACTAGTTTTTAAAAAATGAAATGCTATGCAGCCATTAAAAAGAACAGATAGATTTGTATGCTTTAATATGGAAAGAGCTCTATGATTTATCCCAAAACAGCAAGACATATGTATGTATATATGTGATTCCCTTCATGTACATTTCGTACAAGAATAGGTATATACTGCTGTATTGATTCTGGAAGGAATTGCATCATACTATAAATGGCAGTCACTTTGGGGAAGAAGGACTAAAAACTGGGGAGAGGGAAGGGAAAAGACTTTATTTTATACCTTTTGAATTTTTTTATTACATAACTGCATTATTCTCACTAAAAGTTTTTTTTGAAGACATGTAGGTTTTTACCTAAATATGTATGTTTTAAACCAATGAATCTAGAGGAGAAAGATGGGCTGCAAATGTATAATTATTATATCAAGCAGACAGTTACACAGGCAGAAACAAAGAACTATGAAGAATAATAAGACTGATTACTTTTGACCAAAAAGATTTTTTAAAAATCAAAATAGAACAAAGAAAAACTTCATGGTGGAAGATATTTTTGAACAGGGTCTTGCATTTCAAATGAAACAGAAAGAACACTCCAGACAGAAGGAATGGCAGGAGCAGAGCACAGTGAAATGTACAGCATCTGAGGTCTAGCGAGCAGAGGGGCCAGGACTCAGGGACAGGGAGGGACATGGAAAGCGGAGGCCACAGTTGGAAGGCAGAGGGCTGTGGACACTCAGAGAACTCAAACTGAATCCTGGCGGTAGCCAAAGTGAACATGAGTCCTAAGAAGGAATCAACAGCACCTGGAGACTGAGGCATGATAACCACTCTGGGAGGCAAGTCAGCTCAGCCAGGACAAGCAGAGCTTAAGTTGCCCACTGGGTAGTGGGAAATATGGGGCTAGAGCTGGAGAGAAACATGAGGCCTGGAAATACTGACTTTGTATTAACTGAGGACCAAAAACTGTACTAACTGAGGATCCCTGTGGCAAGATGAGGTTACTCAGGGAGAGAAAACAAAAGAGATGGCTGAGAACAGGAAAGGTATAAGCTCCTGTAAGAAGTATGGTAACACAGTATCTGATGAAGAAGGTAACATCCACATCTAGCCCTCTCCTAAAACATCATTTCCACTGACTTAATCTTAACTAAAATTCTACATCATGCATTCTGTGAAGCTCGGAGAAAACTGAACAATGAAAAATAGTGACATTCTCTCACACTGCTGACCCATTCTGAAGAGAACCTAAAGATGAGAAGGGACTCCTAAATGTTATCTGGGCAAAACACCCATGTGGTGAAATCCTTGCTGCAACATTCTGGGGTACAGCCCTGAAACTGTCTGTCTCCCCATGACAAACAGAACAAAAGTGAAAGTGTATAAAACTAAGCAATTAGAGATGTGCTGCCCTTGTGGGCCTCCCACACTGGTGGTGAGCTCGCTGAGGGCAGGGGCTGTGTGCCTTGTGCCCAGCAGCGTGTCTGGTACAGGGAGGCTCTCAGTACATGTCAGCTGATGCAACCTAAATGGAGCTGGGGGCTCAAAATTCATAGACTGCCATTATAGCCGCACCCTCAGCTCTCAACTTTTCCTTCTGAAGACCCCAGAGACGTAGGATAGTCTCTGCCAACAGGCAAAATCTAACAAGGTAACTGATTCCCACCTAACCTATAAACACTCTAATTTGCTCCACAATATGCTACACTTTGTTTAAAAATACCCAGTTACACTTCCAAGAAAAGAAAAGAAAGTTACAAATTTGGAAGTTGTTTAAGGCAACAGGAGGTACCTATTATTCTCAATCAAGATGCTCAAGGTTTCAAACCCAGATTTGCACCTGCTGGCTTTAGTCACTTGCTGATACCTGAGGCACAGCCCAAACTAGGCTTTCTCCATCAGGCACTGGAAACCTGAAGATCCCTAACTTTCATTCTCATACAAAAAGTCACTGAAAAGACCACAGATTGAAGCACTGGAGACGAAAGAAAGGCATGGTAACAGCAGTAACAACTATATAAAAATAACTTTTCTAGGTATTTCTGCCTGGGTCTAGATTAAAACTAAAATTGAGCTGTCATGAGTTACAATCTAATCCTTTAGAAAGCAGTAGCCAAATAACACCAGGGCTGCATGAAACATTCTGGTGCTACTGAAACCCAATGCAAGAAAAAAAATAAATAAATAAAATGGCATTCTGTGATGGATATTCATGAAGCACTCATCCTAATTTAAAAGAAAACAAGTTTAGAGTTCTTACTGCATTAATTCATGTGAGCCTGAAAGAACATTTTTATCCAAACTGTTACATTTCCTACCAAGGCGTTAACATTCTCCAGGTCTGCTCAGATACACTAATTCTGAGAGGGTGCAATTTGTCTTTCGGTTAATGCAAAACATCATCAGAAGCTTCTTCTGAGCCTTCTAAGCAGGAGAGGAACAGCTTCTTTAACTTTACAAACAATGATAAGGTCTAACAGTTACTGAGCTGCTGCTGTGCATGTATGCTAAGTAAGCTCTTTACCTGCTCACTGAATCTTTATCACAACACTGAGATGGAGGTTGCAATTATCCCCATTCTACAGATGAGAAAACAAACTCAGAGAGACTAGGAAACTTTCCCAAGGTCACTCAGCTAATGACTGGCTGAGCCAGGATTTGGACCTAGATTTGTCAGTCTCCAGAGTCATAGCTCATCTCCTATAAAAGATTTTAATCCAGGGATACTAGTGAGATGCAAGGTTTTTCTTGGTGCTGGATTCTTACTGATCAACTCCAAGTGGAAAGAGAATTCTCACTGAAGGACGTACCACCACACAAATAAAGTCATGCTGGGTTTGACACGGTAATAATTAAGGGGTCACAATATGTGGTACTTCTGACTGGTTTGCAGCCATTTCTCTGCAAAAAGTCCATTCTTTTTACTTCTGTCAGTGAAGTAGGCAAAAAGATGATTCAAATTCTAACCATGAATTGTAAGGATTTGTTTCAGGTAAAAGAAAAAGCTTTCTTAACGCAAAGAACTGAAAATAAAAATATTAAGGAGTAGCACCTTATCTGCTTACTGCTGGCATTTCAGGGGCACTGGACCTGGAAAATACATTAAGTCCCACCTCTTACAACAAAAGGATTAGAAAAGCTCACCTTGAACTGCATTCTTCCATGAGGTTTTCCATGCTATCAACATCAACCAGAAAATAAGCATTAGAAATCTAACTGCATACAGTTGATGATATTCACTAAGCTAAATTCAGCAGTTTGTCAGCTACAAAACATTAAATGGACACAATTAAGAAGTATGAAAACATTATTCAGAATTTAAACTAAAGTAACATGAAAATTAATGGGAATAAAACATAATGATGGCATTCTAGATTCATGCTACTGACATTGCTGACAAGTGCTTCAACTGGAAGGCAAAGGTGGGATAGAAAGACATGCAGAAATCCACACCTCAGGGATACACACAGTTCAGCTGCCTATCATTTCTCCTCCTTGATAAATGGACACCCAATAACAATGATGATGATGAAAATGTATTAAGCAGTTAAGAGGTGCTGCAAATTTTGATACCTCCTTTGTATACCGTTTTCATTTTAAAATTCACAGCAACCCTATGAATGGATCTTACTATCCCCTATACTATAAATAAGAAAATGGACACTCAGAGACATTAGACAAATTGCTCAAGTTCACACAGCTAGTAAGTAGCCTTGCTGAGATTTAAAACCAGGTCGGATTCCAAAGCTGATGTTCTTTCCCCACAGCCACTAACTGAAGAATTACATGGCTTTTTTCTTTTCCCATAAACAGAAGTAAACATTTTAAAGTCTCAAAGATTTATGCTTTCTGCTCCACCTTGAATAGCAACATTATTATTAGTTATATATGACAGAAAAAACTGATAAGCAATAACAGCTTCTCCAAAAAAAAAAAAAAAAAAAAAAGCGGTTTGCCAACAAAAATCAGGAAGTATTTGAGTACCTAAAAGTCCAGCTCCAGTATTAGATACCATAAGGGCTCTGGAAGTATTAAGATACAATGCTCTCAAAAAAAACTCCCACTCCAGTTGGGACAAGAACAAGTTCAACAACCAAGGAAGGAACAAGTGCTAAATCCAAGTGCCACAAAGGCATGGGGATAGGGCAGTCAGGGAACACCCTCTGGAGGAAGTATATCTTCAGCAGGGGCTTGAAGGAAGTGAAATGGAGAATTTGCACAGAGGAGAAGAAAAAGGAGGCCAGTACTTCAGAAGGGGAAACAACAAGAGCCAAGCCCAAAAGGCAGTAATTAATAAACTCCCTTCTGCAGCAGACAGAGGTGAAGAAGGAGAAGCAGGGAATAAGGTTCAGGTAGGTGGGGTGGGGGCAACCCAAGGAAGGCCTTGAAAAGACAGGGTGACAATGGATGGACACAACGTGGCAGGCAAGAGGATACACTCAGCTTTGAATGGTGGGTGTAAGTGCCATGGCCTTCTATCTGATCTCCTTCCTGGCCTCTAGCCTCTCCCTTCCTCCTCTGGCAACTCAACTACCCCTTGTCTCCTATGGCCCATCAACGCCTTTAGTATAGTTACAACTTTGGCCTAGTGTTCAAGTTCTTTCAGCAACTAGTCCCAACCAATCTTTCCTCCCACTCCCCTTCCATATGAACCCTTCTCCACCAGGAGACCAGTCTATTCACTAACTCCATATGATCACTGGGCCTGATTCCTCTTTTCCTATCTGAATCCTACTCATCCTTTAACACCCAGCTCAAATCCCGCCTCCTCACTAAGCCCTCCCTGACCACTGGGCCTACAGTGACCTTTTTAATTCTATAGCACACAGCCTTGTCTCCTCAAAAGTATCTTTTTGCACGTAATATCTCAGCCTCCAGTGGAAACCTGCTTGGAGACTGTAAGTGTGCTTTCTATTACTTTCTCCCACAACATGGAACAGCATCTTGACATCTAAGAAGCAAGTAAGCACTCAACTATTTTTTGACTTCCTATAGTAAGTTTGGCCTTAGCATAAAGGAAGGAGGGGGGAGGGGGGAACCTCTGGAGTCAGAGACCCGCTAAGAAGCTGTTGCAATAATCCAGATGTGAAGCAAAGAGGGCCTGGACTAGGGAACAAAGAGAAAATGAGCAAATATAAACAACAAAAAATGGTGCATACAAAAACTCAGCAGAATGTGATTAACTCCTACTAGGGACAAAAGCAAGGATGAGTGATAATTAAGGTAAGGTTTAGAAAACACTTCTTGGAATCATTTTAAAGTCTGTCTGAAACAGTCTATTAAGTGGCTAAAAAAGTCCACATTGGCAAAGTCTTCAGTGAAACTGACCAGAAACTTGAACCAGGGACAGCCCTTCCAATTTCAGACACACATGGAATGGCAGAGCTGGAAGGGTCCTTAGAGAGCTAATCCAAACCCTCAATGATCTCATGGGGAAACTGAGGCCCTGTGTGCTAGAGGGTTGCTGAAAGCCTCAAGGCAGACTCCCAGTCAGGGCCCCTCTACACGCACAGCCGCTTAGCCTAGAAGGGCAATGTTTACACCTCCAGGTCAGTCCCAGCCCAGCCCTCCGTAATGGCAGGACCAACTAAGCGCGAGAGTGACCATGGAGACGTCCGGGGCCAAGCACAACGCGTCGCCGCCGCCTGTTTACCTGGCTGTCGCGTGAGGCAGCGGTTCCCTTGCAGCCACCCACAGGGCCGACCCCCCGGCCGAGCCCGGCTGTCCAGGGGACTCAACCATCTGACCCCCCACGTACAAAAGGGAGCGCTCCCAGGGCAAGGGGCCCGGAAGCTGGGGAGCGCGAGACGCCCGGGGCGGAGGCTGGAGAGCCCGGGTCAGCCTCCGGAGAGCGACCCTCGGCCGGGCCAGCGGCACCCGGACTCCAGAGTCGAGTGCGGTCGGCCCCTCGGGGGCGCGCGCCTGGCCCCAGCAGGTGCCCAGGGCCTCCCGACCCCGCCCGGCCTCGGCTCCCGCCCGCGCCGGCCGCCCGTCCACCCGCCGGCCCGCGGGGCTGACCAGGCGCGGAGGCGCCCGCCCCGCCGCACCCAGAGGGAGCCGGACAGCGGTCCCGGGGCTGCCCTCGGCCCCGCCGCCCCGCCCGCGCCCCGCCCGCCGCTTACCGCCCCCGGCCAGCGCGCCTCACCTGCCCAGAGCGCCGCGCTCACATCGCCCGCCCGCGGCGCCCCCTCCGCCGCCGCCGGCGCCAGGCCCGTCCCCGCCGCTCCGGCTGCCGCCCCAGCCCGCGCCCCCCGCCCCCGGAAGCGCTTCACGGCCCCGCCCCCTCGGCGCCCGCGCTTCCGGCCAGGCACGGACCGGGGCGGCGGTAGTGCGGGCCGGGGCTCTAGTTGGGGTTTGGGGTCCAGAGTCCCGCCGGGTCCTCGTCGCAAAGCCTCGCTGCGGACGAGCGGGCGAGCGGCAAACTCGGTCTCGACTCAAGTCCCGGCTTCGCAAGTGGCGGCGGCTGTGGGGAGCGCGGCCTTCCGCCCGCGGTCTCCTCGGCGCCCCCTGCTGGCGGGAGGAGGACTGCGCAGCGGGGCGCGCCCCAGGGGCCCCCGGAGCGGAACGGGTGGAAGTCCCGGACCCTTGACCCACCGGCACCGGGGGCTGCCCACAGCTCTCCCCTTCCCAGACCCTCACTCCTGCAGCTCTTCGGGCGCCTGCCACTCACCCGACCCGTGCCTGGCGGGGAAGTTGGAGGCAGTAAGGTGCTGTGGTTACCAGCAGGGGCCTGGGAACCTGCCATACCGTGTTACTTAACGTGGTACCTGGGTCAGGTTTTCTCTCCCTCAAAATGGAGATAAAAACTTCCAACTCAGGGTTATAAAACCCCAGTCAGAGAGCAGGCCTTAAAAAATGTGCATTTCTAGAGACACCCTAATCTTCACACCATGGGGTGGGAGTGCTAGCCGCACCCAGCATTTTCTTCTCAGCTTCAGACGCATTTAATAATCTTTGAAGAGCTTCCCTTTGCCTTTTGGTGGACTCCTTAGTAGTTGTGGCAGAGGTTTATTTTCCTTTTTTTGACTTTGCAATAAAAATAAACTAGGAATCAAAGATACCAGCTCCTCTTTATGATGGAAAGCTGAGACTTCCTGAGGTTACTTCACATTTGCAAGCAGGAACTCTCTCTCCAGGATCTGTTCAGTGGTCCTCCAATAACAACAGCTACTCTTTCTCAAACACTCTGTGCAGGTCACTGTGTAGACACTTTATTACAGGCATCTCTTCATATACAACCTCAGGAGGTAGCGATCTAGTATTCCCATTTTATCCAGGAGGGAACTGAGGCTCAGAGAGGTTAAGTGACTTATCCAAAGTCACACAGCTTGTAAATGGCAGGGACTTGGGATGAACTCCCTTGTTGCTTTGCTTTCTTATGGCTACAAAACATTCCAGGCACAGGATTTTAGGTAATCAGCCTATAACTGCAGGCACCTGGACAAACAGGCAGTCTCACTCTCTAATTGCTATTCCTCGAGCTATTTCCTTGAGATCTGTCCCCAAGAGTGAGATCAATGGACCTACGACACAGGAACACATCATCTGGGGCCAGGTTTCCTCCAGGTTGTTGGGCTGATTCTCAACGCTCGCAGCAGTGAGCAAATTCCTGTTTCCCTACACACCAGCCTTGGTCTTCATCACTTTCACTAATTTTTGCTAAATTTGTTGGTTAGAGTTGGGGTCTTCTTGGCTGTGATAAAGTATTTGTATGTCATTAAGGACTATAAAGTCTAAAATGTTCCTAAGTATTTGACTGTTCTGCCAAGTGTCTCAAAGTTGTTGGCCATCTGGCCATTGGATGCTGGGCATTGCCCTCATAGATTTATATTTATTCTCCCACCTAATTGGGTCACTAAACTTACCATTTATGTATTTTCCAGTCCCTTGCTTTTTTGTTGTTCTTGTTGTTTAGCTGATTGTCATAGTCCCTACTAATTTTAGTTAGAAAACTGTCACTTCTCCACAGTTGGGGTACATATGTGTTTCTGTTTTCCCATAATCTTCGTAGCAGTTTTAAATGACTTAACCCATTTAAAATCAAGTAGAGTCTAGGGAGTGATGCACGGGTCTGATTTTAATTTATTCCACAGTTATCCAGTTTTCCCAGCAGTATTTATGAAATGATCAAATTCGCATTTCACTGAAGTCTGGGGTTACCCTTCAGTTGACTGCTAAGAAGGGGTTTTGCCATAATGGGGGACAGTGATGGCTGATGCTTACCAACATCTGTGTTCTGCCTTCTTTTCTTCCATGGCACATGGCTAAAACATCTCCCAGCCTCCTCACCATGTCACATGTTAATTGAGATAGCAGGTGAGGTGCTTGACATATGTGAATCTGCTGTAAAGTTAATTTCCTTCCCATTATTTCCTCTTCTCTTCCTCCTTGGACAGATGCAGCCTGAAACTCCCTTTCTTATCTATTCCAGATTCCTGAGCACCTGGAGAGTGGAGATAGCCAGTTTATCTGACCCCAGCCTCTTCTTCTACAAGCTTCCACCAGGAGACCTTTCTGCCAGAAGTCAGGCAGCATGACTTGGCTCTGGCCCACCTTGCAATCCCCAGTTTGGCAAAACCTTTTGATTGTGTTAAAGTCTTTACAAAACACACAGGAGTCTCCCTTAAACAAAAAAATTATATGTCACGCCTGTAATCCTAGCACTCTGGGAGGTCGAGTTGGGAGGATTGCGTGAGCTCAGGAGTTCAAGACCAGTCTGAGCAAGAATGAGACCTCCGTCTCTACAAAAAATAGAAAAAATTAGCCGGGCATGGTGGCACGTGCCTGTAGTCTCAGCTACTCAGGGAGGCTAAGGCAGGAGGATCACTTGAGCCCAGGAGTTTGAGATTGCTGTGAGCTATGATGATGCCACTGCACTCTAGCCAGGGCGACAGAGTGAGACTCTGTCTCAGAAACAAAAAAAATTATATGAATTATTTGAGATTACCTTGTTCTCGCTGCCTTCGCCAGGACCCACTGCTGTGCCCTTTCCACCTGCCTCACTACCTGAGTAGTACTGGGCCAGCAGGGGGAGCCTGTCTCTCTAAACAGTCCCAAGATGCCCACTGACTTCCAGAACATCCTAGCAGGTCAGGGTTCCTTCCACCTGGCTGCCTCTACACCTGGGCCAAGAAAAGCCCTCTTCCTTGGAGACCCCTCTGACGCTTACTGCCTTCGTGATGAGAACCAGGTAGTTGGTTTTCCCTCTGAGCCTCTCTTTTTCATCCGTTAGATGGTGATTAGGCTGAGGGATGCAATTTGTTGAGCCTCCCTTCCCACGGCCAAGACTGGGCAGTACAGAGTACTGTGGCTAAGCAGTGAGGCAGATCTGGGTCTGAATCTCCACTCAGCCACACAAGAGCTCCATGATCTGACCCGGGGCGAGGCATTTCACCCCGCTGAATGTTGGCCTCCACATCTGTGTGGTGAGGATAGTGGTACCAACCTCAGTGAGTAAATAAGTTAATATAACGCTTCCAGCATGGCACAAGCAATAAATATTCTTGATCAGCAAGAAAGCAAGAGAGAAAAATGGCCTCAAGAGCCCCCTCCCATTTCCATGAGGCCACCTCTCACTTCCCAGAGAAATGGCTTGCTCTCCCCACTCCTCCCCTCCTGTTTCACCTGTCTAGCCTCCAGGTAGGCCCCACCTCTCTCTAACCTGAGCCCTGCTGACACCCACTGGGCCCAGGTGCTGCCTCTTGAATCCTTCCCCACTGTAATTTTCTTCCTGGTCTGTTCCCTTCCAGTTTCCTGCTGATTCTCCAACACCCTGCCTTGTAACTGACTCTCCTGCCACTCTGTACTTCTTTGTAGTAAAGACAATGGCAATTAATTAATTACCTGTACAAGTATGTGTTTAATATCTGCGTCCTCTACCACAAGCCTGTAAACTCCATGAGAATGAGAACTCCTGGGACTTCTTTTCTGCTAATTCTCCAGTGCTTGGTACTTAATAAATATGTCACATTAATAGGTAATGAGAGGCTATCTATTTTTCTTCTATGTTCCCTGAGGACAGGGACTGCTTTATTGATCCATTTTCTTTGCACCCTGCAGAGAACCTGGTACCGGATGGGCAGCACTATTTGCTGAATGAAGGAATGAATGAATGGAGACTGAACCCCCATTTTTCTCCCCTTGGTCCTGACCAGCCCCTAACTTGCTGCTGCCCTTAACCCAAAAGAATAATAGGTGAGAAGAAAGAGACATGCCATCCACATTTGTAGGGAATTCTCTCTAGAAAAATAAGGTTTTCAGGAAATCTGCATGGGCCTCTCTACCCCGTTTCCTGAAGAGGACACACCTACCTGGTCAAAAAGGGTGGCTTCAACAGGACCCACTTTTGACACAGTGCATCTTCCCCCAGTTTTCATCAAAGCCATTACTGCAAAGTTTTATACCCACACTCACAATACTGTGGTGAGCAGTGTTGTGTGCTGGTTAACAGAATGGACCCATTTTTAGAGTTGCTTTGGGTGAATCACTTAATCTTTTTAACTTTTTCTTACTCATCTGAAAATGGGACTAATGTCACCGGATTTCTTCTTGTAATAAAGGATGAACTCTTGTTCACATTTAAACATTCCTGGAATCAGAAGACATCTTACAATCAATGCATATATTTAATCTGGTTGTGTGTTTTGCCCCAAATGTCGTCATTAAATCCAGAGTATTTCAGAATCAATAACATTCTTGAAAGCTATGTCTTAAGGTGGACTATTGTCATGTGCATTGCATTTTCTCACAGGCAGTCAGAAAAGTGAAGACATCTTCAAAGATCTAGCCTGGTTTTTAAAAGGTGACTTTGTGCTCTCTGTTATAAACCAGGCATAAACCCGCTGGGCACACCCTGGATTTCAATGAAGTGAGCAAACTGCACGTGAAGAGCATTCTCGCTGCCACATGTGTTTAATCTAAAGCCAACATCCTGTCCATCAAACGTTAGACCAGAAACATTGCTTGCCTTCGCTTAGAAGTCAGAGGGCTTTGCAGGATGACTTTGATGACCAAGGCTTTTAAAAAAGATACTCAGGAAGATGGAACCTTTCCCCCGCTAAGTGAATTTCCCTAGAGCAAATAGTTCCACTGACCTTAGCCACAACTTCAGTGCTTTCTTCAGAGTTGAGAGCTGTTTAAAAATAAAAGTCATGGCATCTGATTGCTTGAAGACCTCACTAAAGATTTCAAATAAGAGGATCTGGAGAGTGGGGGAGTCTCTTTAATCTCTCTCTCTTTTTTCCTTCTGCTAGTCCTTTATTCCTTTCCTCCTTACAGGAGAATCAGAATAGAAAGAAGCTCTTTGGGAATAAAATCCCCAGGGGTCTGTGGGATCACCAACCAGCCATTGCAGAGGAGGGAAGAGAATCCATCCATCTTTCTTTTTCTTTTAATCAACTTTAATGAGGTGTAATGTGTCTTGCCCAATGTACACATTTACCACCATGACCTTTGCTTTTTTGACTTTTGCCTTTCTTCATGGCTAAGCATGAACAGAGTGTTCAGCATCTGATTTCTACCCTGCTTCTTAGAGTCCCCATGAATCCTATCCTTGCTTGTTCATGCTGCAGAAACAGTACCTGAGAGAGTCCCAGCAGGACAGGTGAGATCACTATGCTGCAAGCAGAGCCAGGTGAGGGGCAGTGGAGGCACACAGTGCCCGGAGACCCCTGTCATGAAAAGTGTTGTTGCATATGCATTCATTCAGCAAATATTTATTGAACTCTTACTAAGTGCCAAGCATTGCTGTAGGTGCTGCAGATATGGACGTGGACAGGGAAAAGACCCATGCTCTTATGGAGTTTGTGTGCTATCGTGCTTTCATGGAAAGACAGGCATCAAGTAACAAAATGTGCAACATGTTAGATGGTGAGAAGGGCTGTGGACAAGGGGAAAGGGAGAAGAAAGTACATCACCAAAGACAGTGATTTAATACTAATGTGAACTCTCACCTTGCTTCTACTCTTGCCCTTCTATACTAAACACGAAGATGCTCACGGATGCCGGGCAGGCAGGGGCTCATGGCACCGGTACCTGCCTTCCTGACAATCTTCTTCCTCCCTGCTGATGCTGAGCTGGGTTTGCCTGAGCCCTGTGCACCTGCCTTGCTCTGCTCGGTTCTCTTCTGCTGGGCTTCTCAGGGATCTGCTCCTCACCAGCCCCTGTGTCGGCTCTGTTGCCTGGTCCCAGCTCTGTAGTCCCGCCCACCATCCCTGGCCACCGTTACTGGCCCAGAACTTAGCTGGCTTTGTTTTCAGGTTCAGTGTTCCCACTGTTACTGGCTCCCTGACTGCTTTCACTGCATTTCCAAGATTGGGCACACGTGGTAAAATCCGTGAGTCCCGGGACAAGTTAATCAGACTCTCTGAACCTCAGTTTTCTCATCTGCAAAATGTGCATGGTAATAGTACCTGCCCCAATGGGCTGCTGTGAGAATACCATGAGAGGACAGAGGTAAAGGGGTTCGCAGAGCCTCGCACTTAGCGGGCGCTCAATCAGTAGGAGCTGATGGCATCTGAGGGACGGAACAGGCGCAGCAAGGCGGGGGGCAGCGAGGTGTGGAGGTGCACCCCAGCTTTGTCTCCCCCAGCCCTCCTTCACGCCCCCCTCCACTCGCTGTCACTCTGGGCTTGCCTTTCATCATGGAGCTTAGCTCCGTGGAATCTTTGCCTCTGGCCACGTAATGAGAAGACTCTTCAAGTGATCTGCCCCCTCCCTCCCCCCATCCTCCCCCATCGCCTGGAGAACAGTCTCTGTTCAAAGGGGAAGATGCCGTCCTGTCAGTCAGGACTCCAGCAGACTCGGATATCTTGGCCCTTTATTTCTAATGCCCGGGTTTGTAAGACACCATTTTTCTTCTCTCTGAGAGCGAGTGGCCTTTTGGAACGCCCAAGGTCTCTGCGTTACCAAACTAGTCAGTAGTAGGTTCAATTCATCCAGGGAACTCCTTTGCCCAGAGGATCTCAGTATCTGCTTCAAGCCCTTCTCCTGGCTGGAACCAAAGCACCTTGTTGTTTTCCCAGCATGGAAGCGGGGCTTAGCTGACAATTCATACTAAAGGGCTTTGCCTAATATAATACCTTCCTCCGCACTCACAGGACATTCAGCGGGTAACCTGTGCCTGTTCTCTTCAGCAGAATTTTCACATCTGAAGTCTTGTTAGGGGTGGCTCCACTTCTGGTCGGGCAATACAGTAAGGACACAGTTTCCATGGTTAGAATTCACTGAACAAAGTTATTCTGAACTTGTTCCCTCCTCTGTAAAATGGAGATAGTATTAATAATGTTTCTGATCCCAAAGGGTTGTTTGGGAGTAGTGTAATGAGATAACACACAACAAATAGTTCTTATGTCCACGCTGGGGTCTGTTGAGATGAGGTCTCATTTTCCTGCCGAGGCCTCTCCATCGTGTCCGGCTTACCTGGGAGCTGTCACACTGAGCCGGGACGTCTGCGGACTGTCAGGCTAAGCAGCTTAAGGACAGGGACCTTGTCTTGCTCTCTCGCAGCTCTTAGAGTTACCAGCATTTCCTGTTGTCAAGCGCATCCTGTGACTTGAGAGCAGGGACTGTGTCTGGTTTCCCCCTGTGGTCAGCACCAAGCTGGGCACAAGGCAAGTGCTCAATAAATGTTTTACAACAAGGAACAAAGAAAGGACAAAAAGAGGTCCGGCTCCTGCTAGGATGAGGTGGCTCAGAACCAGGGAGTGCAGATTCAGAGGGCCCTCCTGAGCGGACAGCACTCCAGCTCTGCCACCAGGCAGGCCAACCCCTGCCACGCCAGCCCTCCTTGTCCTCGTGCCAATGTCATCTCAGAACTGCTGCTTGTCCCCTCTCCCCAGAGTTGAAAACCAGGCAACGCCCACTTGTAAGAGAGGATCAGCAGCAAAGCCCTGGGAGCAAGGGCTTTATGTAACTGACCTCATTCCCTCTCGCGGTGGGAGAATCCCTGGTCACCTGCAGCAACCTCCCCCTGCCAACAATAGGTACCAACAATATGTCCCAGACACCCACTCAAGGGACAGCCATTCCTTTCCATAAAATGCATGGAGCAGTTTTTCATGTTTTGCTGGTATTTCAGCCTTTGGATCCCTCTTTCGGTTAAACTTCCTCAGCAGAAAGGCCTTCTTGAATTCTAAAGCACACTCCAAAGGCAGCCTGACTGTAGCCCTATGTCAGGAGACCCCAGAACTCAGAAGAAAAAAAATCAGAGGCAAAAGTGTAAGCGTGACCCTTTCTTTGCTCAGTGGAGTCCGAGCCATATGGTTTTGCCCAGGGGTCTCCCCAGACACTCATAGTTACTTGCTTGTGTCATGCTGCTGCAGACTGGAGTGCTGTTTTTAGCAGGATGAGGATGGTGTGTGACAACCTCACCCAGAGCTGCCACAGTCTGCTGTGGAGGATGGTACTCTAATGGAGCTGGAGCTGCCATTTTGGGGACCATCCCATCTAAGGAATAAATGAATTAAAAATGAGTGTGGGAAACTACGATCACATGCAACGTGGATAAAGCTCAGAAACAACACTGAGCACAAGAAGCCAGATGTAAAAGAGTATTTGCTGCATGATCCCATTTATATGAAGTTCAACAGGCGGCAACACTAATCTGTGTGCTACCAGGCAGGATGGGTTACTCTTGGAAAGAGAAACAAGGGGAATTTTGAGCTCCATGTTTTTTGATCTAGGTACTTGGTGACATGGGTACCTTCATTTTGTGAAAACTCATTGAGTTGTACATTTATGATTTGTTTCTCTTTTATGCTCGATCATAGTCCAGTTACTAAAAAAAACAGTTCATGTGGCCAGCAGGAAATCCTGAGGTCCAGGACTGAATTGGGAAATGATAATGCAAGCTTTTGTGTAAATTTCTTTAAGTTTAAACTAACAGAGCAATGAAAAGAATAGTGCACTCAGCCCAGCGCTCTAGTGTCCATAGGGGCCATTAAACTCCACTAAGAAAGAATTTTCCTTCCTGGTAGACAAGGGGAGGAACTCTCACCCAGAGCCTGTTGCTTCGATCGCTGTCTATGCAAGTTCTATATCATTACCCCCGACAGAGGCCAGGGGTCAGTAGCTGCTAGAAAGTGCAGCTGTTGTGGAGAAAATCTTTAAGCGCATGTAACAATTCTGCCTGGGGCAGATACGGGTGATATTTGGGGAGGGGCTCCCAACCACAGATTCTGATGCTGCCCTTCCACCTGGCAGAATTTCTCCCTGCCCCCAAGTGCCACTCTGATCACAGGACAAGCTGCCTCCCAGGCATTCGGCATAATAACAAGTCGACTTTCATCCTGCCCAAGGCAGGGGGCGGTAATTTGGGGTCCAGACTTCTGAAGGAGAGGTTTGTGACCCTGATAAGATTACTCAAAGAACAAGGAAGAGACTGTTTTTAAAGTCAGCCAAGCTAGTCATTTTTCTAAGTTCAAAAAGAAAATACAGCATGAATTATCAGAGGCCCCTGTGTGCAGAGGCCAGGAGCAGAAGCAGCTCGGCCAGGTGTGGGTCCTGCCATAGTCCCGAGTCGGACCACTCTGGCTTGGGAGCAGCGCTGGGTTCCTGACCTCAGGCCCTGAGCGCCACTCCGTGGGGGAGCAGCCAGAGCCTCTCAATGGTCAGCACATTTCAGCCCCCAAGAGACTTGAATGTGACAAAGCTGACCTTCAACACCCAGTATTTTCAGAAGCAGTTATTGGCTTGAGAGTGGCTGGCTATGAAAAATCTGTACTCGCTGGGTGATTGAGTTTACAGGTGGAAACCCAAACAGGAATGGTGCGGTTTCCTACATCTTGGCTCCCACCACAACAGAGACTGGATGTCTCCTGATCTCAGGGAGTATTTCGGTCTCCCCGGTCTCTGACCTTGCTAGTGCCACACCCGAGCCTGCCTCAAGTCCGCAGGCCCTGTGCTGTAAGGAACACACAAAGAAGCCGCCTCACACCCCTCTGGTCCTCCCGGAGCTAGAAACGTGCATCCAAATGATGCCCGCATGCGCGACACGATCTAAGCTTTCCGGGGTTCCGAGGAAGGACAGACGATGCTGGGCTGGAAGAAGAGTGAAAGGCTCTTTGGGGAGGCGACATTAGACACAGCCTTGACTAATCGGCAGGACTCTGGCAAAAAGAGAGGACAAAGTGGGCCTGCCCAGCAGAGGGGACATTAGCAATGCTCACGGATACAGGGAAGTTGAGGGAAAGTTCAAGGAATCTGAGATTCGCCTGGAGAGTAGGGCAGGCAGGATGGAGATGTGGGGGAGAAAACAAACCGGAAAGGGAGTCTCCACCTTTGGGCCGGAGAGTCTGGGCCTGTTCTGGTAGGGACTGCGGACTCCTTGGAGGTTCCTGAGCACCCTGGTGGCATGAGGGACAAGTGAGGCAGACAGCAGTGTGCAGGACGAAGTAGAGTGGGCAGACCAGGCTGATGAGATAATCCAGGACGAGGCAGTGACAGCCACCTTCTAAGTCTGAAAAATTGGGCTTCATGGAACATGAGCGACATTCCCTGCCAGCTGCCCCTCCCCTCGTGACCTCCATGGAGGAAGGGGGTGAGTGTTGCTCATTCTGAGGACACTGGTGGAGCACTTTTGAATTATATTAAAGGAATTACTAATTGGAGTTTGGCTGGCATGCATGACTGCAGGGCGCATGACCAGTGCCAGAGGCTAAAATCCCATGGCAGAAAACCAAGTTTACAAGGAGCCTCTGTAATTCTTGTTCTCAAACGGCCCTACCTAGCTTAACAACAGCCCAATTAGGCTACTGGGAGTTGGGCTCACCCCATTCCATCCCCGGCTCTGAACTTGACCTACCCAGGCTCCTGATGGCTCCTCCCTCCAGGCACCTGTTCCACACCCAGGAGACCACGCTGGCAAGCCTATTATTAGTCACTCAGCCCACGCAGGGAATGCAGCACAAACACCACGTCCCAGATCATGTATCATTCAGGTTAATCTTCCTGACAGCTCTGATCATCTCCTACAGAATCAAATCCACACTCCTTAACCTGGGACCTGTGGCCCCTCACCACCTGACGCAGCAGCATGGTGCAATGACTGTGAGCTTGGGCACTGGAGTCAGCCGACCTAGTTCAGAATTCCAGCTCTGTCACTTAACCTCTCAGCCTCAGTTTCCTCTTACATTCCAAGCTGGGTTAGAATAAGACCTAATGAGATATTGCCTGGGAAGAATGTAGCACAGGGCCTGGCATGAGCAAATGCTCAGTAGTTAATGTCCATTGCCATGGTGACGACCTGGCTGCAGTCTACCTTTCCTACTGTATTTCCATAGCTCGCTCCACACTTTCCCACCTCCGTGTCTGTCTTCACACTTTTCGCTCTGGGTAGGATGGCCTCTTTTCTACTCCAGTCCACATTTCCACCCATCCTTGCCTCGCCCTTCCTAGTTACCCTGTTCCCGAGGGAGAGTCTTGATACTTCTCATTAGCGTTAGCGGTACCGGTCTTATCTGTCTTTAGAATGTGAACTCCAGAACAGCAGGGATTTAAAACATCTATTTTATTCACTGCTGTATCCCTGGTGCCTAGAACAGCACACAGTATGGTTTTTTCTTGAGAGCACGACCGCCTACTAGATGGAGAGTGCTCTCCTTGAGGGCCTGTTCCTGACTTGTACTGCAGCTTCCGTGCTGTCCCTGCGAAGTCAGTGTGCCGAACTAAGGCAGGCAAAATATAAGAAAAGGGCTCTGCTCAAAAAGGGGAATGGGGCCCGGCATGGTGGCTCACATCTGTAATCCTAGCACTCTGGGAGGCCAGGAGGGAGGACTGCTTGAGCTCGAGTTCAAGACCAGCCTGAGCTTTGTAGAGCTAGACCCCCATCTCTACAAAAAAATAGAAACAAATTGGATGGGTGTGGTGGTGCGCACCTGGAGTCCCAGCTACCAAGGAGGCTGAGACAGGAGGATTACTGGAGCCTAGGAGTTGGAGGTTGCAGTGAGTTATGATGACACCACTGCACTCTAGCAGGGGCGATAGAGCGAGACTCTGTCTCAAAAAAAAAACCAAAAAACCTGGGAGGCAGAAATAGGAAGCTCGATGAGGAAGTTTTGCCCCTTTTCAAAGTCAAGTGATAAGTGATTGAGTTAACTGAAAACCCAGAAAAGCAGGTGTGATTGAGGGTAGCTATATAGCTATTATAGGAAGTGGCCTTGACTTCAGGCTTGTCCTCCCAATCGATTAAGCTCAGTGGCTTAGACCACATCCACAGTTAAGAGTGTCCGGTAACCATTCACAGTGAGCTTTGCTTGAGAATTGTTCTCTTGAAGTTGATGGTTAAATCTTATTTACAGGTCTGTATTCATAAGGTTTAGTCGATTATGTGATACAGACAGCAAAGGACCTATCTACTTTGTCTACTAGAGTGATTTTCACAACCCCTTGAAGACAGAGAATCACCATTTGTAGGTCCAGCCCAGGGACAAAGCTGGTGGTCAATAAATATTTGGGGATGGGTGCCAGGCTCATGCCTGTAATCCCAGCACTTTGGGAGGCTGAGACAGGAGGACTGCTTGAGGCCAGGAGTTCGAGAGTAGCCTGGGTAACATAGTCAGACCCCATCTTTACATTTAAAAAAAAAAAAAAAGGTGGGCATGGTGGTGTGTGCCTGTAGTCCTAGCTACTGGGAAGGCTGAGGCAGGAAGATCACTTAAGCCCAGGAGTTCGAGGTTACAGTGAGCTATGATCGTAATACTACACTCCAGCCTGGGCAACAGAGTGAGACCCTGTCTCAAAAAAAGAAAAAAAAAATTGGTAAATAAAAGAATGAATGACCAAACCAAAGAATAGGCCCTGGAAGGATAAAAAGTTACTTTTGAGGCCTCCAACTTGTTTGCACTAATACTTGTCAATTGTATTTTTGGGGAAGAATAAATATAAATGCATTTAAGCATTATTGAATTCATAATAGTGTGAATTTGAAATTTTCTTGACTAAATATTATCATATGGTGGAAGTGAGGCTCTGCAAAATTTTCTAATACTCAAAACAATCCTTCTACAGTATTTGAAAAGATTGAAAACAATTGCCCTAGGATGCTTCTGAAGCCACTTCCAGCAGAACACCACCTTGGCACAGCTCCTTGTGTGAGTCGCAGACTTCACTGCTGCCCTTTCTAATTTCAGATGGCTAGAAAAGGCTCAAAGCTGATTACCATGAAATAGTTTTACTAGCTGTAACCCCCCCAGTTGTCTAGCCCAGATTCTGTGTTTCCCGACTACAACACTCTACTGTTACTTGAAGCTCAAATTGGCACAATCACAATTTGAAAGTTGTCCAAAAGCAACTTTTGGTCCTTAATCAATTGCCACAAATTTTAGTATTAGATGAAACACCAAATAACATGTAACCATCTGCTGTAGATTGTGCCAAAATCTCACTGAAAATTTGCCCTTCTAGAACAAGCATCCCAGCAGAAAATAACAACAAAATCAGTCACTTTTCATAACTATAGGACTGGTATATTTAAAAAGGAATGTGACAATTGCATTTGTTCTACCCCTGAAGCAAGCCGTCAACTCTTATTCTCTGGATATACACCGACTCTACCAGAAACCCTTTTCTGATAAATCTCGTTGCCCTCTTCTGCCTGACATTACTTAACACAAACCAGCACCCAGTGGTACAGCTAAGTACCTGCTGAGATACAAAATCTTTCATTTGGGTTAGAAAAGACTCCTACTTATCTCAGAATTCTCAGCTAGCTGGCAGTTTTGGCAATACTTAGGTGACATTCAGTTGGAAGAGGGCACTTTATAAGATTTTTCAGTGCTCACACTTCCCAAGAAAGATCTTTGAAGCAAAAAGTCCATGGCTGTAACTGGTGGGTAAAGACCCAACAGTGAATCTGCATTTTTTTTTTTTTTATTCAGCAGTATTTATTGGCTGTGGATCAGGACTGTGCCAGGAGTGGTCAGAGACAATTAGACATAGTTCCTGTTTCTGAGGAGCTCCCTGTCTATCAGGGCACATGGGTGTGTGTGTGTATGGGTGAAGAATGGATGGTATATATAAAATTACAGTAGCGACAAGTGCCCCAGCAGAGCCAAGTTCAAGATGAAACGGGATCACTGAGTGGCGAGCACCCTGAGCGGGGTGCCCAGGGAAGGCGCCACAGAGATTCCTTTTGCAGAGCTTGGAACAAAGGAAAGGAGCTTTCTAGGAGGACAGAGATTAGAGAGGGGTGGGTGGGAAAGAGAAGGAGGGGTATTCAAGGCAGAGAAAATCTTCCACGCAAGGACAAAAGCAGCCTAAGGGGAGCAGCCAGGTCCCACGTGGGAGCAGCAGATAAGAACAGGCAAGCAGGCTCATCTCAGATCTGGAAGGGCCTTGGTTGCCAAGCTAAGGAGTAAGAGCTTGTCAGGTGGACCCACAGGGGAGGTGACAGGATCAGATCTGCTTAGCAGGCGGAGGCCTTGGAGCAGTCAAGGGCAGGAGGTTGTGTCTGGAGGGAAGGGGAGGCTGCCGTGAGAGAGTGGCTGTCCCAGAGGCTGGTGGGCATAGGCACAGGGCAGGTTCACCCCCTACCCCCCGAGATAGGCAGGTTCTGCAACCCACAATCTCCTGGAGATAAACACTAGAGCAGTGACCAGGGGGCCCAGATAAGCCCTGGGCCTTTGGGACACCTCTCTAATTAGGGCACCAGCCGAGGGAGTGGGGTTTACTCTGGACGTTCTGAACTTTTGGGCTGGCAGTCACGGGACAGCAGTAGAGCACGTGTGCCTGAGTTGGAACGGGACTCCGCCACTCTGGAGCAAGTTTCTTACCATCTCTGCTGTCAGTGTCTTCCTGCTAGACAGGGATGGCACGGAAAGTGGCTAGAACACGGCAGGACACAGTAGGCCCTGTGCAAAGGTAAGCTCGGCCCGGAGCACAGTCTCTGGGTGGAGTCTCATTTCTCCTCCGAGAGCCGAGTGTGAGCAGCTGAAGGGACCTGGTGAGTCACCACCATCTAAAGGCATCAGCCGGGGCCATGCTCCCCAGCGTCAGGTGCTGGGCTCAGGCCCCTGCAGAGGGACAACCGTGTGAATCACTCCCCAGACACAGAGACATGCCTGCTGGACCAGGAGGAAGGGCTGAGGGGTTTCCCGGCGCGGGCAGAACATCTCCCTGAAGGAATAGGGAGTTGTCATCCTTTTCTGCTACAGGGGCAGCCCAGAAGGAAATTCTCCTTCATGGTTCTGTTATAAACGAGTTAATCCAAGTACTTAACACACGTTAAGCATGCAGTGGACCTTCACTTAGAGCTGCTACTTTTACTCCATAACCCCAATTCTGCTCACACCTATTAAAGTAAGTATGGTGTTCAGTGTGTCAAGTGGGTGTTGAGAGCCCAATAAATATATAGAACTGCAGCTAAAAAAAATTATCTCCAAGAAAGTTCTCTTGTATTCTTCGTGTTACGAATAGACAAAAGATATCACACACAATATGACACACTATGTCAGTGAGGCAAAAATTAATCCTTTCCAGTTTGGCTTAAGGTCACCTTGCTGTCATTTTAAAGCTGACTGTCTGAGGCAGATCCTGCAGGAATTCTAGCAGTGTCTACGGAGTTGGCACCCACCCATCGTGAGCAGAATACTGTGTAGATGAGGATCTTTTCAGAGAACCCTAGTAAGTGAGATGTTCCATGGCATTGCTGACCACACGTTACCACCACAGCGGCAGTTCCAGTGGCAGCCTTAGCTTCCATTAACAAAGGTTGGCTGCTACGGTGGGCAGACCAGTGTACTCTGGGGAGTAACTAGTACCTTATTAAGTTATAAATACATTCAATGGCTTTACTATTGGTTTCTTATTTTGGAATATGAAGGGAAGAAAATAGAACTTATATTCACTACAGTCTAAGTAAAAAGCCACTATTTTTTATGTGTATTTACCTACAATATTGCTTATGAATTATCTTTTTTTTTACAGAGTCCACACTCCCTCAAAAGACAATTGCAACCCTCCTGTAATTGCACCAAGCTACTTGCAAGGCTCAACTAGCTTATCTGGAAGAAATTAATTAAAAGTGGTACAGATTTTAAAAATCAAACTGTTTGGTTTTGATTCAAACTAGCCAAACCAGTTCAGAAAAAAGCCCATGAGACCTCTCTCCCCACCCCTTCTGGTTTCTCGTTAAAGGGGAAAAATGTCATTTGTGCCCATTTTCATTCCCTGAACTTGAACCACAGAGCATTTTCTTTAAAAGAACATAGGAGGAAGAGTTGGAAGGAAGGGCACAGAGTCCTTATCTTTTACTTATCTGCACTGAGAAAGAACATATTTAAAATCATTCACCGAATAACTGTTACAGCAAGTTCAAGCTTACCTCATTTCCAATTGCTGACCTGCTGGGCAAATTCTAGAGTTGGGCACCCTCCAAGATGCCCAGGGACGGGGACTGTCTCAAGGAACGCTTCAGTGGTTTGGTGGAAGCAGCGGTCCCCGAGCTGTGAGGAAATCTGAATAACTGCACAGGTGCTACATGCTCCACACGGGCAACACCCTCACATCCCACCCCCCCTTCTGTTCCCAAACACAAACGCACCGCTGCGTCTCCCTTCTCCTCGCAAGGACCACGGCGCTGCTCTCCTTTTCCCCGGGGGAGATGTGTGCTAGGGGTATACCTCTTCCTAGGTTGGCACTGTGGACTGCTGGTAAACCAGGGCCATGGCCAGATCCCCAGGAGGGGTGACAGTGGGGTAAGAGAGGTCACCATGCCACAGGGGCTGAGCTACTTGCCCTTGGTCAGGATGGACAGGCCCCTCCTCAAATAAAGGCTAGAAATGGTTCTCCTGGGTGACTTCTTCCCCATATAGAGGGTGGCTGAGCTAGCCGAGGCAATCTGTAGTTGGCTTCAAAATCAGGAACGAGGAGGGGGAAAAACCTCACAACAAACAGTGGCAACAGAAGGTTTGTGTGGGAAGGTGGTTAAGTTTGGTCTAAAACAAGCAGTGTCTCTGGTAATGAGCTGTTGTTAGGAAATACGAGGCCCGCGCTGCTTGCAGCCTTTGAAAGAGCACCGCTGCGGCTGCTTCTTGAGGGCTGCGTTTTTGGGGGGTGGGGGACAGGGGAAGGGCAAATAGAGGTGAAGCAAGGACCCAACTAAAGCCACCACCATGCCTGCCAGCCACGAAGTTTTGTACTGGAATCCCAGCTCCACTCCAGCAGCTGCACGACCTTCGGCACCATACCTACCCCTTCTCTGCGTCACAACTGACTCGTCCGTGAAAAGACACCTGAGGTACCAGCTGAGGTCCTGGGAGGAGACACATGGCACACTCAGAGGGGATGACTGAGGAGAGTTTCATCATGGGACTATTTACAAGGGGTGTGGGCAGGGTTAAGGAACTCCAATGAGGACAGTGAAGTACCCAAGGGGTGCCAGAAACAGGCAGTCAGGACCAATCCTTGGCTTGAAGGGACAGGGGGAGGGTGTGGTTACCAAATCTCAGAAGTCGCCTGACAGGAACTGTAGACCTTGGCAGAGGAGCCCAGCCACTGCCAAGCCACATCTGGCAGGAGGGAGCCGGGAGTGAATTCTCGACTTCAGTCTTCCCTTCTCCGCCAAGCTCCCCCCACAGTGTCTCTTGTGGGTCCTGACCAGAGGCCAGGAGGGCAGGTCCACAGAGGCCAGGCTCCTGGAGGGAAGTACAGGGTGGGGAGAGGACCCGGAGGAGCACACAGAATATCCAGCACACCCAAATACTTGATGGGCCGGTAGGGTTTACAATGAGATAGTAATCACAAACGCCTGCACATAAACACTCACTGCCCATTTGATCAGACTATTTGGCGTTTACTTGTCAAAAGGCCACAATAGAACTTTATTCTCAGGTGGCAAAAGCCAAAATGAAAACAAGATGTGGTCATCAGAGTGAAAAACAAAACTTTTACAAAGTTGACAGATAACATTTATTAAAACATGTCATACAAAAGGGCATGGTCTCTTCTATAAGAAGAAAATATTAAACGGTAACATTCAATTAAGTAAAACCATGCTGTACACTGAAGACAGCAATATATAAAGACAAAACTATTCAACTTTTGCAACACAGGCATAACATTTCACAAAATATCAATAAGATATGCACCTAATGATAATCTGTTTATCATCAAATGGTTTTGTGGCCTAAGAGTCACCTGACTTGCATAAATAAAGTACTTTTCTGGAAGAAACATTGGGAACCTCATAAAAGGAAAGAAGGCAGCAGCAACTAACATGACACAGGCTTCAAGCAGAAAATTCTTCTAAAAAAGGTCACATTTGCAAAATGTGTTCCAGCATCTTCCCATAGGGCACTATCAGTAGAGATTTGAAATGAGAAACTTGTACCTTCAAATATGTAAGTAGCAAAGAAAAAAACCCCAACAAACCCTGGTTTCAATGAACAAAGTTAGCCACCCATGAAAGCAACCTAGATCTCAGAATCAGTGGGGTCGGCCTCTCCCCAAGCCACCCAGGGGGCTGCAGCACAGCCCCTTCCCCAGGGAGAGCGCAGCTCTGCAGCGCTGGGCCTCAGCCTCACCTCCACAGCAGCTTGGGGTGTGGTGCCTCCGCACGGGGTGGCTGCTGGGGCCAAGCAGCTTTCCCAAACAGATGGAAGCCAGCCTCAGGTAAGTTCAGTTCAGCAAACACCCACTATAATCGAGGGGACCCTTTTGGACAGACTCTTTTAAAGTAATGGCCAAAAGGGACAGAGAGGAAGGTGAGACCTAGAAACAACAGGCTGGGGCTCAGGAGCGCCTGAGGGCAACCACGACACTGGAGGGGAAGTCCTCCCTTAGCCAGACACTGACACCTACTTCACCCAGGGGATTATCTAAAATGAAAGGCATGGCATAAGCACGAACATTAAATACCATTGGTGGTGCCTTGAAGCCCTTTCCCACTGGGATTGGAGAGAAACCACAGTTAAGACTCAAAGCAGGGGACAGATACCTTGGTTGTAGGCCATTGACATGATCCCTGAAGGACTGTTTAGAAAATGTTAACCACAACTGTCCAGACTCATTAGGAAGGATAAAGATTTTCTAAAGATGTACTGAGGCTGAGGGGAGAGACTCTCACTCCAACCCAGGATGGAGAGGAAAAAAGATAAAAAAACAGAGTTTATAAAAATTCACTTTCAATATCCAAACCAAAGCAATCCCCTTCTCCTGCTTCTCTCTGAACATGGCCAGCATTTCAGACACCCAACCATCTCACAAGGTCTGGCTAACCAATGAATGACCCCAGTTTTTACTAAAACCCCAACTGTCACAAAAAACTTACAACAGCAGATGTGAGAAACTTATTGAAGTTCTACATTTAGTAGCTGATGTACATATAAGGAGTTCGACAAAACATACTCTTCTCTCCACGGCACATTTAAATAAGTCCCGGCACCACTGACTGCTTCCAAAACTACCACCCAAGGGCTGGCCACCCCTCCTGGCTAAACAAAAGTTCTGCATCATGACTCATGACAAGGGTGCTATGCTGATTTCAGCATAAATGAAGGACCATGATTTTACCAGTATAGCTTTATTTTACCTCTCAGACTCTTCTCTCCAAATGTCCCAAGGCTCATACAAATATAATCATTAACGGGAAACAGCACACTGAACCTCCCCAACAGGTAGAAAATGCTTTGCTAATACCAGGGGAGAAGGTGATCAGCTTTCGGCAGAACAAAATGGCTTCTCCGCCTTAGTACTGAAATCAGTAGGAGGCATAAAACAATTTCTCCTCACACATAATGGCTAGGATCATTCCTAAAGCCCATTGGCCTCTAACATGAGAGAGAGAGAAGGAGCAATTGAGCTTGATTATACAGTCACCTGTATGTACTTCTGTCAGGTACAGAGACAGGACTGTCAACTGGTGAAGTTTCAAAACTAAGAGAAGATGATATTAATGTGGCAAACAACCAAGAGGTAATATCTAGTTTCTAGGTTAAAAAAACCCAATATATATATTTATAATAAAGTTTTAAATACAAAGTGCTTTTTATATATCGAGAATGATACAGTGTTAATGAATAAATCCCTGTTTTGTAATCTTCATTACAAGAGTTAACTGGTAAATAATCTTTCCAGACAATATTCAATAAGTAAACACCTTGGTGTTAGGAGCTTGAGAATCAGAGGCTGTTGCCAGCAATGCCTATCACATTAGAGCAAAGCTACACTTTTAAAACAAAATTTCACCCCAAATCCAAGAAAAATTATTTTTATTTTAAGGAAAAAAGTTTCTAGTTAGAAGTAACAGACCAGTAAGTTTACGGAAAAGATGATATAATAGTAGCACCCTGTCCTACCCTGATGATAACTTCAGGTATATTACACAGCTTAAAAGCATTCTGAATATATGCTTTCTTTTTTGCCTAAAAAATCTGACTGACAGCAGAAAAGGTCTAAGGATAGCTGCTTTTTTTGTTTTTTTGGTAGGTATAGCTATGTGGACTTGTAAAGTCAAGCAGCTTTATCTACGATTTGGGAGCATAAATCTGTAGACTACTTTGCTAAAATTAGGACTCCTTCTTTCTCCTTTTAAAAACACATTCCAGTACTCATAAAGAGCTGGCAGGATTAGCTCTGTACCTCTCTAAAGAGTATTTCCCCCATCAGTGTATTCTCAAGACGCTTTTCTTGGGCAGTTCTTCCTCTCTCAAGTATAACCTGCCACTCCTAAAATTCTGCTTCTCCACAACGCTCACTCTGTTTGTTGGAGTGTCACTGTAGCACTCCATTAACTCCTAAAGTTCATGGGTAACTCCCAGCCACGGCTTTTGGCTTCTTCCCACTAACTGTGGTCACTGACTGCCCTCTTTGGGAAGCACCATGATCTAAGACAGAGTAACGGCAACAGCAGTCAACGGTATTGAGGTCAGAGTCCCAGCAGGCCAGATGCCTACCATTTGCAGAGTAGATCCCACTGCGTGGATGCTACAATTTAACGGACAGGATTTGGGACCACAAACCAATTAGAAATACCTATCTCTGGCACCGTAGAGAATTACAATTAGATACAACCGTTCAAACTCAACATTAGTACTAAAATACAAAATTTGCCCTTACCAAGAGTTTGAAACACCTTGTGACAATAGTGGCATCTTACAGAAATTGAAGCTAGTACCATAAGTTATTTGTTTCATACTTAGAATGTCACCCTCTAGCATCTCCATAGTTTTACTTAAAATACCCTTTAGGAAGAATAAAACCAGACAAGAGAGCTCTGTTAATCAATTGCTCATCCTAGGAATCACATTATTTATAGCTTTTACATAAGGAGCATTTCATTCAGTGAAGCAGCTACCAGAACAAATCCACATTACCTAAGTATCTATAGTAAGAGCAAAAAAATTTCAGCATGACCTCGTAATAAGGAGTGATCAAGAACTGCTGCCACGTGAAATGGAACTGGTAGGCTGGAGTCCAGTTCCAAGTGCAGGTGTCTAAGTCCACCTGCTTCAATCACGAATGGCCTGAAGGTTTACCTTGCCAGCTGGGCAGTGGGTTAACTTGCCCCCATTACCCATTCCAGGCCAGGACTGGAACATACAAATTTGAGGAATTAGATTTTTTAATTGGCCTACTTAGAGCTGGTCTTTCAGAAATATCTTCCTTTTTTTTAAGCTTCTCTCATAATAGCAAGTAGCTCGCATCATCTGTGCCCAGATTTGCATTAATTACCATAGTTTATTTTTGTGCATGCCACTCAAGGGCCAGATCCTATTTTTAGTTAGCCTCAGTTGTATTCTGCTCAGCCTTTGCAGCTTCATAGGACTTGGTACAAGAAGTCACATGCCGGTGGAAACTGTCCCTCCACATAAACCTCTTTGCACAGATATTGCACTCGTACGGCTTTATGCCCGTGTGAATTTTCATGTGGCCCACGAGATGGTGCTTCATCTTGAATTTCTTACCACAGACACCACAGCCGTAAGGCCGGAGACCGAGGTGCATACTCATATGTCGATCTCTCTGACTCTTGTGAGTGAAACTTTTCCCACACTGACAAGGATACAGCTTGTCGGTGGCTGAAAATCCTAAGTGGGAAGCTTCTTCTTTAATTCCTGTGACCATTTCAATATTCTCGCTGTAGCCTGCTGCTAGGGCAGCCTCTTGTCTGTGCCCAATTAGATTCCCATCTGACCTCTCTCCAGAAAACTCTTCCATGGAAGAGCCATAGAAATCCACCTGCTCATCATAATTGCTTTCATCAGCCTGTTCCTCAAACTCTGCTTCTACTTTTTTTTCCCCAATGTGAAAGTCCTCCTCCACTCCTGAAGGCTGGATTGAGTGCTCTGTCTGCAGAGTATTGATGGACTCAGTGACCTGGTGCTCGTCGTAGGCTGCGTGCACATCCATGCCCTCGCAAGCCTGTTCCAGGCGCTCAGGCTTCACATGGATCCAGCGTTTGTGAGCCATTATGCTGGGCTTGCTGTACATGGGCCGGGTGTAGTGGAACTCAGCACTGTCGCTGGCCCCCTCCTCCCCATCCTGGCTCGCCATTTCAGTGCTCAGCCGGTCATGCTCTGTGGATGAGTTGCTGGGCAGGTACTCGTGCTCAGTGAGTTGAGATGACAGCTCATCTTTGATGCTCTCCTCTTCATTCTCGCCATCCCTCAGTTCTTGGGCTTTGGGGAAATCAGTATGACCCCCAGAGCCCAGCTCAAAGCTCTCTACCAGGCCATTATAATTACTGCTACTTGGAGACTGGTGGTCACTGCCATGATTAAGCTTCTGACAAAGGACAGTAGGGTTTCCTTCTAAAACCTCAGTGCATTTGTCTACCACATGCCACATCTGGAGAAAGCTTGCTGCTGTCAAGTAACTAACAATTTCTGGAGCAGGCATTACTAGACGTCCTGTATAACTAGATAGGAGAATGTTCTCAAACACTCTTGGGTTCATCACATCAGGCAAAACAATTCTTCTGCTATTTTTCAGGAGTACCTGGTCACAAAAGTAGGGTGAACTTGCAGCAAGAACAGCTTTGTGTGCCCGGAAAATGTGGCCTTGGACAACAATGGAGACATCACATAATTGCCCTTGCTGGCGCTGCTGGTTCAGTTTCTGTAGAATGGTGCTGGAAAAATCAGGAAATTCTACTCGAAAAGAGTTTGTTCCAGGCTCCATTTCATCACAAATCTTGTTCAGTGCTATAAGAGAAAGAAAAATTAGTACTAATTCCAGCCCAAAGAGAAACTTATTCCATCCCCTTCTCCATCATTAAGAAAAACTAGGGTAGGTTCCAAAGTTCTATTATATAACATCCCTAGTCTATGGGCACTAGTGGGTGAAGGATTCATTCCCTAGAGCAAGGCTTGCAGGTGTGAATGTGCCAAAAGCAGGGGAGACCACCACTCTTCACGGAACTCTTCATTTTGCCTCTGTCTGTGGAGAGAACAGATTCCAGTGATTGGATTTGTAAGCTATACAAATCCCCTAAGTAAAACAATTATTGTAAATATGTCTCGTTAAAACAAACATGATACCTATAAAAACTAAAGAATTTTTTTTTTTTTTTGAGATGGGGTCTCCCTCTGTTGCCCAGGCTGGAATGCAGTGCTTATTAACAGGTGGAATCATAGCTCACTACAGTCTCGAACTCCTGGGCTCAAGTGATCCTCCTGCTTCAGCCTCCCGAGTAGCTGGGACTACCAGCACCCACCAATACCTGGCTCAAAACAAGAGAATTTTTAAGCCTCAGATTCAACTCATATTTGATAAGTTGTGGTGAGGGAGGGAAAACAGAATTGTGGGAAGGAAGAGCATATGCAAAGGCTCTGAGGTACAAATGAAACCGGCAATTGCAAGGAACTGAAAGGAGACCCCTAGGCTAGAGTCCAGTGACGGAGTGAGGGGCAAGGGGGCTGGAGCAGTGGGGCCAAGACAATTGTGCCTTTGGTACAGTCGCTGAACCCTGAGCAATGCAGGTTTCTCTAGCTGCTGTCAGAATTTTAGCTCTTTAAGGGCTTCTGATGACGTAAAGCAGAATGAAACTGCAAGATGAGGAATTCTTTCTACCTGGTGGTCTCCACACTGTCTAAAGAGTTATAGACCAAAGAAGATGGTAAGTATTGTCCTGGCTACTAAATGGACTTGATCAGAAGATAAAGTTCTAACAAAGAACAAGAGATTACCTGTGTTGCTACTGTAAATATATTCTGTGGGGTAAGGCAAGCATTAGAGGCAATTCCTAACAAAAGCAGTCAAGATGAGCCCGCTAGAGATCCTTCATGTCCCATAATTCCATAGCAAATTAAAGCAAACAAAAACACCCAAATGATTTATCAATGCTATCTGTCACCTTGTTCTAATACTATAACCAAACATTGCTAAATACCAAGTTTTCTAAGCATGACATAAAAGAACCAGAGAACCCAAACAGACTGAAACTCACCTTTGAGGGAGAGGGTGAGATGATGAGAAGAAACAAACATTTCTTCAGTAATTATTATATCCATGGCCTGTACACCTTTTTTCACTTAATCTTTATAATTACTCTGCAAATGTAGGGCTTGATATTCTTAGTTTAGCTATTTTAAGTAACATTCCCAAGGTTAAAAGCTAGTTTTTATTAAGTTGAGATGTGAATCCAGGTCTGTATGACTCCAAAGTCTATGCTATTTTTCCTATCACATCACTCTGCCTCCTCTAAGATGCCAAAAGGACAAATTAGGCATTAATAATTTTAAAAGGTAAGACAATGTCTTCAGAATGAAGTATTAATTTAGGGTTTTATACATCTTAAAACATTTCATAGTAATTTAAAACAAGAATAGACCATGAAATAAACTATTTAGGTATTTGTAGTTTCAAAAGGAAAAGCTGACTATATAAATGAATAGACTAGAAGCATGTATATTCTAAGAACTACATCTAGGTGAACAGATTCTCCGCTACATCTCACCCCTGTAGAATCTTGTTCTTAGCTATCTGAAAAAGGGGGTGGGGTGGGGAGGAGGATAATACATGCACATGTAAAAAAAACTATAGAAAGGTGTAAAAAAAAAAAAATCTCTATCATTTATTCCTAGTCACCCTCATAAGAAATCACCATTAAACTCCTGTATATATTTCTAGAAACTTCTCTGTGCATATATCAGAATAAATCATATATATCCTTTAAAAATCCCTACTCAAATGGATTCATTACCTACATTTTATTCTACACTTAGCTTTTGTCACTTAATATATCTTGGAGATCTTCCCACATTAGTACGAAAAGAGCTAACTCATTCTGTTTAATGGCCACATAGCTTCCTATTATATGGATGTATCATAATTTAAGCAATTCTCTTCTTATAGAATTTCAGTTGGCTGGGGTTTTGAAATTACAAGCAATGCTGCGATGGATATCTGTATATAATTATTTTGGCATACCTTTGGAAATATCTATAGGGCAATTTCTACCAGTGGCATTGTAATTGTTGGGTTAAGGGGCTGCACATTTGACATTCTGATATATATTACCAAACCACCTGCCAGAAAGCTTGCCCTAAGTCACACTCTGACCAAGAGTAAATGACAGTGTCTACTTCCCACACCCTTATGAAGACTGAATGTCATTAAACAAGGAAAAAAAAGTGTGCTAATCTCCTAAGTGACACAATTCACTGCTGTTTTGATCTGTATGCCCTTAATTATGGATGAGGCTAATACTTTGTACTCATGTTTACTGGTCATTTGTGGTTTTCTTTCTATAAATTAGTCATATCCTTGGCTCAAACAAATCGGGCAATCTATCTTATTAGTGGGGTTTTTTGCAAATTCAGATAATTATTTTTATCCCATGTTGCAATTTTTTTCAGTTAGCTGACTTTATAGAATTTTTTTGCCACAATGAAATTTATATAAAAATACCATTCTGTGGTTTTATGGCCCCAGGGTTTTGTGTGAGACATAGAAGGGCATTCTCAACTCCAAAATTATTTTTAAAAATAAAAGTAAAAATAATTATTTAGGTTTTTATCCTGATACCATTTAAAAAATAAACATTTAAACCTTTAATACATGGACTTTATTTTGGCATAAAGAGTAAGGTTGGGACTCAGCTTTTCCTCCAAAATGGCTAGCCTATTTTTCCAACATCATTTATTGAATAACCCATCGTTTTTTTCCATAAAGTTCAAGTATCTGTGGTAGAATTCGAAATGACTGAGAATAAGACATATAAAAACAACTCTACAAGAATAAATGCCATAAGTGAGATTACAGAAAATGGTAGAGCAGGAAGCTCCACGGTTGGTCTCTCCACCAACACAACCAGGAAGCTGGGAGAACGGTCAGAATCACTATTTCAGAACCCTGGAAGCCTGTCAGACACTCTTAGCACAAGAGCGGGAAGGAAGAGACTGCTGAATCTCAGAAGGGTGCAGCATAGGCAAATCCCCCATTCCTTAGCCCTGCCACAGCCTGCTGGAAGGTGGCCCATATTCCTAGAGCAGCTGGCTGATGCCAGGGTAGACAGTAAGGAGTAAGAACCTTGTCCTCCAAAAACTGGAGGTTATGCATTTTCACGAGTCTGGTGGACCTACACAACTTTGATTTGGCCCCGGCAGGCTGCAGTAGCTTCTGGTGGCATGTATCATAAAATTTAAGAACACCCCTCCATCCAATGTGCACACCCAGATCAGATCCAGACATTTCAGAAAATCTCTATCAGGTCACAGGTAGACTGCATATAGAGCAGAAAAGAAACTTCAGTGACTACACCCAATAAGGAGCACAGACCTTGCATAATAATTTGGAAAAGTCACTACATAAACAGACCACTATAGTCTCAACAAGTAACAAGAGCAATTCCTGAGGAGGGGGAGAATCTGATTTCCAGAGTTACCATCAAGAAAATATAACAATTATAGGCATATACACATCTAAATGAAACCAGAAATCAATAACAGAAGGAAAACTGAAAAACTGACAAATGTGAAAATTAAGCAATATTCTTAAATGATCAATAAGAACTCATGAGGGAATTAGAAGATACTTTGAAACAAATACAATATACCAAAACTTATGGGAAGCAGCAAACACATGTACCAAAACATACTGGAAGAAGCCAAAGCAGTGCTTGGGGAGTAATTTATAGTTGTAAATAACTAAACAGGAAGAAAGATCGCAAATCAATAACCTAACTGTGCACTTAATGACACAGGAGAAGGACAAACTAAACCAAAAACTACCAAAAAGAAGGAAATTATAAAGATTAGAGCAGAGATAAACAAAAAGAAAATAAAAAAATAGAAAAAAATCAATTAAAGTACAAGTTGACTCTTGAAAAAGATCAACAAAATTGACAAGCCTTTAACTGTATTTACTAAGAAAAAAAGAGAAAACTCAAATTATTAAAAGAAGTGAAAGAGGAGTCATTACTGACTTTACAGAAATAAAAAGGATCATAGGAGACTACTATAAAAAATGTAAGTGAACAAACTAGGTAGCCTTAATGAAATGGGTAAATCCAACCAAAACTGGTTCTAAGAAATAGAAAATCGGAATAGGCCCAAAACTAGCAAGGAGATTAAACCTCTCAACAAAGAAAAGATCCCAACCGATGGCTTCACTGGTGAATTCTACCACACATTTAAAGAATACACATCAATCTTTCTCAAACTTTTCCAAAAAATTGAAGCAGAGGCAACAAACACATCCTAATTCACTCATTCTATAAGGCCAGCAGTACTCTAATACCAAAGCCAGATAAAAACACTGCAAGAAAACTATAGACCAATATCCTTTATGAACACTGGTGCAAATAAAAAAAAAAAATACTACCAAACCAAAGTCAGCAGCATATTAAAAGGATGGTATGCCATCACCAAGCAAGATTTATTCTTGGAATGCAAGGATGGTTCAACATATGAAATCAATCAATGTAACACATCACATTAACAGAATGAAGAAAAAAACTAAACGATCATCTCAACTGATGCAGTAAAAGCATCTGACAAAATTCGTCACCGTTTCCATGATAAAAACACTCAAGAAACTACCTCAACATAATAAAAGCCATATATTAAGAACCCACAGCTAACATCATACTCAGTGGTAAAAGTATTAAATCTTTTCCTCTAAGATCAGAAACAAGACAAATATGCCCACTTTTGCCACTGCTATTCAACATAGTATTGGAAATTCTAGCCAGAGCAGTAAAGCAAGAAATAAAAGGCATTTAAATTGGAAAGGAATAAAAATTATTTCTTTGCAATCACATGATCATACATAGAATATCCTTAAGATTCCACACAAAACCGTTAGATTATAATAAATTCAACAAAACAGCAGGATAGAACATCAATGCACAAAAATTAGTTGCATTTTTATACACTAACAATGAACAACCCAAATGGGAAATTAAGAAAGCAATTCCATTTACAATAGCATCAAAAAGAAAATACTTAGGAATTAACCAAGGAGGTTAAAGACTTATACACTGGTAACTACAAAACACTGTTGTAAGAAATTAAAGACACAAATAGACAGTGTGTGTTCGTGGATTGGAAGACTCAATACTGTTAATACTACTACACAAAGCAATATACAGATTCAACACAAGCCCTATCAAAAACTCTTGCCCTTAATTTTAGGTGAATGTGGCATTTCTCTGTATTCTCTGACCTTAGTAACATATACAAAGCTTAAATTTATATAGGTTTTCCTGCTATATAGCAATATTTACAAACTTACAGGCAGTGGTGACCTATATATTAAGAACACAGCTGTTTCAATTGTTTAGAAGACGTCTATAGAAGTAATGATTTAACTCACTAAAAAAACTCCATAAAACACTGTATACCGTAGGGGACTTCAAAGACAATCAAGGAACGTCACTGTCACTGGAGGTATTATAATCTGGTAGATGAAAAACATACATACAACATTGTTATTCAAGGAAAAGCCTTATAAAAGTACCTTAAGAGAATTACAAACCTAGGAGGAATTCAGAGGAGGGGACCTGGTATGCCCTTGAGTTATATGTCCTATCACTATAAATTTTGGTGTTACCAGGGTAAGACCATGACCTGAAGATTATATAATTCTTCCCATCTACCACACACTGATTAAAATAATCTAAGAAATTTGGAAAAATTGGCCTGAGTCCTAGAACCTAGGGAACACTGTTATCTACATGCCATAAAAATTAAAGATATAGTGGATCAGTAACATCCTTCACTTGAAGGGCCCAGAGCTAAAAGCCAAGGTGGGCTGTGGGTCAGACAGAACCTGCAGAATTGCAACATTCAGAGGTGGACGGTATTAGGATACCAAAGGCTGAATGTCACCTCAGCAGGAAAAAAAAATCTTAATATGAAAGGGTGGAGCTCGGGGACCCTAAGAAGGAGGCAAAGGCATAGCCATCATCTGCCAGCTGGGCCAAAGAGACAACAGAGGCTCCAGGTATCACAATTTCACCAACACCAAAGAAAGCGCACACTGAGAGCTGAAGGCCTACCCTCCAGCTCCAGCCACTCCACCCAAGCTGACCCCACTTGTCACTATGCCTCAGCCCTACATCCAGCTTTAAGAACTAAAAGTGGAATCTAACAATATTCAGCTATACAGTGAGGGTCCCCAAATTAATCCACCTACAAAGAGGTAAAATTTAAGACTTAAACAGAATGTTTCCCTCTCAAGAATTAATAAACAGAATAAAACCAACATGGGGTCTGTGAATAGATTCTACAGTTATCAAAAAAGAAAAATATGGCAAAGAATAGACAAAAAGTACATTTTAGATACCATTTTTTAAACTGATGATTTCCATAAACTTCATGAAACATGGTATGAATAAAGCATAAGGAAGATGAGACAAAATAGCAGAATGACATGGGAAAAACAGCTAACTGAATTAAAGACAGCAAATAAGGAAACTAATAGGGCAGAAATTTACAGAGGCAAGAAGAAGCAGAATTACAACTGTAGAAAATGGAATCAATGATGTGCAAGGCACTTTGAGAAACTTCTACTAGAATGCATATGAAAACAGTGACAGAGAAGATAATAGAGCAAGAGAACAGAGAACAGAGATCAACATACAGCTAATTAGTGTCCTTGAGAAAAAGAACCAAACAGAGAAGGTGAAATACTCAAAATATTTAATTGAAGAAAAGTTTCCCAGATCCTTTTGTAGTTCATAAGTGTGGCAATTGGGGTTTCACGCGCAGCGTGAGATGTGCCTCCCTCAAACCTTTTTACCACGTGGGCACATTACTCGTCTGACATGAAAAGAAAAAAAAGTTCCCTTAGTGAATCGTGAGTAGAGTATTCAGAAGAGCCCTGCCTCAGTAGTGGGGACAAATTAATCCCAGACAAATGCAGTTCTGGTCCTGCCAAACAAAGCTTAAAAACAAGTCTCAAAAGGATCAAACTGTTTCCAACTTAATTATGTTCCAGAATGAAGCTTGAGAACATTTACATAATACAAAAATATCCAGCACCAAACAAGGTAAAATTCATATCTGACATCCAATAAAAAAAATCACCAGGCATGCCAAGAAGCAGAAAAATATAACCCATGATATTGAGAGGGGTAAGAAATCAATCAATCACCCTGAAATGACAGAGATTTATACAATTGGTAGACAATTCTATGTTCAAGAAAGTAAAGGAAAGATTAAACATGTTAGGTAGAGAAAGGAAAGCTA
>VBSM01003204.1:1930836-1947016 GCA_008086735.1 Cheirogaleus medius
ATCACTCAAGGTCAGGAGTTTGAGACCAGTCTGAGCAAGAGCGAGACCCCATCTTTACTAAAAATAGAAATAAATTAATTGGCCCACTAAAAAAAAAAAATTTAATTTCACAGACCCAAGCGGTGGTTCAACAAACCCCAAGCATAAGAAATATGAAAAAAATGACACCAAGGCACAGAATAATCAAAATACTTAAGTAATGAAAAGAAAATCTTAAAAACAGCCAGAGAAAAAGGACGCTGGTGTACAAGCCAGGAGACAGTATATAACATTTTTAAGTACTGAAAGAAAAATAAAAAACAAAACAACTGTCGAACTAAAATTCTATACCCAACCAAAATACCTTTCAAAATGAAGGCAAAATATTTTTTTGGACATAAAAAAGTTGAAAGAATTTATCACCAAAAAGATCAAAAGTGAAAAGGACAGGCATGTAAAAACAAAAATAAGTCAAACAACATAATATTAATATCAAAGTAAAATTCAATGTAAAAAGCATTGAATGGGATGAGGTTTATCATTAACTGATGAATTCATTCTATAATTCACAATTAAGGTCTTCTTTGTGAAGTTTTATGTGTCAAACACAGTATAGTGTTAGAAAACAAAACAGCAACAACAAAAAAATTGTAGTAAGAAATATAAATATCCCTCTTTTAATCCTTAATAGATCAAGTAGGCAAAGGATAATAAGTATATATAGATTTACATAGCTATCATTAATAAAGCTGATTTAATGGAAACATGTCAACTTCTGTATCCTACAGATAATATTCCTTCTTTCCTAGTGTCTACAGGACATTTACAAAAATGATCATCTAAGTGGCCACAGAGAACACATCAATAGATTCCCCAAAGCAGAAATGCATAGGGCATATTTGATTACATGTGATTACACAATGTGATGATGCAAAGTGATAAAACTAGAAATATTAAAAGTAGAGGGAGAAGGGGAAAAGGGAATAGGGTAGGAGAAAATTCACTAAATAATTTTATATAAAACCCTGGCATCAAAACTGGACAGGAGAAAAACTACAAGGCAAGCTCATTAACAGAAAAGAAAAATTATAAATCACATGACATTCTGGCTTATTTACTTTCATCTTTTTTGGGTTTAGTGCATCATAAGAGTGATGCACTGAAAAAACCGAGTCACTGGTCCAATCACACTAAGGAAAAGATCTTAGATTATGGTAAAATTACCATCAGAAAGATATTTCACAAGATCTCCCTTGGCTCTCCTCCAGTCAAGACCAACCCTGGTGACACAAAGATCAACTGTACTTCCCTCTAAAAGTGACAGGGAGTGGTGGGAAATACACCTGGAAAGGCTAAAGGGGATGTGGACACTGGGGGCAGTACTGAGTGACAGAGTGACATGCTGTGATATATGGCTAAGGAAGGTTAATCTGTTGATGGACTAAAGCAGGAGAAGGTCTGAAGTAGAAACTAATTGTAAGATTTCAACGAGCATATTCTAGGTTTAGAAGTTATGAAAGTAAGAGTGGGAATGGAAAATAGAGGTAGGACTGATGAGACTGACAGAATTGGTAGGCAGGAAGATGTAGAAGTAATGTAAAGTACAAATGATATCATCAAGAAAGTGAATAGATAACCCACAGAATGGAAAAAAATATTTGTGGATCATATAACAAATAAGTGACTTGCATCCAGAATACCTAAAGAACTCTTACAATTCAATAATAAAAAGACAAAAAACACAACTGAAAAATGGACAAAGGATGTGAATAGACATTTCTCCAAAGATATACAAATAACCAATGAACATATGAAAACCGCTCAATATCATTAGTCATTAGAGAAATGCAAATCAAAACTACAAAATACTTTTCACCTACTAGAATGGCTGTGATAAATAAGACGGACAATAACAAGTGTCAATTAGGATGTATACGGATTAGAACTCTTATACATTGCTGGTGGGCATGTAAATGGTACAGCTGCTGTGGAAAACAGTTTGGCAGTTCCTCAAAAAGTTAAATATAGAATTACCATGTAATCCAGAAATTCTACTCCTAGGTATACCCAAGAAAAATGAAAACACGATATCCACACATGTATTTGAATGTTCATAATAGCATTATTCATAAAAGCCAAAAAGTGGAAACAACCATAATGTCCATCAGCTAATGAGTGGATAAACAAACTGTGGTATATTCACAGAATAGAGTATTATTTGGCAATAAAAAAACAATGAAGTACTGATAGATGTGACAATATAGCTGGCCCTTGAAAACCTTACGCTAAATGAAAGAAGCCAGACACAAAAGGCCATATCTTGTATGATTCCATTTATATGAAATGTCCAGAATAGACAAATCCATAGAGACAGAAAGTAGATTAGTGGTTGCTGGGAACTAGGGGTAGAACAAATGGGGAGTGACTGCTAATTGGGTTTCTTTGGGAGGACAAAAGTTCTAAACTTAGATTGTAGTAATGGGTATACAAACCTGTGAATATATTAAAAAACTCAATTGTTTATGAATTATATCTCTATAAAGGTGTTTCAAAAATGGAGTGGCCAAGCATGGTGGCTCACACCTGTAATCCCAGCACTCTGGGGGGCTGAGGTGGGAGGATCACTTAAGGCCAGGAGTTCAAGACCAGCCCGGGCAACATAGTGAGACCCCATATCTCTACAAAAAAAATTTAGCCAAGTGTCATGGCACACACCTATAGTCCCAGCTACTCAGAAGGCTGAGGTGGGAGGATCGCTTGAGCCTAGGAGTTTGAGGTTACAGTGAGTACTCTAGCCCAGGCAACAGAGACCTTGTATCAAAATAAATAAATAAATAAAAAGTAAAAATTAGAGTAATACAAGGTAAACTGAGGTACCAATTCTGACCTTGAAGTTTCATGACTGGGTGACTAGGAAAATGTCATCATTAAAAGGAATAACAACAGCAACTACTATTTATTAAATACAGAAGATATTAAACATAAAATATTAAGCAGAAGATGAAGTGCAACATATTGAAGGATCCCTGAACTAGATGACTTCCAAGATTTCTTTGATGAACTTAATAGTAGCCACTATTTATTATTCAGTTGAGAAACTGTATGTCAAGTTTTATACACTATTTAAACACAGATTAAACATTCTAAAAACACAAATGACAGCAATATAATACGGAAAGGGACCCACCAGCTACTTGTCTTGAAGTCCTCCAGAGATCTCTTTAATCAGAGCATATGGTAATCTGCATGTTTACTGTAGAATGCACATTTAAATGTAGTAAATGTTGCTTCAATAATTTAAAGTCTGGCATAAATGTACAAAACTAACCAACACCCTATGCCTACCAAAGTTCTTTTTTTAAATAGATGGGGTCTTGCTATGTTGTCCAGGCTGGTTTTGAACTCCTGACCCCAAGTGATCCTCCTGCCTCAGCCTCTCAGGTGGGACTACAGGTGCGAGCCACCACAACCCCCAAAATTCTTTACATTAGTCAAATGCTTGACAGTACACAAAGTAACACTTACGTAAACCCAAGTCTTGCAACACCCCTGTATCGTCATACTTATTTTAAAGATGAGTGTACTCAGATTAAAAGATCTCAGAAGTGGCATGTCAGGATTCAAACAGAAGTGTAACTCCGAATCTAGTTTTGTTTTTTTTTTTGAGACAGAGTCTCACTCTGTTGCCCTGGTTAGAGTGCGGTGGCGTCAGCCTAGCTCACAGCAACCTCAGACTCCTGGGCTCAAGCAATCCTTCTGCCTCAGCCTCCCGAGTAGATGGGACTACAGGCATGCACCACCATGCCCTGTTAATTTTTTCTATATATTTTTAGTTGTCCAATTAATTTGTTTCTATTTTTAGTAGAGACGCGGTCTCGCTCTTGCTCAGGCTGGTTTCGAACTCCTGACCTTGAGCAATCCACCCGTCTCGGCCTCCCAGAGTGCTAAGATTACAAGTGTGAGCCACCTTTTTGCGCCCAGCCCAAATCTAGTATTTTTCTAAGTTAAAAAAAAATATATCACTTAGCAGAAAAATTTCTCTGAAATGCTCTATCAGGGCAAAGTATGGCAGTGACTGGCCTTAAAATGTGCAACATCTCCTCTTCAGATGAGAAGAAGTAAAAAATCTTCCGATCTAGAGCAATTAAAAACCTTGACAAACTACATTATTATTTTTGGTGAAAGAGAAATGATTACAGTAAATAATTTTAAAAATTGTACTATGAACAAGTTATAGCTTACCTAATGCAACGCTGTATTCTTGGGATAAAGTTCCTTATGCCATGGCCATCAAAAAGCAATATAATGAATGAGGAAGAGGGACTCATTTCAGTTTTGCTTCAAATTAAAATGATATTGACTTCTGAAAGGAAAAATCATGGTGAAAACGTAAGAGATGCTGATGCCATTCTTTGTGTATGTGTCTCACTAAAAAACACCACACATGTATATGTTAGTAGCAGAAAAAGAATCACTTTTGGTAATACTAACTTTCATTCTGCAACTTATTAGCTTCTGCCTTTGTATTTTTTTGAAATAAACTTATTTTGTAATAATTTTAGATTTACAGAAAAGTTGCAAAGACAGGGAGTTCCCATACACTTCCCACCCAGTTTCCTTCAATATTAACATCTTACATTACTATGGCACATTAGTTAAAACTAGGAAACCAACATGGTCAATGACTATGTGATTTTGCAGAATTAAAATATCTTTTGGAAAAGTGCTTTTGGTCTCCTGCCCATTGTCAATCAGCATCCCTATATGTTTTCCTAATTGGAACACTTCGGCCACAGAACTTAGTAAAACCTATTTTAAGATTTTTAAAAAACATGCCATCTACTTTATGAAGTTTGATTCATGACTGCCTTCAATTTTAAGTCACAGCTGAATGTTTTACTTAAAAACTTTCAGGGCAAACATTTCATTGTGGTAAAATCTGAGATTTAAAAGAGAAAGTATTGTTCTAATCCTTCACTTATCAGTCATCCTGCCATTACACTTCAATAAAGCCAAGGAAATGTTTTAAACTGCGCCTTCCTATGTATTAGAATTTCAGGATCAGAAGCTCAAATCAAGAAAGCAGAAAGGAAAAACGGCATTCCTTTCATGAAATTAACTACATACCAACAAATAAATTTTTTCCCTTAATATGTTACAAATAAGACAAAAGTCTCTTCTATTCTAATTGCAAATATAAATAAGGTGAAAAGGAAAAGTTCATGAAAATGATATAGAGACTAGTAATTGATTTTAAGACACACATTTCTTCCCATTTTAATATTTCTGGAATTAGGACAAGATCACCAGGTGGAAGTTTTTTAATAGTTGTCACTGCCTAAGATAATGATAGAGCACTTTTGAGAGCTTTATCAGTGTTGTTTTTTAATCAATGTTTTTGATGGCACAAAGGATGACAACTGTGGAAAAACCATGGACACAACTCTAAATTTAAAAGTATACAAAAGAGTAGGACTTAGAATGTCAAGAAGTTTAATGAACACTTTAACCAATTTATTCTTATTTTTCCTTTCTATATATGCATGAGAATACACATTGACATCATTTTTAAAATGTCTAAGTCTAAAAGTGTTTTCAATAATAAAAAGTCTAAAAGGTAAGAAAGCATTATATCATTGCTTAATTGGTAGTGTTTTTCTCTTCATTAGTGATACATAAAATAATTGGTGGCATCTAGGGTTCAATGAAATATAGTAGTACTTTTTCTGCTACATCAGTTTGTCTTTAAGGTAGTTTATCAAGCTTAAAGGCAAACTAATAGCCTGAGTAGGAGAACAGAAAACAAAAACAAAGGCATCCTCCACAAGAAAACACAAGAAATACATAATTTTGCACTATGATAATAAAAGGGCTACCTTTCCTACCTTACCAATTTTCTCCATGTGAAAAGTAAAATCATTCTCTAGTTTCCTACTTATGCAGCAGATTCTTGCACTGATTCCAAGAAAAGTGGAAGGAGGAGAGCCAGGGTGGGAATCCGCTGCAAGTAGAAAGCTTGAGGAAGATTTTAGCTAAATTTATTTAACTAAACTTCTTTTCTAAGGACCTCAGCTTTACCCACTGCTATGAAGAGAGTTGGCATCAACTAACATAGGTTCAACTAAATGGTCCAAACAGCTCCTGTTTCCTTGGCTTTATTGAGTTTGTTAAAAATCCCATTTAAAAAGAGCTTATTTATTTCAGGAGTCTCCAATGAGTTTTTTTGTTTGTTTGTTTTACTTTTTTGTACTGTGTAAAATAGATACAATATAAAACTTAAAAACTTACTATTCTAACCATTTTTAGTTGTACAATTCAGTGGCATTAAGTACATTCACAATGTTGTGCTACCATCATGACAACCCCACTTCCATAACTTTTTCATCATCCCCAAAACTCTGTATTCGTTAAACAGTAACTCCTCCTCTCAACCCCGGGTAAACCATATTCTTCTTTCTGTCTCTATGGATTTTTCTATTCTAGGTACTTCATTTAATCTCAAACATTATTTGTCCTTTTGTGTCTGGCTTACTTCTCCAGTGGTACTGTTGTAAGGCAAAGAATAAATCCCTAATTATTAGGTCTCTCATAATTTAACTGAACATACCCAAAATCTCTCAACTAAGCATGCAACTCTCCCAGAAATCCTGCTACTGTTTCAAGCCCCAAGGGAGAAGATCTCACAGCCTGACTCTTCCTAAGCCCATAGATAGACCTGGTTAAACAGAAGTGATTCAAAGTACAGGCTCCTGAGAGCCTTGGAGGCCATACTGGGGAAAGTGGATAGAGCAAAGGGACGCGTGGAGCTGTGCAGGCCTAAAAAACCACAAGCAAGAAAAGGCTAAGATTCATCAAGTTGTTTGGCACTGAGATGGGCCTCCTGTCTGCCTGCCAGGCACTCCTGCACCCTGACACTTAGGTTGGGCGACACCTGTCAAGAGTTGAGGCCAGACTGCGGTCGGTCGAGTCACTGAGAATGTCACCAGTTGCAGGGAGCTTCACGGGGTCATGAGTCACCTTCCATGGCTCAGAGGTCCGGACAGGGCTGCCCCGCCCAGACAAACCCAGTTAGGCCAGAAACAAGAGAAAAAGACGAGAGAAAGACCATATTGGCAGAAAGAGAGCAACAGACAGATAGCCAAAAAGCCGGACTGACAGGCCCTAAATAAGAGTCAGGGCTGAGTATCACACACAGAAGCAAGGTGGAGACAGAAATAATGCCAGGATCCAGATACACAGAGGTATCTCGAGAGACAAAGTGGAGAAATACTAAGTTGACAGGGGCTGAGTTGAGAGCCAAAAAGACAGGTCACAACAGGTGACAGAGACAGCAACAGAAGTGAAACAGAGAAGATATCAGCTTAGTCCAGACGCAGCCCTTCTACTGGCCTCGGCCGGGCCTTGCGCACGGGTGCCTTGAACCCAAGGCCGCCAAGCCGGGACCACCTTGCGCCCCGAAAGGCCAACGGACGGACGGGGGCGGGATCTCTAAGCGCAGTGGCCGGCCGAGCTGCGCCGCCGCGGGGTGACCTTGGGCTAGACGCTGCCCTAGGGATCTTGGCGTCGCGGTCTGCGCGCCGGGTGGGCTGGGGACGGAAGGAGTCGGATCTGGTGCACCCGGACTCCAACTGCCGGCGCGCGGCTTCAGCATCCCGGTCGACCAAATGGGCCCAGCGGAATCGGCGGCGCGCGCGCTGGGGCCTGCGAAGAAGTCTTTAACGCTCCCCACTGGTTTCTCCTCCCCTATCCTTGCCGCCCGTTGTCCCGACCCCACTGTACCTGCCAAGGGCTCACCGCTCACATCCCCCACCAGAGGGATCTCCGCCGCCGGCGCCAGGCCTGTTTAAGCCGTCGCCGCCGCGACAGATTCAGCCTGCGCCTCCCGCCCCAGGAAATGCTTCCCGGTCCCGCCCCCGAAACTGCCAGTGCTTCCGGGGGTGCGTCAGAGAGAAAGCGGTGTGCGCATGCGGGACTCACACACGGGGCGAGGCGTCGGGAGAGCGAGCGCCTGCGCAGTACAGTCTGTAGCGGGTCAGTCAGGTAGGGACTGACTACTCTGTTGGATGTGAGAGAGCCGATGCTAAATTCGAAACCCTGTTTAAACCTTGCCCTTTCTCAGCTTCCCTAGCGGAGACTATGTCAAAATCCGTTTCTGTCTCCGCAGCACCCATCCTGCGGTTTGGCATGTAGTGGATGCACAGGAAATGTTCGTGGAAAGGACCTGTCCCCTTCTGTGTAGCTGGCATTGTGCTGGGCATCAGGGTGGCAAGAGTCGCAAAGATGGTGGGACAAGAACGCTTCCTCTATCCTACAATTCTCCCACCCTCAACAACCCTCCCTACCTCTCCCTCTTCTCCATGTTAGTGTAGAAGAGAAGAAGGTCTGTAGTGGTGGGACTCGAGCTTCTTACCTGTGGACCTCTTCAGAGACCACATCCCCTTTGTGAAAGAGCTAATTCATGGTAACCTGAAATCCAGGCAGCAGCAGGGATTTATCTGGTCAGAGTGGCTTCTGGATATAGGCTGGATGCTCTCACCGGGCCAGACCCGCAGTGTCCATATTATTAATATCTCCGTCTTAGCTCAAACTGCCCAATTTTCCAGCTGTTGTCTTTCTTCTTGGGCTTCAGGACCCAGGAGTGTTCAGAGAGGAGGATGAGACTCTCTGGGGGAATTCTACAAGAAAATTCTGGGAAACAAAACCAAAGAAAACAAATATGGAAGTACAGAAATGGGAATGAGTGCAGCACAGTTTGTCAAAGATTCTGCTGCAAGGGTGTATGCTCCAGTCCTTTTTTTTTAACCCACCTGTGGCACAGGTCCTCAACCAAAGCCTCCAAGAATTCCTACAGATAGGATCTTCTAGTAATTCCCCTCCCTCTTTTGGCTCTCTTTTAAAAAACCTCATTTTAGTTATCTGACTTGATTGTTCACAGTTACAAATTGAACTCCTTGTTCTACTACTTTTCCCCCCTCTTCACTACTGCACTTGACTAGTCTTAAAAAATAAATAAAAAATTAAAAATCTCATTTTGTTTAGGTAATAGAGGAGATCCCTTGATCTCAGGGGAGGTAGACCTTCACCTCAGCTGAAATGGATGATTCAATTGGCTCAAACTACTCCTGGTAATGTCTTTCTTATTAGCTAGTAATTGGACTAGGCATGGTCATGTGACCAACTTCTTGCCAATAATAAGTAGAAATCATTGAGAATTCTGAGGTTTTTCGTTGTTGGTTAATTAATTAGCTAATTAATTAAGACAGGGTCTTGCTTTGTTGCCCAGGCTGGAGTGTAGTAGTAGGTTCATAGCTCACTGTAATATAACTTCGAAGTCCTGGGCTCAAGTGATCCTCCCACCTTGACCACCCAATGAAAAAGTAATTTTTACAGATATCCCTAGGACTTCTAGTTAAATATGCTCCTTAAGTGCTTTGCCACATTTATTTTATTGCTGCTTCTAAGTGGAACTGAAGCTTGGAAGTTCAGCCACTATCGTGCCTATAAAGTGAGAAGCAAATGCTAAGTCTGGCAAATCAGGAAGATTGAGAGAGCCTTGGTCCCATGACATTAGGCTACAGTTCCATGTTTGGACTGCTTAGTCTTAGATACTTTGTTGCTCAAGCCAAATGAACTTCTTCCTTGGACTTTGTTTCCAGCAATAATGAGGACTATATATATCCAAATATTACTGCAACAAAATACATAAAATTACTAGGAGAAATGTTGAAATATCCTTTCAAATGTATGGGTAAGCTTGCAAGAAAGTCAGGAAAATTATCTGAGGCTAGGAAGAAAGCAGGAACAGAAAGCTAGGAAGTTAAAGTTGATGTTCAGAAGTTATGCACAGGTACAGCCTGCATCTGTTCTGATCGGTTAGTGCATGTGCTATATGTCAAATATTGTGAAAATCATCTCTGGAGATAAGTAAACACTGATACTACTACCAGCTATAGGGTTCAGGCAGGATAAGAGCCAAATTTCAACATCAGGTTGGCACCCAAGGGGAAATAATATCCTCAGGGAAAGGATAATGGGGGTTGGGGGATCGGCCATGCAGAGGTGGGCAGCAAGGTAAGTTGTCTCTCTTTGCCTTGGCTCTGAGTGGAGGAAGAAAACATTGCTCCTCACATGTCCACACAATTTGCATGATCCAAAAGCCCACAAGCTGAACATCTTAATTTAAAATGGACCTGGCTGGGTAGTGCCTATAGTACTTGGCCAAAATAAACACAAATTCTCTCTGGAAGAACTCACTGTCAACCCAAGTCTCAAAGAATTCCCACAGATAGAGTTCTAAACAATATTAACTCACAATCAGAAACCATAAAACCCAGGAGGACATATGTAGAGAAGACAAGCAGCAGAGGCAGATCCTCAACTATTTTAGATATTAGACATTTTAGAACCAGAACATAAAATAAGCATATTTTAAAAAACAAAGAGGGAACTAAAAGCACAAGTGATAACCAGGATACTCTTGAAAATTACCAGGCAAATGTGAAAGGGATCCACATAGGGGTTTCAGATATGCCTATTATAATAGTTTGAATGTGTGGCTCATTGGAAGGATTAAATTCTAACTGAGGTACAGCTGAAGAGGTGAACTGGAAGGTAAATATGAAGAAAATAATCTAAAAGGCAACCCAGAGAGCCAAGGAAATGGAAAAGAATGAGAAGGTCCAGCATATGCCTATCAGTCACGTTAACAGGAGAAAGTAAAGTGAATGTGGGCAAAACAATTATTAAATAATGATAGCTGAGAATTTTCCAGATTAATGAAAGATAAGAATCCCCAGAAAGCACAATGAATCCCAAGAAGGATAAATAAAAAGAAAATCTAGATCCATTCTGGTGAAACTCTAGAACACTGAAGAATAAGATATGATATTAAAAGCAGATGAAGAGGAAAAATCAGATAATCTATGATAGAATGACAGTGATACTAACTCCTGACTTACCAATAGCAATAATGGGAGAGCTGATAATAATAGCATGAAATAATACCATTAATGAAGCATTAACATTAATGTGATGAGAGAATAACTGTTTACTTAGAATTGTATACTTAGCAATATCATCTTTCAAGAGTGAAAACACAATACTTTTCAGATCAACAAAAACTAAGAGTTACTACCAACAGAACTTAATTAAAGGATCTTCTAGAAGATATATTTCAGGAAGAAATAAAATTATCCCAGGAGGAAGATCTGAGGAAAAATAAGGACTGGTGAGCAAATAAAATGGCAAACATGGATAGATAGAAACAAAAATCAAGGGCAAAAACCAATAATAGCAATTTGTAATTTGTGCAGTTTAAAAAGGCAAAGCCAAAATAATGGAACAATAATATATAAAGTATAAAAGGATTATTGAAATTAAGGTATTATAAAAGTATGTGTGAGTTATCTGTTGTATAACAGATATATAACCTCAGAGGCATGTAACTACTATATTTGTTTATTGCTCACACATATGAAGTCTGCTAGAAGTGGGTCGGGAAGCACTGCTCAGCTTGGCTAGGCTTGCTCATATGACTGGGGTATCTGGGATGGCTTTGGCTGGGGGCCTTGACTCTGCCCAATGTGCCTCTCATTCACCAGCTGGGTAGCCTGGGAAAGTTCTTGTAGAAATGGCAGAGATGCAAAAGGAAGCAAATATAAATACACAAGCAACTTTTCTACACTCTTCTTACATCTCACTGGCCAGAGCATGTGACATGGCTGAGTCCAGAGTTGTAGTAGGAGGGAGATATGAGAGCTTATGGCAAAAGGTTTGTGTATAGGAAGTGGTGAAGAATTGAAGTTATTAGTTCAATCAATCCAAGGTCCTTCCATTGTCCATAAAAGTATTGACTAATTTTAGACTTTAAATATGAAAGTTAAAACTTTGAGGGTTACCATTGAAATAATAAAAATAGAGTTCTAAGCTAAGGCAGAAGGAAAATTGCAGAATTTTTTTAAAAGAAGGAAAGACAGAAAAGGAAGGAAATAAAGGCAGTAAGAGAACATAAAAAAATGGAAAAAGTACAAAGTACAAAATAAAATGGAAAAATTCAAATGTATCAGTAATCACAATAAATATATATTTTAAAAACCCTAAACCTAGTTAAAATATAGATAGTAATGTTAGGTACTGTGTTTCCCTGAAAATAAGACAGGGTCTTATATTTAGTTTTCCTCAAGAAGACACCCTAGGGCTTATTTTCAGGGGATGTGTTATTTTCCCCTCAAAGCTTCAGCTTGCAGCACGCACAGGATGGCCGGGACCTGACAGGGGGAGCCGACCTTGTTGGTGGGGCTGCGCGTACCTTTCTGGTCACCTCTGGGATAGTAGCTGTCATGATGGGGCAGATGAAAGGGCTGCTCGTCTTCTTTACCGCTCCGCGACGACATGCATGGCTTGTGCAGATACACTGCATAGCCATGCCCATCACTAGGTCTTATTTTCGGGGTAGGGCTTATATTGCGCAAATGCTTAGAAATCCTGCTAGGGCTTATTTTCGGGGAAACATGGTAGGTAGGATCTCTGGCTCTTCTCAGGACAAGGGCTCCCTGCTTTTATGCTGTCTCAAGCAATTGCTCCACCTGGGAAGAAGGATAAGGGCAGGCATTCCATTTGCTGTTGCCCCACCCTTAATCCTATCCCTAGCAACTGCTACACCTGGGGAAGGAGGGCATACTTTTTCAATCCAGGAACTCTCCAGCCCAGGCATGGTAGGCTTTAGAAACTGACCTAGAGTAACCTAAGGGTAATTATTATGCCATTAGCTTGAATCTGCATTGTGGTTCACTGCCCCTCTACGTGGGCTTTTGGAGAGAGAGCTCGTATATAGAATTTCGAGGACACCTGTTGATCATTTGATACCATCCCACATCTCCCGAGAGCCCGCTCCCAGACTGGGCTAATAAAAGGAAACAATCCGAGAATTGGGAGACAGACAGAGACACTTGTGGAGACAAATCAGTTTTATTTTACAATAAAGAGCTGCTCATGTGAAACTGCTTCCTGCCTGAGGTTATTCCGTTGGTTGCATTTGTCCTGCTGGTGATTTTTCCAAGCAAGGAGTCAGAAAACCAGGATAATATTAATAGTCTGGACTTGACACTTTAGTGTGTCTGGTCATTTTTCAGCCAAGAGCACACCAAGAAGCAAGGGCAGATTGCCACCCTGACAGTAACACAAGACTTCTTAAAAAAATCAAGATATACACTGTTTAACCACAAACAAAAAGAAAATTTGAAGTAAAAGAATGATAAAAGAGGCCAGGGATGGTGGCTCATGCCTGTAATTCTAGCTACTTGGAAGACTAAGGCAGGAGGATCCCCTGAGCCCAGGAGTTTGAGATTACGGTGAGCTATGATGACACCACTCCACTCTAGCCTGGATGACAGAGGGAGACACTGTATCAAAAAAGACTCTATGCAGATTAACTTATATTAACATTGGATAGACTGTAAAGCAAAAAGCTTTGCTAGAAATATTGTGCTGGATTGTATTATTGTTCTCAGTAATGCACTGGCTGTCCCTGTGAGAGGCCCAACTTCCCACCCCATGGATGTCAGGCTTGGTCACCAAAATGTGAGTGAAGTTATGTGTGCTCTCTTGAGCAGAGCTTTAAGAACCATTGCTCTTTCCTTTTGACACAAGAGCACATCCAGGTGTGATCAATTGTTCCTCCTGCCTGGGTCCTTGCACGAAGATAACATACAGGGGTCCTCAAACTTTTTAAATAGGGGGCCAGTTCACTGTCCCTCAGACCGTTGGAGAGTGCACACTGTGGGCCCGGGATGAGTCGGCTACTAAGCAGGACAGGCAGCTGCAGCAAAAACACCCGTTGGGCCAGATAAATATCCTCGGCGGGCCGCATGTGGCCTGCGGGCCATAGTTTGAGGACGCCTGGTGCCATAGAACAAAGAATGGGTAGTGCCACAAGTGACCCACAAAGGACATACAACATGAGTGAGAAATTAATCCTATTGTTGTAAGCCTCTGAGATTTTGAAGGTAGGTGTGGCAAAGTGGCTTTCTTTGATTAATATAATGTGAAATGTGCATCACTTCCAAAAGGGCACTTTAAGAGCGAGTCCATGATTCATGCTACCATGCTGTTACAGCAGCCTAACTTAGCAAAAGATGACTAATACAAATAGGTGATTTTATAATGAGAAAAGGTTCAACTCACCAGGAGTACATAATAATTCTAAATTGTATCCATATAATAGCTTGTATCCATATAGTAGCTTGTATAGAGTAAACATTGACAGAACTATAGGAACAAATAGGCAAACTCACCATCATAGTGGAGATTGTGGAACCCATTAGTTGCCATGGTTTGAGTGTATGTGTCCCTCCAACATTCATATGTTGAAATCTAGGCTGGGCGCGGTGGCTCACGCCTGTAATCCTAGCACTCTGGGAAGCCGAGGCGGGAGGATCGCTCAAGGTCAGGAGTTGGAAGCCAGCCTGAGCAAGAGTGAGACCCCGTCTCTACTAAAACTAAAACTAAATTAATTGGTCAACTAAAAATATATAGAAAAAATTAGCCAGGCATGGTGGCACATGGCTGTAGTCCCAGCTACGTGGGAGGCTGAGGCAGAAGGATTGCTTGAGCCCAGGAGTTTGAGGTTGCTGTGAGCTAGGCTGACGCCACGGCACTCTAGCTCAGGCAAGAGAGTGAGACTCTGTCTCAAAAAAAAAAAAAGAAAAAGAAAAAGAAAAAGAAATCTAATCAGTAAGGTGCTGGTATTAGCAGATGGGGCTTTTGGGAAGGTGATTAGGTCATAAGGGCCCCACCCTTGTGACTGGGATTAATGACCTTATAAAAGAAGTTCAGGGAAGCTGTTCACAATTTTTTGCCCTTTTTCTCCTTCCACCCTCCTGCCACGCAAGGACACAGCATTCAAGGAGACTTGATCTTGGACTTTCTAGTCTCCATAACTATGAGCAATAAATTTATGCTATTTATAAAATACCCAGTCTCAGATGTTTCATTATAACAGTACAAATGGACTAAGACAAGACATACATAGAACTCTCCATATAAGAATTGGAGAACGTATGTAATTTTATGACATGTTTAGAGCATTTATAAAACTTGCATGCTAGGCCATAAAGCAAATTTCAAAGAAATGGAGTCATATAGACTATGTCTCTAACCTCAGTGAAATTAAGGAATTGATGACAAAAAATAAGTAAAAAATATTCTGTATATCAACAACACATATGAAAAGAATAGGTTAGAAAAGGAGATCATAATGAAAATTTAAAAATATTTATAAGTGAATGCTAATGGAAATACTATATTCCAAATCTGCATTGTCAGAAAAAGAGTTTTAAGAGGGAAATTTATATCTTTTAATTCTCATATAAGAGGAATGATGTAAGTTAATGAGTTAATTACTTAAAAGGTTAGAAAAAGGAAACAAAGTAAACTCAAGGAAAATAAAAGGAAGGACATAAGAATGACAAGATCATATATTAATTAGAAAATTAGATGGATTTAATAAGGAAGATCAATAGAGCCGAAAGTTAGTTTTTTGAAAAGACTAATAAACTGACAGATAGTGGCAAAATTGATAATATATATATCAAAGATATCTCTCTGTAAATCTGTATCTATCCATATCTATCTATCTATTCAGAAAGAATAAACAAAGTCCTTGTTTAAGCCACTGTTTCGGAGATTTCCTCTTACTTTCAGCCAAATATATTTCCAACTGATAAACCAATCATAACAGAAAATAAAAGATTGTGTTTTAAACCTATGACCATCTTCTAAGGAGGGTAGAATTTGCTAGAGGGAATAATCTTAGGAAGGCTATTCTGTGTAACTGAGAATCTCAATGTGTTTTTGAAATGCAAACCTCAGCCCAGAGCTGTCTGAGATTAGGGGCTACAGAAGCTAAAGGCAAGTGTATCAGTTAGCCATTGTTAAATAGTAACAACTTCCAACTTGGTGGAGTAAAATAGCAACAATGTGTTCTTTCTCTTTAAACTGCATCTCTAGCTGAGCATGCTTCTCTCCAGTTCGAGGCTGCAATGAGCCATGATCATGTCACTGCACTGCAGCCTGGGTCACAAAGCGATCAATCAATCAATCAATCAATGTATAAGGATACATATTTTTAACTTCCACACAAAGCTATACACTATCTTATTTGTCCTTAAACATTTGCGGCTCTCTGTGTATTTTTTTTTTTTTT
>VBSM01003204.1:1951055-1984983 GCA_008086735.1 Cheirogaleus medius
CGAAGCCTCTCCTTTCCCCACTGCTCTGTGGGCCACCTCTGTCACATATCGGATGTCTGTGTGGGAGGGTCTGTTTCTGGGCTCCCCTTCCCCTCCCCGGTCTTTGTGTCTCCTCGTGCTGACACCATATTGTCATCATTACGAGAGCTTTGTGATGAGTAGGTCCTGGCACCTGCTACCTGTTGTTTTTGAGAGTGATTCAGTTATTCTTGGCCAGAAAAAATGGATGTCGGATCTCGTCACTCCCAGCCTAGACTCCTCCGAGGGCTTATTGAGAGGAACTAAGGCCGGGAAAGCAGCAAGGCCTCGGGAGGGGCTGAGACAGGCCAGGGTGGTGCCAGCACCCAGCCCGCACTTTCTCTGCCCCATGGCTTTCCTCCACCAGCCTCCCTTCGCTCTCGAGGCTTTATTTCATAGGTCGGAGGAGCCCTCTGGCTCTTTATGTAAGAGTCACTGTTTCCTCAGAGTCCCCGCAGGAGACGGGCAGCCGGGAATGACCAGTGAGTGAGGGAGGTCGTGTGGGAGGAGATGGTGGCAGCTGTCTGCACACTGCCGGTTACTGTGAATGAGGAAACTGGGCTCCACTGGCCCCAGGTCTTCACGCACACCCACTGTCTGTACCCTTTGCCACGTAACGTCGTGGCCCTTCCCACCAAAGGTGGAGAGCGCTCCCCACCCTTGACTGCTCTTGGCCAAGAAGACATGGGTGGGAGAGGCCTGGGCCTCATCTCAGCGAATGCCACCTCCAGTTGCAGAAATGTGTCACTGAATACTTCTCTTTCCTTCACAACTCCCCTCTGATCTGTTCCCAAGCTTGGACTCGACTGGACTCGACTTCCGGCTTCTATCTCCCACATCCACCCACTTATCTCCACTCCTGCCTCTCTGCCCTAGTGCAGGACACCCCCACACCCATCTGTCACCTGACGCCAGCAGTGGCCGCCTAACAGGTCATCCTGCCTCCAGCCTCCCGTGGGTGCTTCAGTGTGCAGCCAAGGGGTGTGTCACACTCCTCCCACTTCCCGTCACTCGTGGCTCTGAGGCCGAAGTCCAAGTCCAATCGTCCAATCTTTCCGTGTTTAGTTTCTGGAAGGTGCTGAGCATCCTCCCAGCTTACGACACTTTCACCCGCTGTTCCCTTTGGCTGGGACGCTCCCCCTAGTTGCTTCCTCTTCCCTGAGCTCTTCCTCCTCTTCTTTTCAGGTCTTGCTGTGGACGCCACTTCTTCTGGAAAGCTTCCGTGACCCCTCTGTCTTGGTTTGCTGCCCCTCCTCTTTTCTCCCGGGGCACCTTGCCCTCGCCCTAGGACAGTGCTTTTTTGTTCATCCCACAGATATTTATGTCATACCTACTGTGTGCCAGGCCCTGTGCAATGGTGAACAAAACAGGCATGTTCCCTGCTTACTCAGAATTTATATTCTAGTTGAGAGGACAATTTAACAAAAGGGGGCAGATAAAAACAGCTGTTGCAAGTAGCAATATATTCTATGAAGATGAAAAACAAGGGACTAGGATAAAAAATGGCAGGGCAGTTCTTTAAAAAGGGTGGTCAGGAAAGGACTCTATGAGGTGTTCCCATGGCATGAAGAATTTTTAACTAGAGAAGTGAAGGGAACAGCACTGTAGACAGGGGAGCAGCCTCTGCAAAGTAGCTGAGGTCAGAAAGAACTTGGTGTGTTTGAGGAGATGAGAGGCCCACGTGGCTGGAGTGTGGGGCATGCAGAGGGGGAGAAGGGGCGTGAGAGGATCCCAGCCTCATCTAGAGTGTACAGGACCTTTTTGGATATGACAAGGAGCTTAGAATTTATTTTCTAGACAATGGGAGCCATCAAGATTTCCAGCAAGTGATGAATGTGACCTGATTCACATCTTTTTGTTTGAGACGGGGTCTCACTCTGTCACCTGGGCTAGAGTGCAGTGGCGTTATCATAACTCACTGCAACCTCAATTTCCTGGGCTCAAGTGATCCTCCTGCCTCAGTCTCCTGAGTAGCTGGGACTACAGGCATGTGCCACCATGCTTGGCTAATTATTCTATTTTTGGTAGAGACAGGGTCTCACTATGTTGCCCAGGCTGGTCTTGGACTCCTGGCCTCAAGCGATCCTCCTGCCTCAGCCTCCTAAAGTGCTGGGATTACAGGCGTGAGCCACCGCGCCAAGCCTGATTCACATCTTAAGGTCCGATTGGCTACTGTGTGCAGAATGGATTGTACAGGATAAGGGAGTCTTGGGATCCTGGTGGGAAACTTTTGCAGAGGTCCAGGGAGAGGTGAACATGGCTTGGAAGGAGGGGTAACAATTATGGGACAAAGGTGAGGGTCTGTGGTGTGTTCTAGAAGTTAGAAGGATAGGCCTTGCAGGACTGACAATGGGGTGAGGGAAGGAAGTTTAAGAAAGTTCTCTGGCTTTGGGGTTCACTCAGCCTGAGTGTTTTCATCTGTGAAATGGGCACAACAGTGCAACCACAGCACCCGCGTGGAGATAATGAACACACACGGTGAACACGCAGCCACAGGCCACCAGGGTTACTATGTATATCTGGGTTATCACACTGGGTTGCATCCCCCAAGATCCGAGTCTGAGTCTGATTTCTCCCTCGACCCTAGGGAATAATAGAGCGAACAATTTAAAAGCCTAAATTGTGTTTCTAAAATGTTTCTGGAAGCACCAGGCCTGATTTTCTTTGATGCCCTCCTCTCGCTTCCTGCCCAGAACTCAGAATTGGTCTCCAGCGGGCCTCTGGGGAGCTGCAGTTCAGAGCATGGTCAGCAGATGGCGCTGGAAGCTAAGGGAAGACCCCTCCTTCCTTACTCCCACCCCAGCCCTCCTTGGTGGCCTTGACCATCCTTCCCTCTGGGTTTGCAGAGCCAAGTGCAGCTCCCATGCTACCCTTGCAGCAGGGGTGAGGGGTCTGAGGCCGAGCCCTCCGAAGCCCCCTGGGAACACAGACCCATTTTGGAGAAGCAGAAAGAGAGCCGGAGACCAGGCTGGGAGCCCTGCATGGGGCCTCACATCCTGGAGACCTTCACCTCCACTCCCTGGCCTACCTCCTAGGAAACCACTTTATAAATAGGGCAGGAGGGTCCCAAGTGAGAGGGAGGTTTTCTTCAGAAGAGCCACTTCAGCTGTGAACAAGGAACTATGAAATCTCCTAGAGCAGCCTGTGACCTGCCCGTCCATCCTGCGTAAAATATGAAATAAGAGTTTTAATTACCAAGCTTGGAAGGCAGCCGGCGTGTTTAATATTTAATGTCTCCAATGCTTGTGCCCCAGGCGTGCCAGCACTGACAGAATCAGGGTTTCCCTTGGGTTGCCTCTAAATGTGCTTGGAGAAGGGCCAGGCAGTGCCTTCCCCAGCACCTGGGAGCCTCCTGTGGCCCGGCCTGGGCCCAGGCCTGCCCCGGGCCTCCCACTCCCTAAGGGACCCCTGCCAAGGGGGCCTAGTCTCCCACTCTGGGACCTGGACCTGGAGCCTCCGTGAAGGCATCTAGCACTAGACTCAGCCCAGGGGCCTGGCAGAGGACAGGGGTTGATGAAGTTAGGCACCCTGAGAAGATGGGAATGAATAGAAGAGTCCAGAAAGTGGGGTCTGCATTTGGATTCTGTTTTCCGGCAAGTTGCTCAGCCTCTTTGGGTGTCACTTTCATTATTCATAAGGTAGAGAATGTGTTTCGTATGTTATGGGTTGTTGATAGTAATAGATCGCCATTTTTGTGGCTTAGCATGTACCTGGAACCCAGCTGAGCACTTCATGTGTACCGTGTCTTTGTTGTTTACAACAGCCTGCCAGCTGGCTAAGCTGGGACTGGAACCCAGAACATTCTGACTCCAGAGCCTATGACTCTAAAAGCCTATTTGCAAAAGCACCAGAGCTTTGAAGCTTGAAGGGGACACTGCCACCCAGTTCCAGACCCTAGTTTGTCCTACACCACAGTGGCCCACCCTGCCTCATAGACAACCAAGAAGATGCTAACTCAGGCTCAGGACATCATCCCAAACGAAGTCACCCACACGGCTGTTGTTCATTGCACATTTCTACTTCCTAGCGAGAGGTGGTGGGCACTCAAGCTGCATTTGATTGGCTGATCAGCACCCTAAGTCTGGGTGGAGTTCTCGGGGCCACCTTGGGGCTGGCCATGCACCTCGGTTTGTCTTTAGACTCATGCACCATCCCTTGTCCAGCTGGCTGTGGCCAAGTTAGTGCCTCTGTCACCTTCCTAACAGAGCACAGTGCATGGATGTTAGCGAGTGATGGGGTGTGGGGAGGTACATCAGCAGTTGGAGCCACTTGTCTTAAAAGGTAACTGCATACCTGGTATATAGGAGGCCTCACCAATCCCCTCTGCAGCACATCCAGGAGGGACAGCTAGGATGGAAAAGGAGAGGGAAGTGATGGTGACATCCATTTTATGACCATCAGACAGATGCATGCTGGTCTGATACAGGGACACAGGAAGCCCAGTCCTAGAGGAAGGTGAACGAGTGCGCAACAGTTGAGCGCACACCCTCCACCCAGCCCCGCGCTCCGGCGGTTCCACTTCTGGGTACACATCCCCCAGCAACTCACACACAGGTAGGCAAAGACACTTGCCCGAGGATCTTCCTTGAAGCATTTACTGCTGCTGGCCAACGGCTGGAAACAACCTAAGTGCCCACGCATAAAGGAATGGGCAAGGCACAGGTGATATATGCAGACGGTGGAACCGTGCAGCAGTTCAATGGGATGAACTGGAATGACGTGTGGTTAACACAGGGAGATCATAAGAATGGAACGCCAAAGAAAACGTCTGGCAAATGCTACTGATAAATGCTGCAATATGTGTTTTCGTGGATGTGCACACACACACACACACACACACTGACAAGAGAAGAACATTTGCCTGCGGCGAGAGGGGGAGAAAAGGGAGTGGGTTGGAGGAGGTGGATGAAAGAGACAAAAACAAAAGGAACACGTAAGTGACCGGTAGTGACTGTGAGCTGACTGACGACTGTGATTGATCTAATTCTGCGCATCCAAGGTCCAAGGCAACAGAGGAAAAAAGGGGATCGAGGACTTGTGTAAGGTTTTCATAAAGCTCAGAAATTGTTGGATGTTTGAGGAGTTTCCAAACAAATGTGTCATCCATACGATAGCAGAGCTGGTTCTTGGGCTCTTGCTGGGCTAGGCACGTTCCAGTGTGTTGCACGTTCCAGTGTGTTGTGTGGTTGTCTCACTGTGCCCTCTCCGCCACCCCTTGATGTATTACAGGACCCCTGTCTCCATCAGCCATCAGTGTCAGCCCTGCCCCTGCCCCTGCCCCTGCCCCTGCCTCTGCCCCTGCCTCCCTGCCTGACAAGGGGATCCTGGCCTGGGCTGCGGGAAATGCATTTCTCCAGTGGCCTGGAGGTGGCGCTGTTGCAGCTGGTCCAGGACAGGTGAGCGGCCTGGGCGGGGGTGGGGGGTGGGGGGGTGGAGGACATTCAGGGGATGATGGAGCATCCTCTTGGGTTTGGGTGGGGCCCTGCTCACCAGCTCTAGGGGCAATGGAGAGCGGGGAAGGTGGCCAGGCAGGGCATGGCTCACCTGCGAAAGAGCTTCTCCCCAGAGTCTGGAAGCCTCCCTTCCATTCTTCCCTCCCCCAGCAGCCTCTGGGAGACATTTTTGGAAAGGCCTAGACTCTGGTTCAGAGTCAGGATTCTGGACTGTGGGCAGATAAACCTCGGTCGGCCTGTTGAAAACCCCACCGCCACCCTGGTCCTGCCTTCTTCTCTTTATGGTCAGCTGTGGGGCCTCAGGCCTGATGCAGCCTCCTTGCGGTGGTGGCCTCGGCCTCCGGGCTAGGGGGTGAGGGCTCTGCAAGGGGGCACCACGGGCCGTTCCCAGCACCAGAGGCATCACACAGACATCCCTGCCCCCTGGTCCTCTGGTCCTCAGATGCTTTCTGGTCAGTGATGCCCAGGTGTGCATGACCTGTGATGGGGCAGGTAAGAAGAAGCAAGGGAGATGAGGAACAGAAGCTCCAGGCCCGCTGGCTTGTAAGTCACAGAAATTGACACAAACTCGATTAGGGGAAGGTAGGAGCATTATTAGAAGGATATAGGAATATTTCATGGAATCAGAGGGCAAGACATGCAGCTGGGACTGGGGACATGGAAAGGTCTGGAATCAGGGCAGAAACGTGGACTTTCCTCTCTTCTCTCTGCTTCTCCTTCTGCAGACTGGCTTCCTCTGCCACATCCTGCTGTTCCAGCACCACCTGGAACATGTCCTGGTGTCCCATGCTCCATGTTCCCAGAATTTCACTGGCCCAGGTCGGTCAGAGTTCCCCTCTGGCCAGGGGGGAGGCCTGTGTGACACAAACATGGCCACCATCATGGGTGGCCGAGAGAAGGGTTACTGGAGGTTGTGGGAAGACACCCCAGTTCATGTCTACTGCACCGTGGAAGTCCAAAGGCAGCACTGGAGGCCAAGTGCAGAATGTGGGTGAATGCTCTAGGGCTCGATGAGGTCATGGGTTTTGGGCATTTGGGGCCCAAAGTTTCTGAGAGCCAGGGAACACCTGTGCTGGCTACCTGGCGGGAGCCCAGTGCTATTCACTGGGAACATAGCCTGGCATGTGGTGGCTGCTTGCTAAATAGTTGTTGAGTGAATGAATGAATGGGTAAATGAATAAATGAATGAAGTGCATTCCCTGGACCCCAGCATGGGTGCCGCCTGGTCCGCTAAACTCCCTGATGCCCTCTGTGTCCCACACAGTGCAGACACAGAGGCAGGAACTAGTCACTCTTCATTGTATCAGGTTGCAAGGGCATGCTGACAAGTTCCCCTCACCAACACACTGAGTGTTTGTCCAGCAGTTCACCTCTCCAAAAAAGAGCTCCCCGCCCCCGCCCCCACCCGAGGAAGGAACAGCCGCCCTGCCCAGGGACGCATCTGCCCTGCAGGTACCAAGAGGGAGTGAAAGCTGGGGATAGGTGGTAGGTGAGGGGAGCAAGCTGCCTCCTTTCCTTCGTGATGGGACACAGAGCAGGCACCATCGAGCCAGTCCTCCAGCATCCCGCTAGCACAGCCCAGGACAGAGCCGTGGGAACAGGCAGTTTACTTGGGATGCAGTCCCAGGGTGAGGGGACAGGGAGAACGAGGGAAGGAAGGAGGGAAGGTCAGAGTAAGGATGCATGGCTGGGGTTGCAGCCGTCTGCAGAAGGGGCTCCACTCTTCCAGGGCCTCTGCGAGGGTGTGAATGCCTCCCGAATATCTGCCCAGAGGATGGGGACAGAGCACTGATCCACTGGCTCCTGCCACCACTGGGTGAAGGATGTCTCCAGGGCCACCAGCTCCCTGCGGTTCCAGGTGGCACTTGAATACAGGCTGAACACACAGCCATGGCATCGGAAAAGGGGAAAGACACGTAGTGTGTGCTCAAGGTGACGCTGCCAGTGCGGGGGAGTCTGTGCTCATGTGAGACTGTCCACTGCAGCTGCAGCGGGGATCCGAGGTGAGCAGAGAGGGCGCGGGTTCCTGGGGCCTCCGGAGACCTGCCTCCTCCGGCCGCAATACTCCCTCCGCTCAAGGTCAGGAACTGCTACTGCAGCCCTTCCCGCCTGGAACCCAGGCCTCTCCCCTGGGGCTCAGATCTGCAAACACAACGGGTCCGTTGACATCTGATGCTCTGATGCCTCCCGGGTTCCTCAAACTCAGAGACCAAAACCACACTCAGCACCTTTACACCAAACCAGTTTCTCCTTCTGATTGGAGCCCAAGTGGACAACCTGAGGCTCACCCTTGACTTCTCTGTCTCTGTTACACTCCGCATCCAGTCAGTCACCAAGTCCCAAGAAAATAATCCTATACACAGAAAAGGTTTTCTGCACGAAGATATTCGTGACAGCATTGTTTATCCTAGCAAAAACAAAGCAGAAGAACCACCAACAAGACACCGGCTGCAGACTAAATGTCAGTGCTTCAGTAATGGTTAATGTCACCTTGGTGCATCTTCTTCATGCTGGACCCCTCAGGGTTGCTGCTGTTCAGGCGTCTTCCCTGTGACATGCTTTCTTATGCTACTTGCTTTCCGCTAAGGTCATCCATTCCCATGACCTGGGTTACCCTCTAAATTGAATGTTCCCGAACTCTTCCTTCTGGCTCTGACAGCTCTCTTGAACACCGTAGCTGCGTAACCAACAGCCAGCTGGACACTGCACTTGAATAACCCAAAGCTACGTCAACCTCAAGAGTCCATAACTGAACTTCATGCCCCCACATGGCAAACCGGGTATCCTGACTTACTGGTGGCACCACCATCTCCCTGTGCCCAGGCTAGAGATCCGACGAATGTTTACCCTCCCTCCCCCTCTCTGCAACTCACTCACCAGCAAGTTCTGTTTCTGTTTTCTAAACAGTTCTCAAGAACGCCTGTCTTCATCCCCACTGCCACTAGGCGAGTCCAAACTACTCTCATTTCTATCCCTCCTTCCATCTCGTTCCTTCCCACCCGTCTCCCTCCCTGGGGCCAGAGTGTGCTTTCACAAGCCCACATTGGATTATGTCCGGAGTACATGGATGTGGGGCCTCACTTCCAAAGCCACTCACATGGCACCTTGTAGTTACTGGTGGGGTTGTCAGAGAAGGAGATGTCTCCACATCTGGGTGACAGTCACTCCCAGCCCTGTTTGAAACCCAGCAGTGCCTTCCAATGAGATGAGCTGGCTCTCTTGGGAGGCTCCACCATGTGGCAATGTCTGTAAGCATTCTCTTGTTAATTCACAAATGTTTGTTGAGCACCTACTATGTGCTAAGTTATGCAAGCTCAATGGGGCTTGCATATCAATGGGGATATATCTGTGACCCTCTGTTGTGGACTGAATGTTTGTGTCCCCACAAATCCATATGTTGAAATCCTAACCCCCAGTGTGATGGTAGTTGGGGGTGGGGCTTGGGGGAGGTAATTAGGATTAGATTAGGCCATGAGGTAGGACCTCATGATGGGATTAACGCTGTATAAAAATGGAAGGACATAGAATCTCTCTGCTCTCTGTCTCGTGAGGACACAGTAAGAAGACAGCAATCTGTAAAATAGGAATTGGGCCCTCATCAGACACCTTGATCCTGGACTCCCCAGCCTCCGTAACTGAGAGGTAAATGGTGTTTAAACTGCCCAGGCTACGGTAATTGTTATAGCAGCCTGAGCTAAGACACCCTCCAAAGCTCGGTCCTTCTATACCAAACCTTACTCCTTAGTATTTAATTTCTCTCATCTGGGAGAATTTAAATTAAATTAAAATTTCCTCCTTAAAGGATAAATAGTGAAAAAAAAAAAAAAAGTTGAGCAACACCCTGCTAGACCATGGTGACACAGCAGTTCCAGATCAGATTTGGTTCAGAGAAGACAAACACTAAATTGTCATACAGCAGCCAAGTGCGAGAAGCCAGACTCAAAAGGCTGCACACTCTAGATCCCACTTGTATGACATCTTGTGAAAGGCAAACTACAATTACAGAAATCAGACCAGTGGTTCCAGGGGTTTGGGCCGGGGAGGGGATTGGCTCTAAGGGACATGAGAGAACTTTCTGGGGTGGCAGGAATATTATGTATCCTGACTGCAGTGGTAGTTCCACACCTGTATGTGTTTATCCAGACTCGGCGACCTGAACACTGAAAAAGGGTGAATTCTACTGTATACAGATTATACCTCGAACAACTTGCCTTAAAACGATTATTCAGTTAATGATGTGTTTAGCTTCATGCTAAGCACTGCACTGAATTGGCGATAAGGAAAGCGAGCGACAGGCAGCCGATCTGGTGCAGCCAGGGACACCCCCAGGTGAGGCCGAGTTGAGTGAGCGCTGAGGGTGCACAGGGATCACTGTTGCACTGTGGCAGGTGTTGGCAGAGGGCAGATGTGCCTACCAAGAGGCTATTGAAGTGGTCCAGGTGACATAGGACAAGTCCTTAAACTAGGGTGATGGCAGGAGAGATGGACTAAAGTGGACAGATTATAGAAACATCTAGGGGATAAAGTCAACTGGACTTTGTGGCCAACTGGACAGGTGGGATGGGAAGAGCAAAGGGACTCGGGGTGCCCCGGCTTCTGGCTCTGCTCCTCAGTGTCTTCTGAAGTGGAGGGCCCTGGGAGAAGGCTCGGTAGGTGGAGGAAGACCCCAGGTTCAGTTTTCGCAAGTGGAGTTGGAAGTGTCTGGGGAGAGCACAAGTTAGCCACGGAGTCACCTTCATGCTTCTCTGAAAATGGCTCCCCTCTCCAAACAGGGAAACATTCCTGAACCCCAGCCCATGTCTAATGGGGTCAGGAATGAACCACCTGGGCTGGGGAGAGCCAAGCAGCTTGTGGTTTGAAATGAAAGGCAGATGGAAGGAGAGATGGAGGCAGGGACTGTGGTGACAGGAAGCACCCCCTGAAGGACACACACCCTTGCTGCCGACCCCCTGGCACGGCCCAGGTTCCTGCCCATTCTGGAGCACGGTCGTGCAACTTTTACCTGGATTCTGTCAGATACTCTAACGTTCTCCCAACAATCCCCTGGTTTAGATTACACTAACTTGAATGGGTTCTGCTCTTTGCAACTCCTAAAGCCTCCTCAATGACACCGCAGATGCATGGCTGTTTTATTTCTGGGCCTTTTTTGGAAAGTTCTCCTGGTCTATTTGCCAAATTGTGTATCAGTATTTTGATTAGTTTAGTTTTACAGTATTTGAGCTAACTTTGGAAGGCAAGTCCCCCCATCACTGTCCTTTCACTGCCCAAATTTCTGGACCATTCTGTGCAATTACTCTACCAGATGAACTGCAGAATCAGTGTCTCAAGATAAAACAATTCCCATAGAGATTTTCATGGAAATCACATCAAATTTATAGATTACTTGAGGGAGGATTGACACTTTTACAATACAGTTCAAGAAGAAGATCCATTTCTACATTGATTCAAGCCTTTTTAAAATGTCTTTCGTCCAACTTCAGCATGTATCTTTGCACATATTTTGCTAGCATATTCTTTTTTGTTCCCCTGACGCTCTCTAACTCGCTATTGCTGGTGTAGAAGACAGCCATGGGTCTTGATATATTTATCGTCTTGTGTCAGCCTCTTTAATCACTGCTATGATTAGTTCTCCTAGTTTTTCATTCTATTTTCTTGACTTCTCAGGGTACACAAACACATTATCTGTAATAATGAGAATTTTGTCTCTGCCTTGCCAACATGTGTACCCATCCTTTCTTATTCACTTGGGTGGCACCCCTAGAGTGAAGGCAAGTGGCAGTTTTGATAGCAGGCACCCTCAAAATGTTGCTACCTTGAATAGAAAGACTCTAATGTGATATTTCCAAAACTGGCATCTGAACAACCCTGGTCCACAGGATGCTGTTAGTTTTATTGAGAAAAATATATCCTGGATCCAAATACCTTTAGAATATGATGGGTTAAACAAAAACAGATTTGTTTCTTTATTTCAGCAGTAACTGGAAAATTTGAAGTTAATTTGTCTTGTGGCGGTCCGAGAGAGTGATACCCTAAGGAAGATGTCTTAGACCAGTTTGACCACCCATCATTTGGTGCCTTACTGTTTAACATCTCCTGTCAAACCCTGTTCTACAGGGTTTAGTGCTGGAACGGCTGCTCTAAGAATTTACCACTAAGTATGATGTTCACTGTGATTTCTGGAAAAAGAATTTTTGGGTGTATAAGAAATACTTTGTATCATAGTAAGACTATTTAATTTCTGGTTTAGTGAGAGATTTTTTTTAAAAATTAGAAGAAGTTAATTTGATTAAATGGTTTTCAGATGTCTATGGAGATGGTGATATAATTTTCCTTTTAAAAATTGGAATAGTGGGCCGGGCGCGGTGGCTCACGCCTGTAATCCTAGCACTCTGGGAGGCCGAGGCGGGTGGATAGCTCAAGGTCAGGAGTTCGAAACCAGCCTGACCAAGAGCGAGACCCCGTCTCTACTAAAAATAGAAATACATTAATTGGCCAACTAATAATATATAGAAAAAATTAGCCGGGCATGGTGGCGCATGCCTGTAGTCCCAGCTACTCGGGAGGCTGAGGCAGAAGGATTGCTTGAGCCCAGGAGCTTGAGGTTGCTGTGAGCTAGGCTGACGCCACGGCACTCACCCTAGCCTGGGCAACAAAGTAAGACTCTGTCTCAAAAAAAAAAAAAAAAAAATTGGAATAGTGGGCTGGGTACAGTGGCTCACACCTGTAATCCCTGCATTTTGGATAGCCAAGGAGGGAGGATCACTTGAGGCCAGGAGTTCGAGGTTACAGTGAGCTATGATCATGCCACTGCACTCTAGGCTGGGCAACACAGCAAGACCTTGTCTGTAAAAAAACAAATTAGTATAGTGGTATAGTGTAGCAGTGTAACTCCACCTCAATACATGACGTACGGTTGGGATCATGGAGTCACATGACTGTGATATTAGTGAAATAAATGGGGTAAAATTGAGCAGCAGCAGGCCAGGTGCTCCCAGGGGCTGGCTGTGGCATCCAACACGCCCCTGCTTCAGCTGCAGGTTGCTGCCTCCTGGTGGTTGTTTGCTGCTACAACTTAAATATCCATGGGGACAATTCTGAGCTCTGGTTGGCTAAAATGCCTAGGATAGGAGCTGCAATTCCAGGAATCCCTTAAACTGTTTGGTACCAATCTAAGGAGATTAGACTGGAAGAATCCTGGCAGCACAGGGACTCACCTATTGCCTTCCTGCTCCCCGAGTGTGAGTTTCCTGCCCGCATCGCCCTCCCTTCCACATTCTCTCTACTCCCCCCACTCAGGAACTGAGACATTTAGTCAACTCCTGTTTGGGAACTTGGGCTGAGTGAAGAATTTAAGACACCTTCCAACTGCATTATCAAGGGATTTTAAAATTATTTTAAAAGTGAATACTTACGTCTAACAATTGTTGAGTGCTTGCTATGTACTAAATATTTGGCTAAGTTCTTCAAATGAATCATTTTCATTTAATCCTTCCATCCCTCTGAATTAGATATCAGTTTAATTTTAAAAACTGGAAAACAGCCATAGAGAGGTTACACCACTCACCCAGGTCACCCAGCCAGTTCCTAGTAAGTAGTGAAACCAGATTCAAAATCTGGCAGTTTGCCTCCAAAACCCACACTCTTGTGTTAAAACAATGTTGCACTTTGCTTGAGAAATAAATCTGGTAATAATGCATTACTCTTTTTACTCAATTCTATTTGCTAACTTGCTTTTCTAAGATTTTTTTGCATATAGATGAGATTTTTTTCAACGAAGGTTTTTTTGTGCTTTCTTTGTTTTTGATATCAGAATTATATAAGATCCATAAAATGAATTGAAAAATGTCCATATATTTTAGTGCTTTTTAGTACTTTGAAAAAATTTTGGCTGGGCATGGTGGCTCACGCCTGTAATCCTAGCACTCTGGGAGGTAGAGGTGGGAGGATTGCTTGAGCTCAGGAGTTCGAGACCAGCCTCAGCAAGAGCAAGACCCTGTCTATACTAAAAATAGAAAGAAATTAGCCAGAAAACTAAAAGTGGAAAAAATTAGCCAGGCATGGTGATGCAGGCCTGTAGTACCAGCTACTTAGGAGGCTGAGGCAGGAGGATTGCTTGAGCCCAGGAGTTTGAGGTTGCTGTGAGCTAGGCTGATACCACGACACTCTAGCCAGAGCGACAGAATGAGACTCTGTTTATAAAAAAAATAATAAAATAAGACAGAAAAATAGAAAAAATTTTTAAAAATTTTGGCAATATCTGTACCTAAAATGTTTGCTACTTCATTTGTAAAATCATCTGGTCCTGGGGCCTTTGACAATTACCTTAAACTTATTTGTTATGTTATTAGTTATTTCTGGTTTCTCAATTGAGTCATTTATATTTTCCTGAAGTAATTATCCTGTTTACCCAGAGAAGTTCAGATTTATTAGTATAAAGTGATACATAGTATTAGCTTATGACTTAAAAATTCTTCTCTGTATTTTTCTCTTTCAAAGATCCCATCTTAGTCACAATGTATTTTTGTGTTTTATTACTTTTGTTTTCTTCATCAGAATTGCCAAAAATGTAATAGTAGTAATAGCAGCAGAAAAGTATAATAGCTAACATTTATCAACTGTTTACTCTGTGTCAGGCACTGTTCTAAGGTATTAATATATTAACACATTTAAACTTCATAACAAGTTTATGACTAGAGACTATTATTATCTCATTTTACAGATGAGGAAACTGGATCACAAAATTAGTAAGTGACTTATTTAAGGACACACAGCTAATAAGTAGTAGAACTGGGATTTAAACCCAGGCAGTTTCTACTTTAATATTCATTAATGTTTCTCTTATATTAATACTTTATTTTTCTTCTTCTAATTCTTTGCGATAAATGCTTCATTCATGTATTTGTAATCTTTCTTGTTTGCTAATAAAAGCTTTTAAGGTCATAGCGTGAGTATGACTGGCAATAACCCATGGGCTCTGAAATTATCGATCTTTTCAAAGAATCAGTTTTGATTTAATTGATTATTTCTATTGCTTTTCTGTTCTTGATTTCATTGATTTATGCTCTTATATTTATTATTTCTTTCTTTCTGCTTATTTTAGGTTCAATTTGGTCTTTGCCTAATTTCTCAAAATGGAAACTCATGTATTTAATTTGATATCTTTCTTTAGTTTTCTAACATAAGCACTTAATACTATGAATTTCCCTCTAGGCAATGTTTTAGCTGCATCTCACAATATTTTCTTATACTAAAACACATATAATGTAAAATCTACCCTATTAACAAATTTTAGATGTACAGTACAAGTTATTAATTATTGTACAGTATATCTCTAGAAGTTTTTGCATGACTGAAACTTTGTACTCCCCATTTCCCTTTTCCTCCAGCCCCTGGTAACCACAATTCTCCCACAAAATTTTATATATTATATTTTCATTTTCATTAAGTTCAAAATATTTTTTTTTCAGACAGAGTCTCACTCTGTTGCCAGGGTTAGAGTGCTGTGGCATCAGCCTTGCTCACAGCAACCTCAAACTCCTGGATTCAAGCGATCTTCCTGTCTCAGCCTCCCGAGCAGCTGGGACTACAGGCATGTGCCACCATGCCTGGCTAATTTTTTCTATATATTTTTAGTTGGCCAATTAATTTCTTCCTATTTATAGTAGAGACGGGGTCTCGCTCTTGCTCAGGCTGGTTTGGAACTCCTGACCTTGAGCGATCCTCCCACCTCGGCCTCCCAGAGTGCTAGGATTACAGGCGTGAGCCACCACGCCTGGCCAAAATATTTTCTAAATTTCTCGAGACTTTCTATTTTAGCCACAGGTTACTTATTAATAGAAGTATGTTATTTAATTTCAAAATATTTGAGGATTTAAAAACATATATTCCTGTCATTGGTTTTTGGTTTAATTATGTTATGGTCAGAAAGCACCGTATGATTGTATTCTTTTAAAATTATTAAGGTTTGTTTTATTACTCATGATATGATTTATTTTGGTGAATATTTCATACACCATTGAAAGAATATAATTTTGCTCTGTTGCATGGAATGATCGTTCTATCAACATCAATCAGACCACATTGTTTGATAGATCTTCTACAAAACATAACTGTTAATTGTTGTTTACTTTTTCTATTGCTTACTGAAAGAGGAGTGTTTAACTCATCAATTATAGTAGTGGATTTCTCTATTTCTCATTTTAGTTCTATCAGTTTTTGCTTCATACATCTTGAAGCGCTGTTGTTATATGAATACACATTTATATTTTTATATCTTCCTGGTGAATTAGACTTTTTATTACTATGCAATATCTCTCTTTGTCCCTGGTAGTATTCCTTGTCTGAAGTCTACTATGTTCGATATTAATATAGCCACTCCAGCTATCTTTTGATCAGTGTTTACATGGTATAATCTTTTCTATCATTTTACTTTTAATATAGCTATGTCATTATTTTAAAGTGGGTTTTGTGTAGACAACATGTAGTTGGGTTGTGTGTGTGTGTGTGTGTATGTGTGTTCAATTCACTCTGACGATGTTGTCCTTCAGTTGGTGTGTTTAGACCAAACAGTACAGTTGAGCCAGTCTTCTGGCTACTGAGATGGAGTTTCTCTTAGAGTTTCAGCCACCTGTGCTGTTGCACAGTTCCACATGACTTGGGCCACCCTCAGGGCAATGCAAAGAGAGAAAAGGAAGAGAAAAATCAAGGGGAATTTCCCCCACGCACCTCCTTTTCCTGGTTCATCTGGCAAGAAAGATGGGTTTTCCCTTGGGGTTTTAGATGTCTGTGCCACCTCCCTGCACAACAGTGCAGCTTTGTGACTGGTTCCCCCTTGGGATGGGTCCAAAGAGGGAAAAGAGAAAAAGAGCTACCCTACCCTCCCTGACTCATGGACACCCCCTTTGCCAATTCTCTGTCTAGGAAGAGGGGTTTCTTTTGGAGGTTTTGTTGCCTGCACCTGCTGCACGCTTCCATGTTTGGGCCACCCTCGGGTCAAAGCTGGGTGATAAAAGAGGAACAACTTTGGAAAATCACCCCATAAGGGTCTTTCTCCAAGTTTGGACCCCCTTGCCAATCTGCTTGTTATTTCCTGAGTCCTCAGGCAGTCGCTTTTTGTATTTTTTCCAGACCTTTTTGTTGTAGTCAGTGAGAGAGATGAGAGCTAGTGGCCCAGTCTGTCTTGGCCGGAAACAGAGTGAAGTTCAGTGTGGAATTTGCAAATTGAATTAGTATGTAACTTAGTCACATATATTTAAGCTATTAATTGGTACTTCCAAAAATTTTTTAAATGGCATGCCAATTTATATTACACTAGCATTGTGAAAAAAAAATCCTTCTCTATTCCCTTACCAAAAACTGATATCCAACTTACAATTTTTTCCAAATCTCTTAGGTGGAAAAAAATAGAATATTGTTGATTTGATATCATGTTTGTGTTTGCTAGAGAAGTTTGAACATCTTTTAAATATATTTTTGGCCATTTATATATCCTCATTTATAAATAGTCCTTTTATATCCTTTGCCTATTTTTCTATTTGGCCATCTGCCTTTTTATTATTGATTTGCTTAAATTGCTGTGTAGTTTCTACTGTTTGGAATTTATTGAGCTTTACTTTGAGACTCATTACTTAATCAATGTGTTTATATGTTCTGTGAGCATTTGGAAAAAAAAAAAAGGAATTCCCTGTTCATTCTACCTAGACATATTAAAACAATCTTGTTAATTTTATTAGTTAGATTATCTATATGATTTTAAAAATATTTGATCTGTTCAATTTTGAGACAGGTGTTTTAAAATCTCCCACTCTGGTTGTGGTTTTGTGAAATTCTCCTTGTATTTCAGTTTGTGCTTTATATTAGGTCATTAAATATGAAATGTATGGTTTCTAATCAAAAGTGTAGTTTATTATATCTCAAACAAGAAGCAGTACAATTAATCAAAGATGTGTCCAAACTATCGACACGTTTTGCCATCTTAATAGTAGCTTGTTTATGCCAGCAGTTAAGAAGCCGGGAGAGCCGGTGGCAATGACATTACGGAAGGTGTTTTTCACAGCTTGATGAGAATGGAATATTTTTTTTTTGTAAGAAGTGGTCCAAAGCCTGGAAGAAGTGGTAGTCAGTTGGTGTGTACGGTGGATGACAGAGAGTTTCCAAGTCCAGTCTTTGTAGTTTGAGCAGCGTTGTTTGTGTGAGATGTGATCAAGCATTGTCTTGCAAGAGGATTCGCCTGTCTCTATTGACCAATCTCGGCTGCTTAATCTCAGCATCCTCATTATGCCATCCAATTGGTTGCAGTAGACATCTGCTGTGATCGACTGACCAGGTTTCATGAAGCTGTAGAGGATAATACCAGCGCTGGACCACCAAAACACACCATTAGCCATTTTTTGATGAATATTTGTTTTTAGACTGTGTTTTAGCACTTTATTTATATCCAGTCATTGTGCCGAATGCTTGTGATTGTCAAGTATCTATTTTTTTATCACACATAACAATGCAATGTAGAAATGGTTTGCTTTTATGTCATGACAGCAAAGAAAGTCAAGCTTTGAGACGATTTTTCTTTTGATGTTTGTTTATGTTGTATACATCTATCCAGCTTCTTTACCTTGTTGATTTGTTGTAAATGCTCTAATATATTGTTGGAATAGTAACACCAAACCTTGTTAATTTATGCATAAGTTGAGATGGATTGGCTTCCACTACAGTGTTTAGTTTATCATTATCCACCTCGGTCTAATGTCGTCCATGTGGCTCATTTTTAAGATAAAAATGACCAGAATTTTAAACCATCGACGTACTGTGTGTTCATTAGCCACATCCTTTCCAAACATTTTGCTCATATTTTGAGCTGTCTGCATTGTATTGGTTTTATGACAGAACTCATCTTTGAAAATAATACAAATTTTTGACTTATCCATGGTTGTAGAAAAATTGTTCTAAAAAGATTTAAAAGATAATCACAAGTCAAAATGTTCATTTGAAAGAATGAGGATGTACCTTTACGATAAAAATAAAAACATGAAGTGTCAAAGTGAAAAGTCACAGATATTAGCAGTCAAACTTAGTACTTAAGGAAATCGGACATTTCATACTTAATAATCTATATATTCTTTTCAGTGTTATTTGCCCATGTATCTGATTCAGATTCATGATTAACCAACCATTCAGTGATTAAAAGCTCAAACTCTGGTGTTAGGCTACCTGAGTTGAAATCTTGGTTCTTTCCCTTACAAAATATATAGATGTGGATGAATTACTTTTTTTTTTCTTTGAGACAGGGTCTCTCTCTGTCACCTTGACTAGAGTGCAGCAGTATCATCATAGCTCACTGCAACCTCAAACTCCTGGGCTCAAGCGATCCTCTTGGCTCAGCCTCCCAAGTAGGTGGGACTACAGGCACTTGCTACCACACCTGGCTAATTTTTCTATTTTTTATAGAGATGGGTCTTGCCCCTTTCTTGCTCAGACTGGTCTTGAACTCCTGGCCTTAAGCAATCCTCCCACCTCAGCATCCCAAAATGCTAGGATCACAGGTGTGAACCACCACACCCAGCCAAATTACTTGATTTTCCTAAGCCTTAGCTTCCTCATCTGTGAAATGGGGCAAAAATATCATTTACCTCACAGAATTGTTATAGAATTAAATAAAATTATCCATGTAAGTGTTCAGCAAATGGCCATTATAACATTTTCTTGACGGTTGTATGTTTTATCACAACAATTATCAAAAATATTCCTCAGTTCCTTTTTCCCTTGAATTATACTTAAAAAAAAAAATGAACATTGCTACACTCTCTTTCTCCTATTTACATTTTCCTGGAATATATTTATCTATTTTAGATAATTCATAATTATTGAACTTTAGATGGATCTCTTGTGAAGCATAATTGTAAAGCATAAAGACAGTTTCCAGAAGGATGGCCAAAGATAGTAGCCATAAATATTTTCCTTGCCTGTAAGCACATGGCTCCGCCCACCAGGAGGTGGGGCCTATTTCCGCTCTGCTCGAATAGGGATGGCCTTGTGTTTTGCCTTGACCAATAGCAAACAGAGGAAGTGAGGTTGTGCCATTTCCAGACCTAGCCTTTAAGAGGCCAGGTAACTTCTGGTTGTGTTTGGGGAAGCCAGCCTCCATACTTTAGCAAGCTCAGACTAGAATATGAAATTATGAGGCACACTTGGAGACAGAGAGGCTGTGGTAGAGGGGGCACTAGGGCACAACACGAGTGTAATCTTCTTGGACTGCCTAGCCCAGCGCCTGCAGGAGGCTGCTGAGTGACTGACCCCAGTCCATGCCCCATGGAGCAAAAGTCCCCAGTCAAGCCCTGCTAGCATCCCAGATGCACAGAATTATGGGAAAACAATGCATTGTTGGTTTAAGCCACTGAGTTTTGGGGTGGTTTTTTACTCATCAGTAGATAACTGGAAGAAGAATAGAAGTAGATTTTTCTTTTTTAGTCAATCTGAGACTGTTTTTTAATAGGAGAATTTTCATTAAAATTTTTGTACTTGTTAATAATTGGTCTTATTTTTGACATCTTATGTTATATTTTCTGTTTCTTTCATTGTTGTATGGTTTTCTTTCTCTCTCTTCCTTCCTTTCCTTCTTTCTTTCTTTCTTCCTTTCTTTCTTTCTTTCTTTCTTTCTTTCTTTCTTTCTTTCTTTCTTTCTTTCTTTCTTTCTTTCTTTCTTTCTTTCTTTTTGCCTAACCAATTTGTCCTGTACTGGCTTGTTCTTTCTTTCTTTTATTTCTCCTTTTTAAAATTATGTTTCTATCAGTGCCAAAAGTTAAATGGTATCTATAATCTCCATCCCACTCCCCGAACGAGATCTGTCTTTTACAGTGTTTTAGTGCCCTTATCATCCACACTTCAAAAGCATTATTAAATTAACAAATAAGGTAAATGATGCATTATTATTAATTTTTTACTGTATGCCTCATATTTCAAGAATCCTTTTTGAAATATTGCATAAAATTTTGCAACCATGTTGTCAACTATTGGAATAAACCATAAGCTTAACAGGTTTGATTTTTTTACCTGTGTTTCTTGTAGACCACATTAAAAATTTTTTAATCTTAACTAGAGATTTCTTTGAATAACTTTTTTGGAAAGGATATATTGGTGGTACCGGTCTAAAATTCTTTTGTCTTACACAATATTATTCTTATTCTGGAATTCTAACATCACAATCCTTTCCTCTCCAGAACTCTGTGAAGGATGTTTTCTCTCTCGCATTCAGTGTGGCAAATTAGATGTCCACAGATGATTTCTTATTTCCCTTGTTAGTAACCTATTTTATCTATCTAGAAATTTGTAGCTATTTTTCCTTTAGTTCTGACACTTGTATTGCTACTCCAACTGCAGGTTACAGAATGATGAAATGGAAGTTTTGGCCAAGCCCTAAGCAAGAGACATCAGAAACCAGTAGGAATTAGGAGACCACCTGCCCTGTGGGACCTGCAGAAAGTAGGTAGTTAGACAACTCTCCGCCCCTCACCACACTGAACATTTGGAAGGGGCAGGATGGTGGCGGAGAGAGGCTTTGTGGCATGACTTTTGGAAAAAGCTGCTGGTGTGATGTGAGTCCAGCTCCTCAGCAGGGAGCGCCAAGAATGTCTCTCACCGTCAGCCCAGCAAGAGAGGCATCGCTAGAACCATCTGGAGAGCTTGACAGGTAGCCCCTGCAGTTAGGGCTTGCAGGGGACTCGTCTGAATCCCACCCGCAGTCTAAAGGGCGGGAGAGGGACGGACTGGCGGCTGGGGTCAAGCGAGGGCAGCTCCCGGAGTGGTTTCCTCTCTCTTGGTTTGTCATGGCCGAGGATTCACAGATGCTTCTCGTGGACCCCATGTGGTGCTGTCTTCGGCTCATGCCGGGAGGGCTGGACACACCACAGGAGAGCAAAGCCAAAGGTGTTGCCCAGCTCCTCCGAGCTGAGAAGGGAGCCAGCAAGCAGCTGGAAGAGAGGGGCATTTGCCTGGAGCATGAGACAAGAGGAGAGAAGCCTGTGATTGGAGCTCTTCAAAGAACCCATGTAAAGACCTTTGAACTCGTGCCAGCCTGGAGAGCACGGTGCCAGCTCAGGGCAGTGCAGTAAAGGCACAGCTTTCTTGCCCCCTCACCTCTCCTTCCTCTCCTCCGCCCTGGGCCAGCAGTGCAAGTGGGGACTGATCAAGGGATGGGAATGTGGGCGTGGGGCAGGTGCCCGGGAGCTTCTGGACATCGCAGACGGAAGACGAGGGAGACATCCAGTTGGCATCTTCCTGCTTTGGGCAGGGACTTCCCTTCATGTCCGGGAATGTGGCAGATGCCTCACAGAGAGACCCTGACAGGACCCTGAGCGTGTGGTCCAGCGGGTTTTCCTCTGCTCCAGTGATCCCACCTAAACTCAGGAGTGGGGTTCTTGAACTTGACATTTTGAAAATTAAAGAATGAATTGAAGGGAACAACAGCAAAAGAACACTGAGGCACAACCATTTTGCAGTATCTGCCCAGCCCACGCTGATCCCCCCTACCCGGGGCCTTCCCGTCCTCTACCCCAGAAGCCGTGCTCACTCAGGAACTCTCTGGCAGTGGTCACCTGCACCATGCCTGGTGAAAAACTTCTTGATGGACATGGGAAGGGTGCAGAGGTGACAGGTGGCAAGTCAAGCTGGGCCTTGTGAAGTCTCAGTGGGAAGGGAACCCTCACCTTGAGAAGGGCCCCTCCTGTCACTGCTGGCTGGGTTCGGGGTTGCTTTGGAAGGTCCCACAGGGTCCTGCACCTTGACCCTGCAGCCTCAGCTCGGCCTGACACAGTGTTCTTTCTCTTTTAGAACTGGCAAGATTACTGTGATCCCAGGAAGGTCTAACGTAAGTATGGAAATAATGAAGAAATGAACAATAATCCACATTATCGGTTTTATAGAAACTTCTGTCGGGGCCTACATGCGGGGACAGCCGGGAGACTGGTGATCACTATGATCAGATTCATCTGTTTTGAAGATGTTTGAAGCATTTAAAAGAAGATGAAATGTTAACTGTTGATTTAATCTGGATGTTTAGGGGGATTTGAGAAAATTTATAATCAATGTTTAAGTGAATATAATCAGTGAATATATAAAATGAATGAATATAATAAAGAGAATTTGATGACATCTACAAGTTTTGGTTGAATAGTTGCATAAGGATGTTCGAATGTTTGGAAACTTTTGGTTCCTAAATTTATAAGTTTAATATGTTGGTCATTAAATGTATAAAGAGCAAAAGTGCATTTCTGAGCAGCTGTGTGCCAGGCACTATTCTAAGCATCTCAAATGTTGTGATTTATTTATTCTGCACAGAAAATGTATCAGGTAGGAGCTATTATTATACCCATACAATAGATGATCCAACTGAGGCACATGGATGTTGAGAAAGTCCCCCAAGTGCCTCTGCAAGCCGCACGAGCAGATAAACTCAGCATTCTCGCTGTGGTTGAGCCTCTTGCTTAACCACGAAGCTCTAGAGACTGCCAGAAGTAAAGACCCCAGGACACCGACAGCTGCCTGTTCTCTAAGCTGGCTGGACATGGGCTTCTGGTGTTTACCAGTGAGTCTTCGCCAAAGCCGCTTATGCGGGTGGATTACATGCAGCCTTAGCAAAAACTCCCATCTCGTGCCCCCCCAGGAGGGCTTGGTGGTGGCATTCAGTGTCGAGTGCCTGGAGGTTAGGAAGGAGAGTCGAGATATTTAACAAGCAGTGGGGCAGGAGCACTGAGCAGCGGGCAGCGCGGCCAGGATGCCCTGCAGTGGCATCTCAGTCCTGGCTGGCAGTCTCATTGGAGCCATTGTCCCCTGGCGCCATCCCCTTGTCTGTTTGGCCTCTGTAATTCTCTCCCCAAGCAGCCCTCTGTATTTACAGAAACCTAGGTTCCCACGTGCAGGGTTCTACGACTAAAATGTAGCAGCTGCTATGGTGCTGCTGTTACTCCTCTCTCTTTCTCATTAAAAGTCATTTCAGTTGCAGAAGAAATACGTGCAACGAAATTAAATAACAGAAGCGTAAAAAATGAAAAATGATTCCCCAAGCTCACTCCAAGGTAACCACTGTTAGTAGTTTAGCATGTCCTTTAAAAATTTTGTCTGCACACACTCACTTTTTTTCTTTTCCAAAATTGGGATCATATTAATTTTCTAGTTCTATAAATTCATTGTGAACTTAATCGTATATTGTGGGCATTTGACCAAATGTACACTCATGGCTATGTCAGTCTTAAAGGCTGTGTAGTGTTCATTTATGTTTAAAAGAGCACTGTCCAATAGAAATATAATGCGAGCCACACAGCTAATTTTAATTTGTAGTAGCTACATTGAAAAAAAATAATGAAACAAATGGAATTAATTTTAAGAATATATTTTACTTAACCAAATATGTCCAAATATATTACAATTTCAACATGTAAACAATATAAAATTATTAATATGGTACAGTTTTTGAAAATATTAAATCTTTGAAATCCAGCAAGTATTTTACACTTACAGCACATCTCAATTTGGACTGGTTACATTTCAAATGCTCAGTATCCACATGTGGCCACTAGCCACTACCCTGGGTGGCATAGGCTTTAACCCTAACTTATTTAACTGTGAGCCGGTGGATGGGAATATAGATTGCTTCCAATTTTTGCTATTATAAGCAATGCTACAATGAACTTTTTTTTTTTTTTTTTGAGACAAAGTCTCACTCTGTCGCTCCAGGTAGAGTGCAGAGGCATCATCATAGCTCAGTGTAACCTCAAACTCTTGGGCTCAAGCAATCTTCCTGCCTTAGCCTCCAGAGTAGCTGGGACTACAGGTGCACACCACCATGCCTGGCTAATTTTTTTTCCTATTTTTAGTAGAGACGGGGTCTCACTCTTGCTCAGGTTGGTCTCAAACTTCTGAGATCAAGCGATCCTCCTGCCTTGGCCTCCCAGAGTACTAGGATTACAGGCGTGAGCCACCGCGCCCGGCCTACAATGAACATTCTTATGCTCATCACGTTTCACATGCATGCGACTATTTCTTTAAGATAGATTTATAGAAGCGAGCCTTCTAGGTTAGAGACTTTACGCATTTTACAGTATAATAGATATAGCTAAATTACTCTCTAATAAGACTAAACCAATTTATACTTCCACCAACAGTACATAAGAATGGTCATTTTCCCACACTCCTGCCAAATGGGATGGCTCATTCCTTTGAAACAGTTTTCATCACCCCCTGCCCTTTTGCATTTGACACTAGTACATTGCATCCCAGAGGGGGAGAGCCAGTTTCAAAGCTGCATTTTTTTTTCTATTAGTTACCGCTGTCAGCCACAGAGAATGTGTCTGGCTGTGTAGATAACAGAAAACCGAGTGAGTTTATTTTCTCGTGTAAAAAGTCTGGAGAAAGGCAGCTGCTAATGGTGATTGACCCACTCCATGATGCCTTCAAAGTTCTTTCTCTGTCTCTAATTCAATGTTCTTAGCAGGTGGGCCCTTCTCTCCTCATGGCTATCAACTTATGGTCACAAGGTGGCTGCCACTACTCCAGACAGCATGTCTGTGTCCCAGGCAGGAAGGCGGGAGAGAGAGATGGCACTAGCTACTTCTTACCCAGAAGCGACCTGGAACACTTACATTTCATTGTCAGAACTGATCACATGACTCTCCCAGTTGCAAGGGAGGCTGGGAAAAAGAGTAACAGCTTCCTGGACTATAGTGGATGGTGGCAAGGGAGAACGGGATTGGCAATGGCTGACTGGTTGGCCAAGAACAGTCCTGCTGTCCCATCTATCCCCAGGGTAGGTCAAGGCTTTAATGTAAAGAATCCCACTCTTGAATCTGTGGCCGCAGTCCTAGTCCTGGTCACAGTAGCCTCTGGCTGCACCGTATCTGTCTTCACCGTGCCTCCTTCTCTCTGTAGTCTGAGCCACAAGCCTCAGGGATCCTTCTGGCTCCTGGTTGTGGGTGGGGAAGAGGAGCTTCTAGAAAGAGTGCTTGTGATAGGCAGTTCTGACATGGTTCCTAACGACCCCACCTTCTGGTTTTGCCTCCCTTTGAGTGTGACCCGATTCTAGTGAATAGGATATGGCAGAGCAGAGATGTCACTGCTGGGAATTGGTTACTAAAGACTTTGACGTTTGGCTTGCTGCTCTTTGCTCTCTGTGGCCTTCTCAGCGCATACACTTTGAGGGCGCCAGTAGCCATGTTGAAGAGACTCTCATGAGCTGGGAGGAGCATGCCTGCAGCCAATACCTGTGAGGAACTGGACAGCCATGTGGGTGGGTTTGGAAGCAGAACCTCCTCCCATTAGCCTTGACATGACTGCAGCCCAAACCATTGCTTTGGTCACACCCTCTGAGACACCCTGGAGCAGAGGACCCAGCTAAGCCAAGCCTTGTAGGAGACCAGACCTGCAAGAAACTGAGATAACTAACGCTCTCATTTCCAGCCCCTGTTTTGGGGTAATTTGTTACGCAGCAACGATGACTAATCGAGTGCTGTTGGAAGACCATCTCCTAGGTAGCATCAATTGCTATCTATGTATCATTTTCCTGCCCTTTAAAAATTCACCTCTTCTCACATAACTATAGTGCAAGGGCAGTTGTGATTAAGAAGAAAAAGTAAATACAGGCACTCAGAGAACAGAGAAGCCTTGTGCAAACCTTTCTCATCTTTGCACACTTTCTGATGAGTTTCTTAGGACTTCATCTCCCAGGAGCGGCCAGGGGTGGAGTCCTCGGTTGCTGTGAGGACTCGTGTTTCTATGGGGATGCTCCGCCTCTCTCTGCAGCCCTCGCTGATTCTGCCCCAAGGGAGGTGAGAGTTGATCGGTGCATTTGGGGTCAGGAACTGAACGGGCCCCTCCAGCCCCAGGGGGCCTCTCTGACCCCATGGGCCTGCCCGCAGGGAGCGTGCATGCAGCCTTGCTCATGGCAGGGGCCGTGTAGGCGTCCTGGAAGGGGCAAATTCAGTTCAGGAGGAACGTAAGGAAGCCCCCCGGGGCTGCTCATCTGAGCCAGGCTCTCCAGTCTGGCTTGGTCAGTAATTCTGCGGGTATTTTGATCTGTCTGTCTGTCTCTGTGATTGTTTCCCATTGGTTCAAGCTTGGAGGGAAAGAGAGGGATTTTATTTGCTGTATCCATCCCACATAGCAATATATATATATTCAAAATAACTGAGCTTTTCATGAAGATACAAAGCAAGTTTTGATAGAAAGGAAGACTGAGGCCGCTGGGCCATCATGGGTGGAGGCGTGAGGGGCTGGGATGTGCTGGCTCGTGTGTGTCTCATTTGTGCCTCTGTGTCCCTGGCCTGTCCCTGATGCTTGTCCCTGTGAGTCAGCCAGTGTGTGTGTGTGTGTGTGCACCCTTCCGTCCGTCTCACACACCGAGGAGGGTGAATCCTGGGCCGCACTCCACTCTGGCATCCCTCGTGTGGGCGGGTCTCCTGCAGGCCTGGAGAGGGCCGTGACCCACCTAGGCCCTAGGGAGGCTCTAACCCCACCCAGTGGCGCCGCTCCTCCAAAGCACCTACTGGCCAGAGCCCCACCTGGGGACGCGCGTGCGGGGTGCTGAGCAGGCCCCCCAGGCTGCTCCTGCCCCTCTGCTGCCCGGCATCCCCGATCTCTGTTCAATGCGTGATTTTTTACGATCGATCTTATATCCGGCACAATCAGATTTATGGCTCCTGCATCTTATGAAATTACACAGATGTTGCTGCTCTGCTTCTCTCCAGGACAGTAAAAGGCAATAACGTTCTTGCAGATTTCGACAGCAGGCAATTCAATAAAGGGCCATGTATATTTTATAAGTACAATAAAGACGAGGCTCTGTGCCCGCACTGTGGCCCGCCAGGGCCCGCGCTGCGCCGGCCGCCGCCTGCGCCTCCCCCTTCCTGTCTGCTTGTCGATCAGGCCTTTACCGGTCACACAGGGGACTGGGAGATTTATCCCTTTTCTGATCCATTACTTAAGTTTGGCTCCAGGGACCCTGCGATGGGGGCTGTTTAAAATTTAAAGGTGTTTGTGGAACTTAATACTTTCCTCCTCCTGATTTGCACTATAAAATTTTATCTATATTTTTGTTGTCCCATAAAACGTTTCTATCTTATCGGGATGGCTTGTCCTTTTACGGGCAAACCCATAAAGACCTGATGAGGTGAGGGGTGGTAGAAGGGCTCACAGAAGAGCCCGGGGGGAGGAAGGAGAAGAACCCTTCCCAGCTCTGCCGCCAATGCCCTGAGTGACCATGGGAGAGGCACCATCCCTCCCTGAGACTCAGTTTCTTCACCTGTGAAACAGGGAGAACCACAGCACGCACTGCACGGGGCTGTTGTGAGGATTCAGACAAATGTGGCACCAGGTGACTTTACTCGGTGCCTGGCACAGCATGTGCAAAGGCCCAGAGGTAGGGACAGCCTGGGGTGTTGGGGGCATACGATGGGGTTCAGTGGAGGAAGTGGCTTCCTCTCCAGGGTTAGGAGGGCAGGGCGCCAGGCCGGGCTGAGGGCAAATCTCTGTGCCGGCGTGGCAGTCACCCACCTTTCTGTGCCTTGGTGCCCCCATTTATAAAATGGCGATGTCGAGGTTCCCATCTCACAGGGGCGCCGAGTGAATTAAGTGATTTACTGTGAAGTGAATGGCTCAGAGCCCCACGTAGAGTACCCACTTCCCAAGTGCCAGGTGTGGCTGCTGTTGTTAGTGTCCCAAATGAGGAGCCAGGGAGTGCAGTATAAGGGGGTGCTCAGTCTCAGAGGTGTGCAAGGGCGGGGTGGGCGCCCAGGAGTCGGCATCCCCTCACGTCGTGAGTCCTGTGGGTCCTGGCCCAGCCACTGGGGCTCTTCTGTCTCGGCTGAGCAGACGTGCCTGGGCAGAGGCAGCCCTGGGGTGCAGGCAGTGCAGGCCGCTTCCCCTTCGACAGAACCGACCTCCCGGATGTGCAGGCATCCCTGGGACAAGATGGGACAAATCCCCTCGGTGCTCCCAGGGCCGAGCCCCTCGCGGACGCCTGCCGTGGGCCAGGGCCTCGCCGGGCGCGGCAGCATCAAGGAGACTCAGCCCCAGCTCCGCCCGGGGCAGCGCCCGTCTCGCGGGGCAATGACACGCACGCGTGGAGGGGCTCAGGGCTGCGTGGGAGCACGAAAGGGGAGGGCCTTCCACCGTGGGGGGCTGAGGGGTGTGGGGAAGGGCTTCAGGAAGGGGGTCACTTGAGCTGGACCAAGAAGGATGAGGAGGAGTTTGACAAAGTGGGACGAACATTCCTCTCGGGGAATTTTTCACAAATGCCTGTTCGTGTTTTATAACTTCCTACGATTGTTCCATGAAGGGGATTCCCTCCTTTATAGCGTGCAGTGTACGGTGGGCCGGCTCGTGGGCACCACACGGCAGATCAGCGTCTGGGTGAGGAACCTTTGTCCCTGGAAGCTCCCGGTGGCCCAGGTGGAGGTGCAGGTCCCCGGCGAACTGCAGTGCAGCCGGGAGTCAGCCAGCGCCTCCCAGGGGTGGGAGGAGTGTCTGCTGAGGCGGGGACGGTCTCGGTCACGGACCCCAAGGCCCAGAGGTACGAGGCTGGCTGCCTCAGGGGCTGCTGCAGCTGCCGTCACCCCTGGCCCAGACGCCACAGGTCTGACAGAACTGCTCCAGCGTGAAGTGCAGTGGCCCTCACACTGAGATTTGTGCCAGAACCCCTTGGGGAGGTTGATGCCTGCCTTTATCTGGTCCTTCCTGCTTCCAAGAAGGGGAGCGAGGGAAGCAGGATTGGGCAGAGGGTGAAGGTGAACTGTCCCCCTGCAGCTGAGACCTCAGCTGATGGCACCAGGGGCTTTGGAGCTGGGATCGCCCTTCAGAGCTGCTCGGAGTGGAGGCAGGGAGGCTGGGCCTGTGACTTCTGCACTGACCACACTGGAGGTGTGGCATCCTGAAGAAAGGAGTGTGACCCTGGGGGAGGCAGGTCCCTCCAGCCCAGGGTAGAAGGAGTTTATTTGTGAGCCATCAGCAGGCTACACTGCTGGGAGCTGAGTGAATGCCTTGGGCCTGCGGTGGAACTCGGCCACTCATCACAGTCTCCGCGACACCCAGCCTCACCCCGTCAGTGGGCATGGCTGGGTGCCCATCCCAGTGAAAATCCGACTATCCATGGATGGACGCTTAGGTTGATTCTATATTCCCAACACAAAGAAACGGTTAATGTTCGAGGTGATGAGCATCCCACATATCCTGATTTGATCATCACACGTTGGACGCATGTATCAAAATATCACATGTATATAAATGTGTATAATGATTATGTGTCCAAAAAAATCCAGACCTGCCACCTCATACCCATTAGGAGGGCTACTATAAAAAAAAACAAAACAGAAAATAACATGTGTGGGTGAGATACATGCAGAAATTGTGGGTAAAACACACATAATATAAATGTTGTCATCTTAACTATCTGTAAATATATGGTTCAGTGGCGTTACGTACATTCAGTGCACAAGAGTTATAGTTGGTGGGATGTAAAATGGTGCAGCCACTATGTAAAACAGTGTGTGGTTCCACAAAAAATTAAGGATAGAATTACCATATGACTGCGTAATTCTGCTCCTGGGGTTATATACCCAAATGCACTGAGAACAGGGACTCGCGGAGACATTTGTACACCCATCTTCATGACAGCGTTTTTCACAATAGCCAAAAGGTGGAAATAAACCAAATACCATCAACAAATACAAAACGTGGTGTATCCCCGCAATGAGGAGGAAGGCGATTCTGACACATGCCACAACATGGGTGAGCCTTAAGGACATTACGTTAAGAGAAGTAGATCAGTCATAAATGGATAAATATTGTGTGATTCCACTTACATGAGGTCAGATCCGTAGAGAAGTCAGATCCGTAGACAAAGTAGAATGGGGTTGCCAGGGGATTGGAGGGAATGGAAAGTGAGTATTTCACGGGTGCAGTTTCAGTTTTACAAAATGAAAAGTGTTATGTAGACAGACAGTGGTGTTGGTTGCACAACAATGTGAATACACTGTCACTAAATAATGTCACTAAACTGTACATTTAAAATGGCTAAGATGGTAAATTTTATGTTGTCTATTTTACCACAATTAAAAATAAATGAATTAGAAAAAAATCCAGACTTGGAAGGGCAGGAGAAGGTATGTCCCGGGGACTTCCTTTTCTGGGCAGTGCCCCCTTCCCAAGCATGGGGTCTCTGTGAGAGCAGCTATTTTGTGCAATGTCAGCCTGACCCCTGAAGCTCAAAGGATGGCCAAGGGGTGAGGGAGAGGGAAGGAAAAAGAATAACAGAAACAAGAAGAATAGGAGGAGGAGAAGAGTAGCTGCTCAGGGATACTTTCCCTCCTGCTGGTGTCCCTTGGGGTCATCTTGACGGTACTGGGCTGTGGCTGGTCCTTCCTGGACCCCTGGTGCTGATTAGTGAAGGTTTGGTGGAGCCCCACGCACCAAAGACTCCCAAATAGCCCTCACAAGTGCTGGGGTCACACTTTGCTGAAAGCTCACTTCCCAGTGGGCCAGGAAATCTGTTTTCCTGGCAGAGACTAAGCGAGTGTTAAAATCTTGCCATCTTTTATTAAACCCTAGAAAGGCTAGAAAAAGATTTATAAAGTATGTTAATTAAAATAAAAGTGTACTTGAAAGCAAGGAAGAGAATGTTCCAAGCAATAGAAATAGAGAGGAATCCGTCCCGAAAAGGAGGAAGCAGTTGGAAGCCACAGCGAGGTGGTTCTGCTGCCATGGTCTGTATTGGGGACTCTCCCCCAAGGTGACAACAATCACCCAGCACCCAGGATGCCAGCACTACAGAAGAGCATCAGTGAACTCGACAGATGAGGAATGTCACCCAAGGAAACAGATATGTGAGCAATCAGAAAAGGACTTCAAATTAAAGATGTTCATGATCACAGAGGTAAAGGAGGGAACCCCCCATTTATGGGACAATAATAGGAAGTTTTAAGATACAAATAAGCATTTATGGAAAAGAATCAATTAGAGAGCTTGTAAATAAAAAATAGGTAATTGTTGAATTTTTAAAAAAAGTTTGCTGAAGAGTAAATTAATGAGCTGGAAGATTAAGCTGAAATAATTTTCCAGAACAAAGCACAAAAAGAAAAAGAGAGGTATGAATGAAAAATTAAGAGATATGAAGGCAAGATTCAAAAATGCAACCATCTATCTACTAGAGTTGTGGAAATGCTAAAAGTGACCATTCCCCCCAAAAGAAATAAGTCACCTACAAAGGAATGAGAATCGAATGGGCGTCACACTTCTCATCAGCTACACTGGATGCAAGACAAAGTGTGGTGATGTCTTTAACGCGCCAGTGGGAAAGGATTCTGTATCATCATTCAAATTTCAGGGTGAAATAAAAGCACATCAGATATCCAAGAAAATGTGCCACTCACAGGCCCACTTAGAACTAATAAAAGATGAATCCCAGAAAGAAGAAAAATAAAGCCAGAAGGAAAGAGCAGGCTATATGAAGCAAGGGTGAGGCAACGAAATTCTAACGCATGTTGACAATTTTTAACAACTAGCGATAGTAAAAAATCATTTAAATAACAATTCAAACCTGAAAGTGTGTGTGTGTGTGCATGAGAGTGTGTGTGTATGTAAAGGAGAGAATCAGAAAAATATCAAATTTCTTGTTTTCTTAAAAGGTGAATTACATAGATTCAATTAACTTTGGGCATTGCATGGAAAGCATATTTTTAATAATGGGTGTCAAAAATCTAAGGATAAAAAATTTAAGGGTAACCATTGAAAGAACAGATATAGAATGTATGACTTTCAAACTTGTAGAGGACAAAGTAAAAAGAATTTGGAGGCTGGGTGTGGTGGCTGACTCCTGTAATCTCAGCACTCTGGGAGGCTGAGGCAGTAGGATTGCTTGAGGCCAGGAGTCTGAGACCAGCCTGGGCAACATAATGAAACCCTGTCTCTACAAAAAAAATTTTTTTAAAAAAAAAATTAGCAAGGTGTGGTTGTGTGCACTTGTAGTCCTAGCTACTCAGGAGGCTGAGGTGGGAGGATCACTTGAACCCAGGAGATGGAGGTTGCAGTGAGCTATGACTGCACCACTATACTCCAGCCTGGGTGACAGAATGAGACCCAGTCTCTAAAACAAAAATATTTTTTTTGATCAATCAACAGAAGAAAAAGATATGGAGGAACGATGATGAAGTCATGTTTATCTTTTTGTTGAGTAACAAACTACCCCCAAATTTAGTGACCTAAAATGACATCAAAATATGGATGAACCTTGAGAACATTGCTAAGTGAAAGAAGCCAGTTCACAACAAGACAAATATTGTACGATTCCACTTGTGTGAGGGACCCAGAGTAGTCAGATTCATAGACAGAGGAAGTAGAGTGGTGGTTGCCAAGGGGTGGGGGAGGGGGAAATGGGGAGCTGTTTAATGGGGACGGAATTTCAATTTTGCAAGATAAAAAAGTTCTGGAGATTTGTTCAGCAGCATGAATATATTTAGCACTACTGAACTGTATACTTAAAAAATGTTAAGATGGTAAAAAAATAATTAAAAACATCAATGTATCTGGCTCATGATTCCATGAGTCAGCAGTTTGGGCTGGGCTCAGCGGGGTGGTTCTGCTGATCTGGGTTGGGCTCATTCACATGCCTGCGGTCAGCTGCCTTGTTGGCTGGGGGCTGGCTGGCCTAAGGTGGCTCAGCCGGGACAGCTTGTTTCTGCCCATATAGCCTCTCACCCTCCAGCAGGCTAGCTGGGCTTGTTCTCAAGACAATGGCAGGAGTCCCAGGATTGCGGGCCAGGCTCGGAACCCGCCACTCCACTGTCCGTTGGTCACAGCAAGCCACAAGGCCAGCGCAGATTCAAGGTTTGGGGAAATGGGCTCTACCTCTTGATGGGAGGAGCTGCCATGGCCCTTGCCATCTTATTTTCTGTTTTCCACTCACCATGCCACGTTAGATTGCAAAAGTGTGCACAAAATTATTTACCTCCCTATTCTTATCCCCATTTTACAGGTGAAGAAAAGCTCAGAGAGTTTCAGTGATTTGCTCAAAGTCACACAGCCAGTGAGGAAGTGAGGAAGGACACGGAGTTGGATCCTAGTCTGATTCCAGAGCTCTTGTCCGCGACACTGGTGGAGGGCAAGATGTGGAGAATGACCCTTCTCTCTTGCAGCTGTCACATGCCCCCCAAATCTTCCAGCCTCCCCATAGAGTGGGGACTCAAAATTTCAGGGGAACTTTCTAGGCAGCTGCACTTTCTTAGTGGCCACTTTATTTCCAAATCAGGTCTTTAGGACAATCTCAATTTTGCCTTAGACGAACTAAAGGGCAGGGAGCTTCAGATTTACAGAGAAAGGCTGAGTTTTGAGCGGGCAGGACTGGGGAGACAAGAGAGGGAGGCAGAAAGGCCAGGGGGAGGCCGGGCGCGGTGGCTCACGCCTGTAATCCTAGCACTCTGGGAGGC
>VBSM01003204.1:1985083-2003862 GCA_008086735.1 Cheirogaleus medius
GAGGAGAGAGAGGGAAGGGGGAGAAAGAGAGGGGAGAGAGAGAGAGAGGCAGGCTGGTGTGGAGAGGGAGAAGGACAAAGGAGAGGGAGAAGGAGAAAGTCGTAATGAGAAAGAGGGACCAGATGGAGCAGAGAGCAGCGGAGGGGAGGAAGAGGGAGATACTAGCAGGCGAGGGGTGGGGGAGCAGCCGTGGCTGGCCAGCTCTGCACGTCCGCAGGGAGGCTGGCACCCGGGGGTGGCCGACTCCCCCCACCTCGGGAAGACCCTCCTGCAGCCAAGAACCCCCCCACCACCACCACCAAGCAGAAATCACACGCAGGAGGAACTTGGGTGCGTATTCCTCATTCAGAACAGAACCATTAATGTATTCTAAAAAGCTTTTTAGCTGTGGCCTGCTCTGCATGTTATTAATTTCTTTGTTACAGATCTTGTTATTTTCAGAGGTCCCCGGGGACCCATTAACAACGGGTTTTTATGGGAAAGAAGTCGGTTAAAGTGGTGGGAATAACTGCTCCTCGGCCCTGAGTCAGTAATCGGAGTTGCACCGAGGATAATGTAGGCTGTTTTAATTTCCAAAATAGCAACAGTTCAGACATTTAATTGCAGTTTTATGCCCTTTCTTCATGCCGCTGAGTGTAAAATATGTGACCAGTAATATATAACGGCTAACCACTGAGCTGCAGACTGCCCCAGCTTCCTCATCCCTCCTGGAGAGGGGAGCAGGGAGGAAGGAAGGAAGGAAAGAGAAGTGGAGGAAAGGAGGGAGAGAGGGAAAAGAAGTCCCCGGGGAGGTTTCCATGAGCTCAAAGCCGTGAACCGACTGGGCTCCTTCCTGCCGCTCCCTCTCTAGAACATTCTGCACGGCCCTTTCTCCATCTCTGCGGTGTGTTTTTAAACCTTTTTATTGTTTATTCCTTTATCCCCCTGTTGCTCAACATCCCCACAGATAGGCCGTGAGCACCTGGCACAGTGACCAGGTGCACCAGTGTGACAAGGTGGGCCCCGGCCTCCCCTCACCGTGACCTCGTAACATTCGAACGCACCAGCGAGGCCCACTGCACCTGTCCTTGTGCACCTCTCGCTGAGCCGGGATACAGGCGCCCCACTGCGGGGCCTCAGCAGAGATTCTGTCCCCCCAGCACCTGTGACGATGGGATGGTGAGCTTTGTTTTCCTGAGCTCTCCTATGTCCCCTCATGGACACCTGACTAGTGCACAAAAGAACAAAGAACAATCTCTTGGTGTGGCAACAGACGCTCAGGGAATCTTTTCTGGGTAACTGCGTGAGCTTCTCAGGTGACGGTGCGTGGCGCCCAGGTGGCCTCAGAGATGAGCACACCACGGGTGGCCGCTGGGCCTGTTGGGGCGAAAGGCTGGCTCCCGGGCACCACCAGGCTCCGTGTCTTTCTGATCCCTTCCCCCTTTGGGGGCCAGGCCCCAGCTGTCTAAAAGCTCCTGATCTGTACGCTCCCCGAGAGCGGGAATGGTGTTGGTTCTGAAGCCCGACGGTGCCTGGCACGTGGGACAGGGATTTCCACTTTCCTGCTGGTTCCTGCCATCCTGGCACCCAAGAGTAGCATGTGGGCTCCTTCTACTTTCTCTTGTGATCAGAGCACCCCACATTAGCAAGAAGCATCTCTCCAAGGTTCTCAGTTTTACACAATCCTGGGTGAGGGTTATGAACCAGCTCCCTTCTCTGAGAACTGCCCCTTGATTCCTGGGGTTGGGGGAGCTCTGGCCATGTTTAACCACAGTGAGACTAGCACAAGCCCAAACTCCACTAACCACCTAAACTGGCAGAGTCCAAAGTGTCAGGGATAAGAAACGAACATTTTGCTGGTGGACCACTGGGGTAACAGTGAGAGGAGCCGCCCTCATTCCCACCTGTTGATTCCAGGACCTTGAATCCTGCTTACGGAATAAATGATTCCATATATTGGTGGCAGTGATTCAGAGCATGTGTTACACCACATCCTGGAAGGCTCTGCCTTAGCTCTCTACACAGTGTTGCCAGACGTCTGGTGTCATAATTGAGTCTTCAGGTCCTTTCATTGTCTTATCAGGCCAATTGCTGCAGGGTAATGGGGAGCCTGATGAGACCGGTGAGTTCCATGAGCCAGGAGCCTCCTGCTGCACTTTCTCTCTTGCCGCCAAGCGGTGAGCGCGATGCTGATCAGAGCAATGCCGCGTGGACTATCACAGCCATGAATGAGCATGTCCCTCTTGGCACTGTCTTTGCTAAGTTTGGTATGCTGTGTTTTTATTTTAATTCATCTTCAAGTATTTCCTGATTTCCTTTTGATTTCTTCTTTGACCCATTGGTGATTCAGGTCTATGTGTTTGAATTTTCACATATTTGTACATTTCCCAAATTTCCTTCTGTTATTGATTTCTAATTTCATTCCATTGTAGTTGGAGAAGATACTTTGTAGGATTCCAATATTTTTAATTTGTTGAGACTTGTCTGGTGGCCTGACATATGTTCTACCCTAGAGAACATTCCACGTGCATTTGAGAAAATGTGTATTCTGCTATTGTTGGATGAAGTGTTCTACTGACGTCTGTTAGGTCTAGGTGGTAGATAGTGTTTTTCAAGTCTTCTATTTCTTTGTTGATCTTCTGTGTAGATATTCTAACCATGATGGAAAGGGGTATAAAATCTCCAAATATGATTGTTGGATTGTCTATTTCTCCTTTCGATTCTGTCAGTTTTTGTTTCATGTATTTTAGAACTCTGTTATTCAGTTCATATATATTTATAATTGTTAAATCTCCTTGAAGGATTGCCCTTTCATTATTACAAGATGTCCTTCTGTGTCTTTAGCAACAATTTTTGTCTTAAAGTCTATTTTGTTTAATATTAGAATAGCCAGTGCAGTTCTCCTTTGGTTACTGTTCGTATGGTATATCTTTTTTCATCCTTTCACTTTCAACCTATTTGTATTAGTATATATGAATCTAAAGTTTGTCTCCTATAGACAGTATATAGTTGGATCATGTTTTTATTTATTTATTCATTCATTTTTAAAATTTATTTATTTTTTGAGACAGAATCTCACTCTGTTGCCCGAGCTAGAGTGCCATGGTGTTAGCCTAGCTCACAGCAACCTCAAACTCCTGGGCTCAAGTGATCCTCCTGCCTCAGCCTCCCGAGTAGCTGGGACTACAGGTGTTCACCACCATGCCTGGCTAATTTTTTCTATATTTAGTAGAGACAGGGTCTTGCTGTTGCTCAGGCTTGTCTCAAACTCCTGAGTTCAAGAGATCTTCCCACCTTGGCCTCCCAGAGTGCTAGGATTACAGGCATGAGCCACCGTGCCTGGCTGGATCATGTTTTTAAAGAAAACCCATTCTCCTAATGTCTGCCTTTTACTTGGAGTGTTCAACCCACTTATATTTAATGGAATTACTGATAAAGTAGTATGTATTTCTGCAATTTTGCTATTTGTTTTCTATAAGCCCTACAACATTTTTTGTTCCTCTATTACTGCCTTCTTTTGTGCTAAATATGTTTTTTCTAAGGTACCATTTTCATTCCCTTCTTTAAAAAAATGTACTTATTTGAGTTATTTTCTGGGTGGTTGCTCTATGGATAGAATTAACATCTTTACTTATAACAATCTAGTTCATATTAATACCAATTTAATTACAATAGTATACAAAAATTTTAATCCTATATATCTCCATCCCCTCTGCCTTCTTTGTGCTGTTATTTTAATACAAATTACATTTTTATACATTGAATGTTCATCAGCACAGATTTATAATTATTGCTTTATTTAGCTGTCTTTTAAATCATATAGGAGAAAAAAGTTACAAACAAAAAATACATTTATGTTCTTTTTTATATTTAACTATTTTGTTGCCTTTACCAGTGATTTTTATTTAGTCTTGTGGATTGGAATAACTGTTTATTGTCCTTTCATTTCAGGCCTTTCATTGGAGGGACTCTCTTTAATTATTTCTTGTTGGGCTAGGGCGGGCTTGCTAGTGAGGAATCCTCTGTTCTTTTTTTCTTTATGTAGGAATGTTACTGCAGGAACTATCCTTCACATTTGAAGGATAGTTTTGCTAGATATAGAATTCTTGGTTTTTTTCTTTTAGTACTTTGATATGTCATCTCACTGCCTTCTGGTTTCTGATGAGAAATCAGCTGTTAAGCTTATTGAGGATCCTCTGTGTGTAATGAGTCACTTACTTTTGATATTTTCAAGATTCTTTCTTTGTCATAGTCTTTCAACAGTTCATACACTTTCAACAGTTTATGCTGTGTCTAGATTGGATCTCTTTGATTTTATCTGACTTGGAGTTCATTGAGTTTCTGTTTTTCATCAAATTTGGCAAGTTTTGGGCCATTACTTCAGATATTCTTTCTGCCTCTTTCTCTCTCCTCTCCTTCTAGAACTCCCCTTTTCCATATGTTAGTATACTTGATGTTCCAGAGGTCTCTGAGGGCTTTGTTCATTTTTCTTCATCCTTTTTTTCATTCTGTTTCCCATACTGGAGAACTTGACCTATATTCAAGTTTGTTGATTCTTTCTTCCACCTGTTCAAATCTCCTGTTGAGCCCCTCTGATTGACTTTTTTACTTCAGTTATTTTACATAACTCTACTTAGCTTTTTAGATGTAGTTTCTTTTCATTCTTTGAACACACATAAAATAGCTGAATTAAAGTCTCTGTCTCATAAGTTCCATGTCTGCATTTCCACAGGGACAGTTAATTGGCTATTTTTTCCCCCTGTTTGTGGGCCATATTTTCTTGTTTCTTTTCATGTCCCAATTTTGTGTTAAAAATTAGACATTTCAAATATTTTAATGTGGCAACTCTGGAAATTCAATCCCTCTCCCTCTTCCACAGGGTTTGTTGCTGTGGTAGCTTTTTGTCGTTTGTTTAGTGATTTTTATGACCTAATTCTGTAAAGTCTATATTCTTTGTTGTGTGTGGCTACTGAAATATCTGCTTGATTAGCTTAGTGGTCAGCTAATAACTGAACAGAAATTTCCTTAAAAGTCTGGAAACAATAAGTTTCCAAGTCTTTTTGAGGTGGCCGTGTTTGTGTCCGCGTGTGTTTGGAGCATGCCTTCAACTCTCAGACAGACAGATGTGCAACTCTACCTTAACCCTCACTTCCTGCTTGCACGAAGCCTTCTCACATCTTTCCTGAGCGTGTGCACAGCCCTACACAAGTATGTGGCCTTCTGGATTTTCTGGAATATGTCAGAGCTTTTCAAAGGCCCCCTATAGTTATCTCATTCCTCGGATCTTCCTTTTAAGCTTCTTGGTCAGCGTCTTGCTTACCCCAACTGTTACTGCAGCCTCGGGCACCCAGTGTTCAACAATTGCCTCTAATTTCTTTGATCTATGCCCCTGGAGATAGGTTGTTTGCACTGGGTGAGCTCCGAGTCAGGTCAAATAAAGACAGTTTTGTAAGTGGGATTTTCTATGAAACCACGGGGCAGGTCAAATAATGACAGTTCTCTGGGAATGGGGCTTTGAAGGTCCTAAAACCCACTCTGCCCCTTCCAGTGGCTGCCAGGCTATTGGTTTTCACTGTAATTGCAGTGAAAAGTCTACTGCAGAGCGGGGGGTGGGGGGGGGATATGGGAACGGGGAAAGTTGAAATGCCACAAAGCTCACTGTTCTTAAAAAAAAAAAAAAGCTCACTGTTCTTACTGAGATTTATCCACTTTTTTAAAAAAATAAACACTCCCCAGATTGCTGCAAGCCTTTGTGGTTAATTTCCAGAGTTCTGAAAATGTTGTTTCTGACAATTTTTGCTTGTGTTTTCAATGATTTTATGAAGAAAGGAATTTTCGTTGGAACTTACTTTGCCATTTTTGCTGATGTCACCGGTTTCTTTCTTAGAGGTACTTAAAATAATAGTGTTTCTTACAATTGTTGACATCTTAGAGTTGACAAAATGTGGTAAGCCTTAGCTATAAAACATAACTAACTTACTAATGGGAGAGTTAAAAATAGGGTGACACTAAATGCTAGACAATAAAAATATAGATGATGGGGCTGATATATGAGTTAAATAAATACCTTAGTTCTTATATTATTATGGAGAATCATAGAGATATTGATTTTTAACTCTTTGTTGTATTAATTATTTATGTTAAAATTGAAGGATAACTACTCAAATGATATAAATAGAATATATAACTTATTGACCAATGGAGAGGAAAAGGGGAAATTATTAATTCAATGGAAGGCAGGAAAGAAGAAAATAAGGAGCAAAGAAAAGCACAGCAAAGAGGCCCATGCAGACACAAAATAAGACATTATAAATAATCCAAATAAAATAATAATCACAATAAATGTAAACAAATTAAATCTACCCTTTAAAAAGCAGAGATTTTCAGACTGGTTAAAAAATTCAGCTATACATGCTTTTTATAAGACATACATCTAAAACAATGACATAGGTTATAATAAATATATGGAAAGAGACAAATAGTAAATAGATACTAACCAAAAGAAAGCTGGTGTACAAGCGAGTTCTGGGCAGAAGGAATAGCATGTGGAGGTGTCTTTGATATGATTTCCTACACTGAAAATCCAGAAAACTATATACATTATTAGAACTAAGAAGAGAATTTAGCAGGGCTGCCAGATACAAGATAAATATTCAAACTTAGGATATATAATGTAAAAAAGAAAAAGATTTAGTTCACAATGGCAACAAAATCAACAACTATAACTAAACATAACAATATACACAAAACCTAAGTATAAAATAAATTATGAATCTTTACTGATCTAATAAGATCTAATCAAATAAGACCTGATAACATCTAATACACATAATCTAAATGGACTATGTTTTTTAGTGGAAAGACTTAGTATTGTAAAGATAGTAAGTCTCCACAAATTAATATTGCAATTAAATGGAATTCCACCCAAAGACATAGCAAGTTTTTTTTAAAAGAACCTCACACCTGTATTCCTAGCACTTTGGGAGGTTGAGGCAGGAAGATTGCTTGAGGCCAAGAGTTTGAGACCAGCCTGGACAATAGCAAGACACTGTTTCTACAAAAAATAGAAAAATTAGCCAGGTGTGGAAGCACACACCTATAAACCCAGCTACTCGGGATGCTAAGGTGGGAAGATCACTTGAGCCCAGAAGTTTGAGGCTGCAGTGAGCTATGATCACACCACTGCACTTTACCTGGGGCAGCAGAGAGAAACCCTGTCTAATAATAATTATAATTAAAGAAAAGAACTCAGCCAACTGATCTTAAAATTCCTATGAGGATAAGAGCCAAGAAAAGCCAAGAGAAGGAACGGGGGGAAGGAGGGATGGAAGGGATGCACTTAGCCATACTGTATTAGGGCAACACTAGCCGCTGAAATAAACAAACCTCAACATGTTTAAGTCTCAAACATAGTAAAAGTTTATTTCTGGCTGGTGTGAAATCCAAATTGGATGTTCCCATTCAGTGGGCAGCTCTCTTTAAGCAGCAATTTGGAGACCCAGGCTTCTTCCACTTTGGCTCCCAAAGTTCAAGGTCACCATGATTGTTTGCATCAAGGTTGGGGAGGGGAGAGAGAATGATGGGTCATGCATGGGAGGTTTTACTAGCAATGCCTAGAAATGGTGTACACTGTTTCCATTCATATCATTGGTCGGAATTCACCTATGTGACCATACCTACTTACAAGGGAGGCTGTGAATGGAGCCCAGCCGTGGTCCTGAGACGAAACAGGTGTGGTGAAGAGCCCGCCAGTCTCTGTGACACCTGCCATCTATCAGGATTTCTTATACAGTGACTCTCTGGCCCAGGTGAGTGTGGCCAAGCTTTTACTCAACTGGCACGTGCAGGCCAGGAATTCCTTCCCCATAAGAGAGAACCTGTGGTCCTCTAGCCACCAGCCTCACAAAGACAAAGGAGAGGACACACAGGTGGACTGGTTCTAGCAAAGCCCCACTTCCAGACTCCATCCTCCAGTAATACCCTTGGCCTCAACCCCCCATCTTGGCTCCGCGGGGTGTGGCCTTAGGAGGTAGGTTAGGGAAGAGAGAATTGTGTGCTCCCCTAGGGGCTGGAAGTGTTCACGTTGGTAACTCTCCAAAGCTCCCTCCTTTGCATGGCAAAAAAAATAACAATAATAAAAACAATAACTTCCAGAGCAATTCCGAAGTGCCAGAGTCTGTGCCCAAAGTCCCTAAGCTAGGGGATGGCAAAGTCAAGATTCAAACCCAGGTCTGTCAGACCCTCCAAGCCTGGCTCTGTGCCATGGGGAACCTTGGGTCATTAAAGACCCTTGACAGTGTGGCCCAAACCGGCCCCCTCTCCTTACTGACTGCCATGACACTGCGAAGAATGTGCTCTTCTCCAAGCACAGGGAGCACCGTGTGGTGGTGACAATGGCTTCGTGCCTTTCCTCTTCCTGTGTCCTCCCTGCCTGCGGGGGCCTGATTATTCTTTCCACCAAACCATCTATGTGGCAGGCCTGTTTGCTGCTCAGGGCTCTGCAGAAAGTAGGGCTCTTGGTTGCTCACTTCTTTGACCTCTCATCCAGCTGTGTGCTCCCAAAGGTGTGTCCGACTTACTCATCTGTGCCCCCAGCTGATGAATAAATGGAGGGGATGAGTGAATGAATGAATGGAAATGGCGATGGGAATCAAATGGTAGCAATACAGGAGAGGGGGATGCGGTGCTTGTAACCATAGTAACGACGAAGTCGCTGAGAGATAGTGCTAGGAAGATGGTAACCATGGCAACACTGATACCAGGCCTATTTGGACCTTACTGGCGCGGCCGCAGCTGCCCCGTCCATACCAGGCCTGGCCTGAGGGCTCAGCGGCCAGATGAGGTGATGAGCACAAGTAATGGCCGCCACCCGGCTCCCGATTCCAAGCCCCCCGCCCAGGGCTGGGTCTCACAGGGGCCACACCCTCTTCCTGGGTGGCCCCTGAGGCTCAGGAAGGGGCACGTGTTGGGGGGGTGCAGCCTGCCTGCACGTGTGTACATGAGCAGGGAAGAGGCAGTGTGATGGGCAAAGGCGTCAGGTGTGCTTTGCGCTCCAGGACAGTCTCGTTCGTGGGAATGCCAGGGGACAGTCCCTACATGCGCCGGGCACCGCCAGATGCCTGGGGGCGCAGTGTGTGTATGGGGTGGGGGGAGCAGGGGGTGGCAGGTGGCCGCGTGTGTGGCCGCAGGCGGTGTTTCGCGGGTGGGGCGCCGGGTTCCGGGGTTGGGGGCGGGGAGCTCCGCCCCATCCATCACCGGGAGCGCAGCGAGCCGGGCGGATATCACCGTGTCACTGCGGCTCGGCTCGCAGATCTTATCCTCTTCATTTCCGCCTGAGCCGAGCCCGCCCGCGCCGGCTCCCTGAAGGCTCCATCCATCATGGGGGGAGCGACGGGGGCTGCACCGGGCGGGGGGGAGCTCAGACGGCGCGGGGAGGAAGGGGGGAACCAGATCCACCGTGGGACACCGAGAGAGGCATGGGGACAAGTGTGTTGGGGGGTTCTGGGTCTGCTTTTCCACTTGGGGGAAGGGACGCCCTCTGCCCTGGACTGGGAGAGCGACTAGGGCCACCTCAGCCCCAGCCTGGGACTTCTGGCAGTTCGCGGGGTCCAGGTCCCTGGGTGCTTCCGCGCTGTCCTCGCCGGGGGCAGTGCGGGCAGGGATCGTGGCTCTGCCTCGCCCGGGAGAGCGGGCTGCGAGCGCAGGGACCGCACCTGGACCCTCCGGGGTGACCTGGGCCCGCGGCGCGGGCGGGAGCGGCCGCCCCGGGGGGAGGCCTTATTTCATTTCCCCGCGCTGCTGAGGTTTCTGCGAAGTGTCTCTCTCACCTCTTTAAATTTTACGGCGCTTGGCCCGTGGCCGCCGGGCCCCGCCCCGGGGAGGAAGCGGGTGCCGGGTCTGGGGGCCTCCTCCGGCCCAAGGTGGCCCCAACCAGACGGGGCGCGGGTCACGCCCGGGCCGCCCGGACTCTGCAGGGCGCGCAGCCCGCGACCCCCTCTGATTGCCCCCGGCCTCTGGACCGGTCCGGGCTGTCCGGGCCCAAGGGGCGGGGCTTGCCTCGGAGCATCTCAGACCCAGCCCCGCCCCTTTCCCGCTCGGTCGCGGGCCACACCTCTCTCGGCCGCTCCGGGGAGTGCGGGAGGGTGCGGTGGGCAGTGGCGGTGCTGGTGGAAGAGGGACTAAGAGGGGCAGAAATGGAGGCCAGCCTTGAAGCCCCAGTTGCCACCAACCCGCAGCTTTCCCGGGGGCACGGTGGTGTCCCCATGTCCTGAGTCAGGGCCAAGTATACCAGGCCAGCCGGGCAGCCTGGCCAGGCAACATCTCTGGTCCCTGCTGCCCAGGCTGGCATCTGCCTGGAGACCAGGTTGGGGGCTGGAGATGAGGGAGGGGGTGGGGAGGCCTCTGGTCCCAGCAGTATTCCCTGAGGTGACTCTTTGCGAGTTTCAATCTGGAGACAGTGGGAGACCTGCCCTAGGTGAGGGCGGGAGAGGAATGTGTCCAGGAGGGCGGCAGTGAGGGAGAGGGGGACATAAACGGGAGAGGCGTGAGCAGCAGGGGCGGCTGAGGGAGGAGCGGGCGTGAGCAGCAGAGGGCTGGGGTGTAGTGGGAGGCGCTGCCCAAGGACAGCGGCCTAAGGTCAGGGTGGAGTCAGGATTCAGGATTTGAGCGCGGTTCTGACTCCAGAGCCACCTGTCTTAGGTTTGCAATCACCAACTTGATTCCTCTACAGTTTCTTATTAATTCAGCCCCAGGCTGCAGAGCCAAGCAGCCGTGGAAATAACTTTGTGACATGCACGGAACCAGTACAAGGAAACAAGATACAGAACAGAAATTTGGCCCCACTGGCCTGGAAGATGAGGAGGCCCGTGGGCCCAGAAGTGGGAGACAGCAGCTGCCAGGGTGACCCCTGGGGAGGCTGTGGGACACCAGGGCTTGTGCTGTGCAGAGTCGGGGCTGGGACGAGACTGCAGCTGGAACTGCTCACTTGGTGGTTAGAAACTGCTAGAAGCCTCCAGACTGAACAAGGTTCTGGAACATTCTTTTTCTCTATTGATCTGAAGAGCAAATGTCCTGGATATCACACTCCAGGGAGCTCAAGCCCCAGCATCTGTGCGAAGAAAACTGGTCACTGCCACATGACCCAGCAGGGGCCTGCTACAGAGCCCCTCTCCAGTCCCCCACCTTGCTCCTGTGCTCCTGCAGGTCGATGCTCCCATCCCTTTCACTCCAGTCTCCCACCAAGCATCGTCCACCTGCCCATCTAAACATCCCCCAAATCCGCCCCTTCTCTCTTATCCCGGCCAGCATCGTCATTGTCCTGGTTACCATGGTCATTCCTCTACATTATTGCAAACGAGTTCATCTCCATCCTCAATGCTCAGATGACAATAGAGCTGTGTCACACCCCTGTAAAACTATTTAGGGGCTGCCCACTACTGCCAGGACAAAGCCCAAGTTCACAGCATCTTGTCAAAGGCCCTTCAAGCTCTGGCCTGGCTCCCCTATGTAGCCAACTTTCCTGCTTCCCTCACCTTATTTTACCAAAGTGACCATGCTCTTTCATGCCTCTGAGCTGACTGCATTGCAGTTCCCTCTGCCTGGAATGCTTTTCCCTCCTTCTCTACCAGGCTGATTTCTTGTCACCCTTTGAGGCCAGGCTCAAATATCCATGCCCTGGGAAGCCTTGCTGGGAGCACTTACTCTTTTATGCTCTCATGGCTTCTGTGCTCCTTTGTCCCCTGGTTGTAACTGGCTGTTAGAACCTGTCTGGGTCTCACACTAGATGGGTCACTCACCAAGGGCAGGGACCCTCATCTGTCAGAGGATCCTGAGGACCTGGCCAGAGGAGGTAACAGAGGACTGTTGTTGAATGAGAAAGGGGATCTAGGATTGTGTGGGACCTAGCAGCAGGCGGACCCCAGCCTCTTTCTGGCCTTTCTTGGACCTGGGACTCTGGGACCACCATAACTAGGATGTGGGCAAAGAGAAAGGGGCTAGCAAGTGGCATTGTGGCTAGTTTGAACTGTACCCCTTCACACAAATTCTCTTTCCTCTGACTCCCCCTCACACTATCCCCAAGGCTGCAGGAGACCCACCTGTAATGAGGACTCAGATTCAGGAATGTTCCACTCACTCCTGTGGCTTTTGCATCTCATCACAGGGGTGACTGGTTGTCATGGCAACCTGAGTGCAGGAAGCGCCTGCTGGCTCCTTCCCAGGCTGGGAGGTGCAGGCTGAGCGCCCTGCACAGGCTGTGGCTGAGCTGGGGCTGGATGCCTGGGGCCTGCCCACCAGGGGCCAGACTGAGCCTCCTAATTCCTTCCCCAGCACAAGCTTGTGGGTTCAGAGCAGCCCATCGACCAAGGCTGCAAGCCTGTAAACACATTTCTTCTCATTTGGGGAACAGCAAACCTCTGCTTAAATGCTTAGGCTCTGGAGTCAGATAGCCTGGGTTCTAGTCCTGACTCTGCCACTGGTTGGCTGTGTGGTCTTGAGCAAGACATTTATTTCTCTACATTTCTAAAGACTCAGTTTCTTCATCCATAAAATGGGAATCACTATAGCATCCGGGGATTACTACTTTTGGCAAGGTGGTGAACTAGTGCTCCAAAAGGCCCTCCCACTACAATGCAACTAGATTCTGCATGGCTTACAAAAGCAAAGCAAAGTAGAACAAAACAATTATTTTTAATGCATTGCTGGGATTGCTAGAAAGTAAGGGAAATCTCTAAGGACTAAATGTCATCTACCAAGAAAAACATGGCAAGACAGTGGGGAACTGAACTGAAGCATGGAGCGGTAACTAACAGGTAAGCAGGAAAGTCAGGCTGAATGTTGAAGTAAGCAGTGTGATAGGCATCTTAAGTCCAGGGCAGAGGCAAGGTGAGAGAACTGAGCTTGAGGCTCTTGCACCGAGCTGGAGTCTCTATGGTGGTTAAAGCAGTCCCAGGGTCATGGCAGCACTTGGCTCCTGGCAGAAGCAAACCCACAGTAGGAACGTGCTCCCAATTCAGCACCTCAGGCTTCCCACAGGTTAAGTTCAACCAAATGTGAGCTCACAGTCAGTGGTCACCAACTACAAGGAAACAAGCCACCGTGAGTGAGAGTCAGCAATAAAACAATACGCTTAGACACGCCCCTTTAATACTTTAGCTATTGGAATGACCAAATACAGAAAGTTAAATCATTATGTATAAAATGTTTAAAGACATGCAGGACGGATTCACACACAAGAAAGGAACATAGAATACAAACCTATCAAAAATGGCCCGCAAAATTTGAAAATAAACCAAAATAGAACTTGCATAAACGAAAATTGTAATTGGTGATATGAAAATCCCATCAGATAGAGTAAGTAGCAGACTGGCTGCGGCTGAAGAGATAATAATGAACTAGAAAATGGATCTGCGGAGATTACCCAGAATGCAACACCGAGAGAAAAAGAGACGTAAAATACGCAGGGAGGTTAAGAGAGCGGGAGGGAAGGACAAGCAGGTCCACTGTGCAACTGAGACCCGTAAGGAAAGAGTAGAGACAGCAATCAGGCAATGTTTGGAAAGATAATGGCTAAGAATGTTTCAGAATTTACAAGAGATGTGAATTCACAGCTAGACACATTGTAATAAACTTGCACAAGACCAAAAGTAAAGAGAAGACCTTAGAATCGACCAGAGAAAAGAAACAGTTGCATACAAAAGGATGACATTTAAACTTCCAGCAGACTAATCAACAGCCACAATAAAAATCCATAAGAAATGGGAAAATGTCTTTAAAGTGCTGGGACAAAATAATTACTAACCTAGACTTGTATACTCAGTGTAACTATCTTTTAAGAAGGAGAACAAAATAAAGTCATCTACACCTAGACCAAAACTGAGGGAATTTACCACTGTTAGACTTTTACTAAAGGAAAGTAAAAGAAAATGATCCCAAAAAGCAAGTCTGATGTATAAGAAGAAATGCTGACAAAAGAAGTTGGTAAATATGTAGTTAAATCCAAACAAAGATTGTCTGCATAAAATTGATATCATCAGTAATAATAATGTCTACTTTGTGGACAAAAAAGGACAAACTCAACTATTGGATCTCAGCTCAGTTACATTCAAGTTGGGAGGGGGGACTGTAGTTAACGTGGTCTAAGGCCCTTGCGTTATTCAGGAGGAGAAGAGAACCGTTACCTTTAGATTGTTTAGGTTTGCAAGGTAAAATTTCCAGATTAATCACTAAAAGAATAGCAAAGGAGTATGCAGCTACAAATCTGTACAGGAAAAGAAATGGAATAAAAGAGAGAAAAACCATAAATATTTTAAAAAGTAAAAGGAGAAAGAAAAGCCATGGAAAAGATGAGTGAATCAGGAAGAAGCACCCAGTTAGATGGTAGGTACAAACCCACGTTTATCACCAACCTTCAAGAAATGTAGAAGGCTAAGTTCTCTAGTTAAGAGATTATCAGATATATTTTTAAAATCCATGTATGTGTTGTCTACAAATGCCACTCCTAAAATACGAGGACACTGAAAAGCTGAAAATAAAGGTATTTAAAGGGATATATCAGAAAAATACCAATTAAAATAAAATTAGAGTGGCTTTGTTAGTATCAAAAAAGTCTTGTTAAAAATTACTGTAAGAGATAAAGTTCCTAATAATGATAAAAGTTTTACTGCACATAGAAGACATAAAAATTCAACTAATAAAACAGCCTCAAAATATACAAAGCAAGAAGGGATAGAACTACAGAGAAAAATCAATAAATCCATGATTATGGACGATTTCAACTTATCTCTTCCAACTATTGATATTTCAAAGTAAAAATTAAGAAAAATATAGACAGCTTAAGCTACATAGTTAACAAACTTGAGCAAATGAATATAAATAAAATCCTAAATCCAACAATTAGAGAGTATAAATGTATAATATATCATATATTGTATTATATATATAAAATGTATAAATATATACAATGACATTAATGGGTTAAAGGAGAAAAATCTGTGCAGAAAAAGTACTTAATAAAAGTCAATAGCCTTTTATGACTAAAATTTTTATCTTAGGAATACAAGGGAATTTTCTTAACTTGCAAAGTTTAGCAAAACTATTAAAAGGTAAAAAGCATTATTCTTAAGAGAACAAGACAATGATCCCAAGCCTCTAATCAATATTTTATTAGAAGTTCTAGCCAAAGTGTTAAAGACAAAGAAAGAAAAGGCATAATGAATAGGAAGGAACACAAATGTCATTACTTCCAGATGATATGATTATCTACATAGAAATCTCAAAACAAGCAAAACTGAACAATATATAATTTTAGAGAATCAGGAATTCATTTTTAAAAAGCAAGGCAATGATAAACACACAATATAAGATAGTGATTATCTTCAGGGATGAGGTAGGGAGTTGGGATGGGGTGGAATACACAGGAAGATTCAACGGTTTTGATAATATTCTAGTTAATATGGATGGTGTTGGGTTCATAGGTGTTCATTTTATTGTGCTTCATAAATTACATAAGTTATATATTTTTTGTGTATATATCAAATATAACACAGCAAAAATAAAAAATTAACACCGGTAATTTGCTGCTTTTTTTAAAAAATAAGAAACAACTAAAGAAGGGTAAAGAAATACTGTAAAATAGAGGGCTGGATAAAGACAAAGATATAGTGGGTTAAGGTAAGTAGGAGTACTAACATTATCATCAAAATGGAATTCAAGGCCAAAAGCATTAAACAGGACAAGGAGAGACAATATCTAATGAAGAAAGATACATCCTTCCCTTAGGGAGATAAAGCAATCATGAACCTTGTTGTACCAAACAACAAAGCAGCCAACTATGTATAAAGCAAAAATTCCAGGAAAAAAAAAATCACAATAGTTTGTCTTAATATTTTCCTGCTCAGTGGTAGGAGGTCCCACCTGAGCAGTGCCCTGGCTTTGAGGAGTCACCACCAGGACAGTTTCCTACCTTCGCCAGTGATTTGGAAAAGACCGAAGAGTATGGCCGGCTTCCCATCCCCAGCTCCTCACCTGCTCCTATATCTGACCCCCCCATGGATAATCCCTACTCCTTCCTGCTTCCTCTCCTGACCTGCCTGATGTTCACCAACTTTCTAGCTCCTGATCTACCCACTGCCTTCTCCTTGGGGGGCTTTAATCTGTGAAAATGAACCCATTCACCTCCCCCCCCTTCCAACTCTATAAAGCATCTTCCTATTGCGCTGACTGGCCTTGTGGCCTCAGGAAGTCACTGACCACTCTGCGCTCAGCTTTCCCCCCGCTGAACAGCACAAGACGATGATGGGAGGACAATGATGGATTGTGCGTGTGGTAGGGCTAGGCGAGGTCGAGAGAGGGAGGGTGGCCTCTGGCCACCCGTCTCCCTCCTCCTGGCTTCTCTGTCTTGTCATGTCTGAACCACTCTGCTGGCCACTGCCCAGGCAGCAGCTTAGGATGGGCCACACCTCCCAGCCCTGCAGCAGAGTCCTCACTCTGGTTCCCCTGGGAAGAGGCCTCTTCATCTGTCCCTCAGGCCACTCCAAGGCACTCCTTGGCATGGGGCCTGGGCTGGTGAAGCCTGCCTCGCCCCTCAGAAGGGCAGAGTTGCAGAAACATTGAAGCTTTTCCTGTCTGTGTCTGTCCTGGCTGTCCTTCTAGGCAAAGTTGCTCATTCACACTGATAACGTGTTCTCAGGCACTGCCACTCACTAGCTCTGTGACCTTAAACAAGCTCCTTCTCTCCTCAGAGCCTCAGTGTCTTCATCTGCAGAATGGGGATAATAATAAAACTTCTGAGTGAGAATTAATTAAATGAGATCGTGCCTGGAAGCACTGACCCAGGACAAGGACTCAAAACACAGCAGCTATTATTGTCGTTATTATCACCACTACCAGGCATTGGCAGGTATTTTATAAGCAAAAAGATCAATGGTGGCAGGTCACCTTCTTGCAGAATTGCAGCTTCACTTTGCTTTTGTAGAGATGATTCCAGTTTTCAGCCCTTGTCACAATCACTGTGTGTGTGGGCATTTTTGTGATGGGTATAACCTGATTATTTGCTTATTAGTAACTCAACACCAATAATCCACTTTTCGATTGAACTCCGTTGTGTATGAAGTGCTCCACTGCCCGTCCCTGCGGCGCAGCCTCCAACTTCCAGCTGTGAGTGAACCAGAGCTGTCCCCCTCTGTGTGTAGGGGTAACCCGAGGGGACCCCACACCAGGCAGATGCTCACAGCCACAAGAGCTGGGCTGGCAAGAACCTCTCTTGTAGTAATGATATATGCTGTCCGTTGTATATTTGCACCAACAATCATCATTTTCATCTGTTCTCCAGAAATCTCTGACAATATACTCTGTTGGATGCAATCTGCAGAGAAAATGTCTCCAAAATAATGTTTCCTCTTAAACACCAGCTCAAAATCTGGGCATACACAAGGTAGATTCTCACAAAGCAAACTTGCATAAATGGCGTGGGGTGATGTTAGAGAATTGAGGGGAGAAGGTGCAGAGGCCACTATTGTGCTCTGCTGAGAATCATCTTAGCTTTCAGTTTTTTTGGAAATATTATCTCATTTATTCACCCAATAACTCTGTGATGATGTTGGTTTTTAGTCAGCACTCCTTGGTGACAAGTGACAGAGATGCAAACTAGCTTAAGCAATAAAGGGCTTTATTGGCCATTTGTTTGTTAGCCCTTTAATGCCCAGATGAACTGAAGCCTTGCGGCTGCCTCTCTTGACACCTCTGCTCTTATCTCCTGCCTGCCACTCGGCCTTGGGCTCCAGGGCTCCCTTGTGGTCAGGAACGTGGCTGCCAGCATCCCCGGAACTGGTGACACAAGAAGGTGCCCAGCTCCTCCCTGGGGCCAGTCACAGGGAATGGGGTATTGTGGCCACCAGACTCGGGCCTGGCTGCCCATTCCCTGATGCCTTCTCTGGCGCGGTCCCTGTAGTCACCTGAGGCCCAGGTGTCTGTTCGCCTCTCTGCTGTCAGCCTCAGGGAATGGGGAGAGGAGGCCTGGCGTCATCAGAGACGGCTCCTGGGAACCTCCCTGGCCCGAAGGGCTGTGGGGCACAGGGCCATTGCCAGATCACTTGGTACCCCCCACCCTGTTGGTGGGGTGCCTAAATTGATCGGAATGAGATACTGACCCTGGGTCAGGGGCTCCGGCTGTGACCTGTGACCCTATTTCTCGAAGCATCCACAGGGGACAGCGCGTCTTGAGAGTGGACCAAGAGGACCTCGCTCTGGTGGGGGAGCCCCCGCATATGGCCAGAGGCCGTGCCGGGGAGGGCGGGGCTGCCCCCGACGCCCACCGTCCTCCCGGAGGAGAAGGGGCTGCTGGGCTGCGCGGGGGCTGCCAGTTCCCCATCCTCTACTTCACTCCTGGGACCCTCTCCGGGCTCAGCGGGGCTGATTCCCAGGAGCCAGGGCGCTCGGGGAAAGCGCCTCCCCAGGCATTTAGCCTTCCTGAGCCTCAGCTTTCCAATCTATGATATAGGGCGAAGTGCCCGCCCCACAGGTGCGCGGTGTCAGAGAGGTGGGCGTAACGAGGCTCCGAGTGGCTGAGTGCTCAAGAAGAGAGTGCTATTTTTAAATGTTTTCCCCCGCCCGTCTCCCCTTTTTTCCTCCTTGTGTGTTCTGCCCCAGCCCTGGTTCAGACCCCAGCTTCCCACTTCCTAGCTGTGTGGCCTCAAGCAGGTTACTTAACATCTCTGAGCCCGCTCTCCCGTCCTGTAAAATGGGAACGCTCACATCTCCTTCTCAGGGCTGCGGAGGGGCATCCGCAGAGGGGCTCATCGGGG
>VBSM01003204.1:2003962-2021555 GCA_008086735.1 Cheirogaleus medius
CTGCCTAGCCAGGCAGGGGGCAGGGTCAATGGGGTGGGCGGGGTGGGGCGGCTTACCATAGGGGTTCATGTGGTCACCTGGCATTTGGGGCGGCGTGAGGCCCTGCTGGAAGGGGTCGCTGCTGCCATAGGGACTCTGCTCCATGGCCACGATCTGCTGCTGCGGTGGGGCCAGCGGCGTGTAGGAGGCCATCATGCCCTCCATGCGGCTGGACAGGACCTCTGGGGACAGAGCACGCCGTCACCACCTGGCCCTGCCCGCCCCGTCCCATGGCCCAGCTTCCTTGGGAGCCCCACAGATGTCTCCCAGGAGTCCCCTCTGACCTCTGGACTCCCCAGGGGCCCCTCGCTGGCAGAGGCTGCCCAAACATCTGGCTCCCCAGCCCCTTCCGCAGACATGCCCCAACCCCTCTTCTATAATCAGTTTACCAAAAGCCAGGGTCCTCCCCATCCTCTGGCTCCTGCTTTCCTGACACTACCCCACCCTGTAGGTGCTCAGGACCCTGGGGAGGGGGACCCCAACCAGGCAACGGTGATTCCAAGTGTGGGCGCCACATGCACTCCGCCATCTGGGAGTACCAAGGTCCCACACCCCAGCCAAAGAGGCCCAGGGAAGGCTTCCTAGAGGAAGGGGCCCAACCGCATGTAACTTAATGAACCAGCAGGGGTGAGGCATGCCAGGCGGGGGGCAGCAAAGGCCCCGACAAGAGGAACTGCCAGGTGGGATGGGGTCCAGCCCAAGAGGCCAGTGTGGGGCAGACGAGCCGAGAGGGACCTGACCACAGAGGCCCTGGGGGCGAGCTGGGTGTCAAAGCCAGGGGAGGGTCTCAGCGGGGTGAGGGTGAGGCAGCTGGAGCAGTGGGCAGAGAGGTCTGGGGAGGGCCGGGGGTCTCTGTCAAGGCAGTCGTGGGAGAGACAACTAGGAGGGGGGTGAGCGGGACCCAGGAAAAGAAGCCACCTCCAATTTGGCGACTGAGAGCAGATGCCACGTGTGTGGGACAGGAAGGTCAGAGGTGACTCCTGCGGTGGGGAGGGGCAGGACGTGCCTCGTGCACATGGGCGGTGGCGGGAGTGCAGGGTGGGCTGGGTGCACTGGGGCACTGTGGGACGTTCTCAGGGAGGCTGTGTCCAGGAGGCAGCTGGGAGCATCGGAGGGCCAGACACAGCCCAGGAGCTGCTGGGAGACCAGAGGCAGTGACTGCAGCCCCAGGATGGGCACAGGGAGAGCAAAGGAAGAACGGGGCTCTGAAGCCGTGTCCATAGAAGCCTCACGTCCAGGCTGGCCCCTGGCCTGGCCCCCAGAGTCCTGAGCAGAAGGGGCTGCCCATCAGTGCCTGGCGTCTGCCCGGACCCTCCCTGTCACCTGGGGGCAGGCAGCTCTGCCCCAGCCCCCAGCAGTCCCTGCACTCCCTTCATGGCCCTGATGGCTCAATGTCCCCATAGGGCCCAGGAGACCAGCCCTGGCCCAAGATTCTGATGTAGAAACAGCATTTTTAGCAAAGCCCAGTGTTGGGGGGGCCTGACCCCCTACTCCTTAAACGACCCCTCAGCACCCAGCAGGACTCTCAGCACCCAGGCCAGCTTTGTCTAGAGACTTCTGCTGGATTCTGGCTGCGAGGCAGTGTCAAGGAGTGTCATCCTGTTAAAAGCACAGGCTTGGAGCCCCATGCTTGGGACTGAGAGACCCCAGGCAAGTCCCTCAAACTCACCAAGCCTCAGTTTCCTCATCTGTGAAATGGGACATGGCAATACCCTTCTTTGCAGGGCTCTGTGAAACTGAGCGACACGGGTGTGCTCAGTGCTGAGAACCGTGCCCGGCTCACAGTCGCTGTTTTGATTGCAGAAATGCAGCCACCCCTGGCCTCCGCCCTGCCATCTTTCCTCCCTGTGTCCCCTGGCCCCATTGCTTCTCCATTTCTCTACGCCTCGGCTAGGTTTCAGGCAGAAATTCCCTGGGCTCTGATGGCCTTGGTGAAGGTTTCCTGGGAGTCTCATTAAAAGAAACAGCAGGGCCCCCTGTCCCCAGCCCCAGCCCCGGCTTACCCTGGCCCAGCCGCTGGGAGTTTTGCTGTTCCTGCTGCTGCTGGTGCCGCCGGGCTAGCTTCTTCATCTGCGGGGACAGCACAGTTCAGGCTGGACCCTCCCTGCCCCACCCACATGTGGACCCCCGTCTTCCGCCTGCCCCCTGCTCCCACCCTGCCCGGGGCCAACAGTGCCTGGAGGTGGCCACTCACCTTTGCTCTTTGGTTCTGAAACCAGACCTGGACCACGCGCACGCTGAGGCCCGTCTCAGCCGCCAGCGTCTCCCGGACCTGGCAGGAGAGAGCAGACAGGTCAGGCCTGCAGGGCCAGCGGCTGGGAAGTGGCAGGTTTGGGGGTGCGGGGCAGATGGGAGAGGTGGAGGGATGTCCTGCCCCCAGCAAGCACAGAGTGGGTAGGATCTGAAAAGGTCCATGGGGGGTGGGGGGTGTCCGCCCCGCAGCCCACCCCAGCCGCCCCTCACCTTCCGGCAGGGCTTGGAGGAAACCTCAAAGGAGGCCTTGAAGGCTCTTCGCTGCTGCGTGGTGAGGATGGTCCGGGGTCGCTTGGGCCTCCGCGGGTCCTTCCCGTCATCCCCGCTGCCCTTGCTCTGGCTGCCTTGCCCCTTCGCCGGCTTCATGTCCCCGTCCTCATCCTCGCTCTTCACTGTGGGGGACGCAACCCGGCCTATCACTGAGGGCCGAGGGGTGGCCCAGGCCCCAGACTTGTGCTCTCATGCCACCTGCTGCCCGATGGCCCCCTCGCCCTCTGCTGACGCCCACAAGGCCTCCCAGTGCACTAGGGATAAAGTCTGCCTCCCTGCCCTGGCCCCTCAGCTCCTGCCCCGTGCCCTGCGCGTCCCTTCCCCAGCACACGCTGCCCACACAGCTGGACCTGCAGAGTGAACACAGGTGCGCTGCGGACCACAGGCACAGACGTGCACACGCGAACGTGCAGCTGCTCGCTTAGGTGCACACATACTCAAGAAGGCTTCGATGCAGGCCCACGTGGGAAACAGGTACACAGGTGCACACGCATGGTTGTGCACATGCCTGTGTGTGGACACACATAGAAGTGTGCACAGGTACACGTGTGATCACACCTGAGGGCAGATCTGCTTGCCTCTTAGGGCCAACAGACCCCTAAAGAGAAAGGCTGGCATCTGTGGACTGTTCTGACCCATCTGGTGTGGGACCCGCCTTGTCCTACTGACCTCTGGTCCCTTGGAGACCCAGCCCAGCATGTCAGCCTCCAAGAGAACCAGTTCCCACTGCGCCAGCCCAGTGCCAGCCAGGCATGAGTGCCTCAGGGGAGACTGCAGGGAGTTGCTTCCTTGAAGCTTACAGGGGTGAAGAATGAACAGGCAAAGACACGTGCACCGACATCCTCACGCGAGGGTGTGCACAGCGTGCAGGTGCGCACGACACAGGTGCACTCGCCCCACACACACACATGCGGACTGGCACGTGGGCCCGCAGAGGCCCAGGCACACGCGGCTCACAGGCATATGTGCACACAGGCCATGCAAGCACACCTGCACCTGAACAGGCACACGCACGGCACTCAGAAGCGTGTGCTTTCACCCAGTGACACACCTGCACCCGCCATGCACACATGGCCCTTCCACAGCTCAGAGTTTGGTCTCAGAAATGCCACCCCAGATGGATGACCAAGCCTCCCACCCACCACTGGGCTTCCTGCTGCCCTCGTCTGAACTGGCCCCCTTCCTCCAGCCCCGTCTTCCTCAGAGCGCGAGCTCTGGGGGGCCGAGGAGGGGAGGACACATCAGATCCCTGCCTCCCAAGAGGTCCCCAGCCCGCAGGCCTGGTGTGGTGCTATGCCACGGTGCTGTGCCACGGTGGGGGCCACATCAGGGAGGGTGAGGGTGGTGGGCCAGAGAACAGGGGGTTTGTATGCATGTGTGCGACCATGGCATGCGCACGTGCAGCCATGTGTATAGCGCTCAGCGCATGAATATGCTGGGTCGTGCATGTGTGTGTTTACCTGGGTGTGGCTTTTGTATGCTTGGTTATGTGAGCACATATCTCCACATGTATGTGAGTACATATATGTGCTCCTGGGTATGGGTATCCCCAGGTGCATTTTATGTGTGTGTACACGTGACCACATGCATGTTGATATGTACAGATACGTGTGCCTTAGGGATAGTGAGCACAGGTGCATTTTGCGTGCTTGGGAGGTATGCACATTAGCGTCCATGTGCACATACGCACAGGGATGTGCGAGCGCTGTGTGCAGCTCCGATGCCCTTCCACGACACCCTGCCGAGGCCCGTCCCCAAGGCCTGTCCCCCACTCGGGCCAGGGCTCACCGGAGTCCGACTCGTCGGGGCTCACGGAGCTGAGCAGGTCCTTCTCCTTCTCGTAGTCGCCCTTGCATAGCAGCTGGCCCTCCTTGAGCACAAACTCGTCGCCCTTGCGGAGCTGCCGCTCACACACGCAGCAGCAGAAGCAGCCCAGGTGGTACACGCACTCCAGCGCCCGCATCACGAACTCGGTGGGGGCGATCTTCTCCATGCAGCCGCTGCACTTGGCTGCGAAGAGCCTGCAGGTGCACAAAGGGGCATTGGCTGGGCTCGGAGGTCCCTCCCGTGGGCCACTGACGCTGAGGGCCCCTCCCTCCTCCCTGACCCCCAGGCCCAAGTGGGAGAGGCTCTTCCTGGGAAGGGCCCAGACAGCGGGAGGCCCTGCAGCAGGGTGGGCGCCTGCCATCCTGTGTGAGGTGCCTCTCCGGGGTGTGGCAGCTTCGGGCCCTTCCCGCTCAGGGACAAGGTGGCCACTAGAGGGCAGTGTGCAGGGTCCGCCTCAACCTTCCCGGAGGCCAGGACGGCCCCTGTCCTGAGAGAGTCCCGTCCACCCTCACTCCTGACCAGCTCTGTCTCCTCCCTGATCGTCTCTCACCCCCACATCCAAGCGATTCCCTGTCCAACCCGCCACCCGGCCTGGGCCCCTCCTTTCCAACCCGAGCAGCCACCAGTCCCCTCCATGCGTTCCTGACCCCTGGAGCCCTTCAACAACGCTCCCCCCACCACACACACAGGAGCCAGAGGGATCTTCCCAAAACACCTCATGCTGATCATGCTGTTTCCCCGCTCCAGACTCCTCCATGGCTCCCTAGTGCCCTTAGGGGAACATCCAAGCTCCTGAGCCTGGCACTCAACACCTGTCATGATCCTGCCTCTTCCCTCACCACCCTCTGCTTCCCCGGGCTGCGGCCCACAGAGCAGCCTGTGGCTTCTCCCAAGCACCATCATGCAGCCTTTTGACATGTTCTTTCTCTGTCCCCTGGCTTGGGTGATGCCTCCATTTCAGCTTCTGCATCTCCATCGTGAACAGGTGTTTACTGAGCACGTACAGAACGGCAGGTGCTGCGCTAAGCACCGTACGCGCAGAAATGCATTTAATCCTTGCAACAACCCTATGAGACAAGAACGAATATTAATCCCATTTTAGAGATGAGGAAATTGAGGTGCTGGGTGGCAGTGTCACTTGTTAAGGGTCATGTGAGTAGTAAACGCTGCAGCCAACTCCCAGTCCGGGCCTGGTCCAGCCCCTCTGTGACAAAGGGGCTCCATCTGCCATCTCTGCAGACAAACGCGGCGGGTGTGTCCAGCCCCGGCCGGCACGTGCAGGAAGGTCTTGGTGGCCCGGCCCCTCCTCTGCCCGCGCCGCTGACCACTGCTCCCGGCGCCCCTACCCCATCACGTGCCCTGCTCTGTGGGAACTCAGCCTCAACAACACTTTGATGGAAAAATTTATGAAGAATCAAATTATTGCTGCTGGGAGGGAATTAAAACCATTTTTCATTCCTCGCGTCCCCGGGCCACGTCTGCAGGCGCCACCTTGGGAGCGCTGTGCACATCCCATCCCTCTTTATGGCCCGCCATCGCGGGCACAGATTACAGCTGCAATTCTCTTCTAATCGGTTCTGGAACAGAAATGGCCATAAACGGAGGCACTCGCCTGCCTCCCTTCCCGGGGCTGCCGTCAGCACCGCCCACGGCGAGCTGGTGGGGCGGGGTGGACAGGGCCGATTCCAGCTCTGCCTTCTGTCCTGGCACTAGCCAGGACACTCAGCTAGAGGACACTCCTAGCGACCACTGCCACCCACCTCTATTCTACCCAGCAGGCTCCTACTCATCCTGCAATGCCCAACTCCAATGCCACCTCCTCTGGGAAGCCTTCTGTGATGCTCCAGTCTAGGGGAGGTGGCCTCATCTATGCTCCCCTGAGCTTCCCTCAGGCCTCAGTTTTCTCTGCTGTAAAATGGGAATGTCAACAAGACCTCCCTTGAAGGCTGTTGTCAGGATTCAATGATACTGAGTGGTGAATATCACAGTGGAGTGACAGTGCATGTCCCCATCAGTGCCCAACTCTCCTGGGGTTCCACAGGGCAAGAGCTGGCTCTATCTGACCCTCAAGGAGGCCTCAGTGTTTGCAGAGCAAGTGAAGTGCTGGTGAGCTGAGGCTGAGGCCAGGCTCTCTGCTCCAGGAGGCAGGACCCCACTAGCCCACAGAGTGCACGGCTTTTCAAGGAGAACATGGGCTGGATGCTTTCATGCATCAGCCGACTCTAATTTGGCTCTTTGGCCCGATATCCCTGTTCAGGGCACAACCTGCCCCACTGTCCGTGCAGTCTTAGGCAGAAGCCTCTAGAAATCTGGCTGGCACTCCAGCTCTGCCGAGGGGCTGAGAAAGAAGAGGTTTGCAGAAGCCGTGCCTCTCACATGTGGGATGCGGCCACACCCCGCACTGCACCGCCCCTCTGCGCCCCCTACACTGCCTGCCTTAGGGGCCCCTCTAAGGCGTGCGGCCTGCCCGCTGTGGCCCGTGAGCGGACAGGCACTGGCTGTGTCTCTGCCAGCACAGCAGGGCCAGGGTCCTAGGCCAGGGTCAGCGCACATTGGGCGGCTCCCGGAGAGACCTTCTTAGGCCGTGGAGGAGGACAGCAGGGTTGGTGACCTGCATTTGCAGTCGATGCCACCATGCCGGCTGCATTCCGAACAGCCGCGCTAATGCCTTGGCAGCAGGGGGTCGATTGCTACTTTCTCCAAACTCATCAACACAATCTATTATTAATACTTCTCCAAAGGCTCGGTGCCGCCATTACAGAGGCAGCGCCAGCCACTCGGGGCATCATCTGTTATCTAGATTGCAAAAAACTCGGGATATAAAACAAACCGCGTGCACTTTATAAATGGAATGCGCCATCCGTTTGGTCTCCAAGCATCTCTCCACCCAATAAAACATCGGGGGGGACGCATGAAATACTCACTCCCAATTATGGGGCTGCCTTTGTCTCCCGTGCTGGAGTGAGAGCTACTCACGGTGGGTGTGGGAGGGGTTGGGGGCGCCCGCGGGGTCCTCTCTTCTCTGTGAGCCCCCATTCCCTCCCTCAGTGCCTCTCGCCATGGAGGGATTGGTGGGGGCAGCCCCTGAGAAGCCCTTGAGAAGCAGGCCCAGCCACAGGCAGGGACACTGGAATCGGACGGACCCGGGTTCCCTGCCTCGGTCCACCACTTGCTGGCTGGAGACTGGGCAGGTAATTTCGTCTTCCGAAGCCTCAGCTTACTTATCTGTATAATGGGCTCGACAACACTGCCCGCTTCTCAGCATGAGGATGCAGTGGGTTGTCAGACGAAGCCAGCAGGTACAGAGGGCACAGCCCAGGGTTCCATCCTGGCTCCCTAACTTTCTCACTGTGTGACTCTGGGCAAGAAATTTAACCTCTCTGAGCCTCAAATTCTTCATCTGTAAAGTGGGAATGACTGTACCTGACCACGGGGTCGTTGGGAGGGTTGACTGCATGATCATGACTGCGCTGGCCTGAGGAAGGCACTCCACCAAAGGCTGCCCTTCTCTGCCCTCTTTTGTCCCACATGTGTCCCCAGTGCCCTGTTGATCACCTGTGCTAGGGTCACCATGATTCCAGGGGGCACCTCCCTGGCACTGGCTGGGTTGACAGGGCCCAGCTGCACCTCTCTGTCACCACCACCCTGGGTTTGGGGCTGGCCCTTCTGCTTCTACCTGGCTTGATCTGGACAGAGCACACCTGGTTCAATGTTCTGTCTGTCTCATTAACATTACTGAGACTGAGAATACTCAGTCACCTCCCCGCATCCCCTCATTAAATCCTCACAGAGCCCTGTTTCCACCCCCATTTTACAGATGAGCACACCGAGGTTCAAGGTCACGCACAGCAGCAGCAGCAGCAGGTACTCCCTCTGCTCCGTGCCCTCCAGCACGCCTTCGCTCACCAGTCACCCCCGCTCTGCACTCTGGGCACCGTGCCCTTGTCTGCCATCCCCCAAGGCCTGTGGCCCAATTCACCTCAAGTTCTTATTACTAGGCATGAGCTCGGCCCCCAGAAGGTGGGGCTGTGCATTCGGGTTTTTTCTTTAAACCAAACTTAATACCGCCCCCCACACCACACGCACAAACACATTTTTTTTTTCCTTTTGGGATCATCTGTGATTATTGAGGAGCAAATTCTATTTTTAGGGGGATCCCTCCCTTGAAGAGTCCCAGGCTGTGAGAACACATCTCCATCTCCTCTGAATTTTTATTGGTTTATTTGTTTAATGCTCAATTTATTAAACTCATAAGGCTAATAAACAAAACTGAGAAAACCAATTTTTTCGGGAGCATTTGAACATGGATTGCAAAGCTGATTAATTTCTCTTAAACCACTGAGAACTGCAGAGACACATGGAGCACGGCTGATTCTTTTCCCTCCAATAAAACTGGCTTCCTGATGTTCTGGGGCCACTCCAGCCTCTCCAAGCAGGTCTTCACTGCCAGATCTTAGCGTCCATGCAGCATGCACCGGCCTCGGCACCCTGCCTCTACCACTTCCTGGCACTGGAATCTCGCACAAGTCCTTCTCCTCTTGAGTCATGGTGTCCTCGTCTGTCCAATGGGGATCATGACAGAGGCAGACTCACAGTGCCATGCAGGTGGGGTGGGCTCAGTAAGTGGCGATCGTGAGCACTGTCATCTCTCCAGGACTTCTGGCACCTGCTCACCATCCTCAGAGTGGAAGATCCCCTACCTCCTCCTTACTGCCATTCGCACACCCCGTCACCGCACTTTACAGTTTATGTGGCCCTTCGTTGGTTTCTTAGAAGAGTTCCCACTCCATGTACGTGCTTTCTACTCTCAGGGGGCCTCCTCTGCGCCTCAAGACCACCCCAGTCACCCCCTCCCTCACCAGCCTCTTCTACACATCTCCAGCTTCCTGACTGCTGCACCCCTCCTACTCAGTGGACATTGTCACCTCCATTTCACAGAGAAAACAGAAGGTTTGGGGAGAAACACCCAAAGTTCTGACTTGCCTCCTCATCAAGTCAAATCAGCTTGCATATCCCTTTGCTTCAGAATGTCTAAGAGCACCCAACAATTTCAGGATAAGCCCAAAGACCTAACAGTGGCACCCAAGGCCGCACCTATCCCGTCACACCTGGGTCTAAGCAGCCAGGCTTCTTGCTGCTCTCCGAACACAGCAAGCTCCTTCTTGTCTCCTTAGCACTTAAAATTCCATCCGCTTCCAAGGCTTATCCTTCTCTCCCCCTTTCCTTTGCTTCTTATGGAACTCTTCTTCATCCTTCAAGACCCATTCAAATGCCACCTCCTCTGTGAAGCCTTCCCTGATGCTCACAGTCATAACCACTCTCCAGCTACTTGTGTGTCTGCAGCCCCTATGGACCTAGAAATAAATCAGACACCAGGTCTAATTCACTCCCAGGCTCTGGCAAATGGTTAGTGAGTGTTTGTTGAATGAATAAACAATCTTGTGAGAAATGAAATGGGCAGCCAGATAGGACAAGAAAATATTAGGTACTCTCCTTCTAGGGGTCAGGGAACACCTGTAGGTAACAAAAGAAATGAACTCGCCCTCCCTGCCCCACATCCTTAGCAGCTATATAACTCAGAGTTCAGTTTTCTAACTCTTATCAATGAAGTTCCATGCATGCTTCCTACTTAGACCCAGGGGTGCCATGTATATACTATTAATAAATGACTCCCCTGACCATAGTGACTGGACCCGCCTGGATATCTGACTCAAGGTGGGTCAACTGGCCTTTGCCCTGTGTCCCTTCCTTCCCCTGCTCACTCAGGAGCTCTTCGTCAGCCCCCAACCCATCTTTGGGTCTCCAGCACCAGCTATGTGGCCTTGGGTAATTCACACCCCTTCTTCGAGCCTCTTCTGTAAAATGGAGGAGCTGACCCCTCCCTCACGGGTAATTGGGAATCCGAGGAGTTTTAACTCATGCGGGAAGGCTTAGCCCAGAGCCTGGCACAGACGGATTTCAATGCGTCTACGTTTACGATGGTGCCTGCTGCAGGCTCTGGAACTTTCTTTTCCTCGCCTCCCATTTTAGTCTGAAGCCCCCTAATTGCATAGTCAGTGTGTGCTCTCCCTGTCTGTCCCTTTGCAGGCATGGGCTTTTGTCAGACCCTTGCCCAGGGCCACACTGGGGACCAGGCAGATTCTGGGCCTGGTTTCTCCAGACCCAAGCCCCACAACCCCTGGAGCGACCACTGCTGGAAACACCCGCCTCCCTCCATGGGGACCACGGGGCTTGGCCCCTGGAACCGCATCCCTTCTGTCCACACTGGCTGCACCTTCTCAAATTCACCCAGCAAACACCCCTGGAGGCTGACTCTGAGCTGGGCTCATTGGAGATGCTCGGGGCACAGTTAGACCGAACCTCATCCTATGGCTGCTGGCAGAATGTGACATGTGTTTCGTTAGGGTACCGGGGTAGGCCCAGCAAGCCGAGAGGCTCAGGATGCAGCAATAGTCAGCCTAGGGAAGAGCTGGGAAAGGTGACTTAACAGAACCTGGGTCTGGAGGCGACGCGGCAGGGCTGGACCCCGGCTCTATCCCTTAGAGGCTGACCCTGGGGAAGCCACCTCCACTCTCTGAACCTGTTTTGCCATTTGGAAACTGGAATCCCAGCCCCCACCCTACAGTTAATCACTGCAAATACATCATGGTGTGGATTCCTGTGCTACCTCCTCCCTAGGCCGGTGGCAGGACCCCAGGGTGACGCAGCTGTGAGCACTTAGTACAGTCAGCGCTCAGCGTGGCGGCCGATGTTCTGACTGCTGGTGGGACCGCGTGGTCTGTGATGATGCTGGTTGCAGGATGAGCTGCAGTCCACAGGAGCTGAGGGGACAGGACCCTAGACACTCTTGGGCAGCTGCTGATGGCCTCGGCCTGGCACTTGGCGAGGGAGCTGCCTGGCCTCCTCCCTGCCGCACTGGCTGACATCTCCCCCACGTGCCTGCTGCGTCCTTATCATTCCGGGGGTAGCTGTTTTTTATTTTGAGACAAAAAGGGGCCTGTTGATGGGGGATCCAACTAAAACCAGCTGCAAACAGCTGCTTTGATGCGGCAGCCGCGGGCAGGGCGGCGGCGGTGGCCCCGGTGCGCGCGTCAATCACGCGGCTGGAATGCGCGGCGTGGCCGGGCGCTCGGGCCTCCCCAGCCTCCCCGGCCTCCCCGGCCTCCCCTGGCCTCGCCGCGCCAGGCTGCGCCTACCCGTGAGAGCTGCCCGGTGCTTCCTGCAGGCCGGCGGCAGACGCAGCTGCGCGGGGCCTTGGTCCTTTGATAGGAGCTCGGGGCGCTGTCGGGAGCACAGCGCCGTGGCTGGAGGTCACTGGCCAGGGGCAGGGAGGGACGGGCACAGCCGGGAGCCCGGGAACCATCCAGGGGCCAGCCTGGCCAGCCAGGCACATGTTCACATTCACTGCGTCCGCAAATGTTTATTTAGTGCCAACTATGTGCAGGCACAGTAGGAAGGTCAGAGACAGAGCAGTGAGTGAGTTAAAGGGACAGTCCCTATGTCCTCCCACCTCCAGCTTCCATTCTCACAGGTGAGGGGGCAATAAAATGTATCTGTTTTAACAAATAGATACATCTGTAGCATTGGGAGGACAACAAATGGTGACAATGTGGTGAAGAAAAGCCAGGCACGGAAGAGTGATGGGGTTGCAATTTCAGAAAGGACGGTGAGATGCGACATTCCGGCATTCCAGCAGAGACGGAAGGGAGGGTATCTGGGATATGGGGGGAGGGGGTCCTGGCAGAGGGAACAGCAAGTGCAAAGTCCCTGAGGACAGGGTGTGGGCTAGGAGGTGGGGGGGGAGAGCATGTGGGGGGAGTGGGCGGCGGGGGGGTGTCATCTCACACTGACTGGGCTGGGCTCTCAGGCAGCTGTGGGAGACAGGGGTGGGGGGCAGGGAGCCTCTGGGAGGTGATCTCAATCATCCAGGCAAAGGATGGTGTCACTCAGACCTGGTGAGAGCAGGGCAGGTGCTGAGAGGTGGTCCACCCAGGATGCGTTCTGAAGGATACTAGAGAAAGGACAGGGACACGGAGGAGCCCGAGATCTTGGGGCCGAGCAGCGGGAAGGATGGAGTCGCCACTGGATGACAGGGAGACTGGGGGTGGTTTGGGGGGGAAGGCAGCTCTGGACACGTTAGGTCTGAGCTGTCTTCTAGTGAGCCACGTGGACATGTCCAGGGGGCAGCTGCTTGGGCAAGGGTGGAGCTCAGGGAGAGGCCCAGGCTGGAGACACTGGGGGCCGCTGGGACGGAGACACACAGAGATACACACACAGACACTCACATGCACACTCATGGACACTTATGGAGTGAGCTGCTGTGCCCATGTGGCTTAGCACCTGACAACTGGCTCCCACCTCTGGGGTTCAGACCCCTGAGGGGTGGGGTGGGAGCAAGACCCAGAACCCAGGAGTCTCTTTTCCCTTTGGGGATTCTCTGGGGACCAGACCTCCCCTGGGGACAGGCAGGACCCTCCTGCCATCAGGGAGAAGCAAGAGTCCAGGGCGGGTGGCAGACAGAGCATCACACCCCTCCGACCACCCTCCCAGGCCTCCCTTCCAGCCGGGCTCGGGACTCTGGTCCAGGCTAGCAGAGCTGCAAGATATCCTGGGCCAACTGGGCGTCAAGGGTTTGCGAGCCCTGTGCCAGGTGCCACTCTAAGGGCTTTACCTGTACTATTTCATGGCCTTTGGGTTGACTCTCTTCCCTCTTTTTTCTTCACTGGCAAATGCAATTCATTTGCTGATTCATTTATTCACTCATTCATCTAACATTTATTGAGCACCTACTATGAGCCAGGCCTTCTACTGTCGGGCAGTAGGAGCCTTCTCCTCAAACCTGCTCATCAAACCCTTTGAGCTGATCACAGGTACCCTCCCCCATTCTCACTGAGGTCACCAGCTCCTGGCTGCCAAATCCAGCAGCCGTTATTATTGTTATTATTACTTGCTAAGATTTATTGAGTGTTTCCTACATACCAGGTCCTGTGCTTTATTTGCACATGCAATAAGACCCCTGAGAGGTAGGCACCGCCACTCTCTTTTTACTAGAGAGGAAAGTGGTGCTCGGAGCGGGTATCACGGCTGCTTAGCATCAGAGCTGGGGTTCGAGGCTGGCACATTGAGTTCCAGAGCTCCTGCTCCTCCTCCCAGCCGCTCTGGTCGGCTTCCTGGGCCTCCCTGCTCTTGAAGCCGTCTCCTGCCTCTCAGCCTCCTCCGTGCTGCCCACCTCCTAGAACAACTCCGCACTTGGTCCATCAACTTGGAGCTGCTGGGCCCATGCCCTGGGGATGCCGAGGTTACAGAAGTGGGGGCTATGGCCTCCGTAGTCCAGAGGGCTGATAACACAGGTGGAAGATGGCAAATCCCTCACCGTGAGAGGCAGGGGTCTCTGGGTTTCTCCCTGGGGTCCTGCATGGCCAGAATGGTCCAGGCCCAGACCCAAGGGCTGGGGGATCCAGAGTTGGGTGTGATGAGGTGCAAAGTCAGCCAGGTGAGGGCAGAGCTGGAGGTCAGGGAAGACTTCCAGGAGACTTTGAATAGTTCAGAGGATTCCAGTGGGGAAGTGGTAGGGCTCAGATGGGAAGGGGTGTGTCTGAGTCCAGAGTCGGGCTCTGTGTAGAGGCAGAGAGGCCAGCAAAGGTGTGAAGAAAATGGAGGCCATTTTCAGGGTTAGGGAGACATGGGTCAGGCTGGGGCACAGGCAAGAACGAAGGGTCAGGCTGGAGGCCTTGAATGTTGGGCTAAAGAGGGCAGGTCAGATCACTCTTGTTCCCATCCGATCACCCACCCACATAGCCACTCAGCCAGCTATTCATCCATCCTTCCACTACCCATCCATTTACCCATGTGTCCACCTGTCCCTGTCCATCCACTCTTTCACCCATCTATTCATCTGTACAAACATCCTTCCATCTACCCATCCATCCACCTACCCATCTATCCACCTGTGACCCATCCATTCACCCACCCTCTCAACTATCCATCCATCTATCCATCCATCCACCTACCCATCTATCCATCCACCTACCCATCTATCCACCTGTCCTCCATCCATCTACCCTTTCACCCATCTATCCATCGGTACAAACATCCATCCATCCAACAAATACTTAGGCACTTGGTCTGTGCCAAACCCTGTGCTGTTACTCTTCCTCTTGAAAGAGCAGAAACTGACTGCCTTTCAAGCCTTTCACTATAATGTAAGACTTGACACTGTAAGCATCTGTCTAGCACCCACCATGACCACACTCTGTGCTGGGTGATGAGAAATCAGTGGGGACAGGATGCAGGGTCACAGTCCTCAGGGGGCTCCTGGTGGGATGGGGAACCATGCATTCCAGGGGAGAGGATTCTCAGCAGGAGAAATCCTGGAGTGTGTGACAGCTGACCCCACTGATATTTTGGCCTCACCATCCTGACTGAAAGGATTTTGGATTCCCCGAGCATAGACCATAGCAGTTAATTAGGGTTATAAAAACACTGACAAACTTCCTCTGAGCAAAGTGTTTTCTGGAACAAACTCCATTAAGGCAATTTAATTTTTTGATCAATTTTCTTTCTAGTACAGTTAAATAATTTACAACTTTCCCCATTATTTCCCTAAAATTATTTTCATTGAGATAAATTATTTTTCATGAAAAAAATTTCAATAAAGCTTCTCTCTATCATCAGGTTTGTGCCTGTGTTGGATCTTCCTGGTTGACTTTGGTGAATTTGTGGCAGTGGCACATCTTACCGTGGGTGGTTTCACTGCTGTCACTTGTATTTTGTACTGATTATTTCACCAAGTTCAGTTTCCCCAGGCTCAGTAGGGTGGTTTTCAATGTCACCAACAAAATTACCAAAGTTCATTACCACAATTTTACCAGGCGGCTAATGAAAACACTCAGGGTCAAAACCATGGGGTCCAGACAGAATTGGGGGGTGTCATATATTGGGTGCAAATGTTCAGCTTCAGCCGGGGCCCCACAGACTAAGTGTGCTCCTTCCTGCCCTTCAGAGACTCATGGATGGTGGGACACCTCCCTCTCTTGGTTAAGCCCCTCAGGTTCCTATGGCTGTCTCTCCACGTTCTGGTCACCCTCTGAATGAGCCTGAGTTTGTCCATGTAGCCCTTGAAGCATGGAGCCCTGTAGCTCATTCCTCCAGGGAAGACCAGCCATCTCCTCCCTTATTTCCCATCCTATGCTCTTTTTAATGCAGCCAGAGATAGCTCCAGCTTTGTTGGTCCAGTCGCTGAGGGCCTCACTGCCCCATCTCTCTCATGAGATCCAGACTAAGCCCCCCCCTCAACCCAAGTGCCCTCACACACCTGCTATGTCCCTACTGGATATCACACTCACAGGAGCCAGCCCAGCCAGGTCCTCCAAGCTTCACAGTCAGGGGCCACCCGGGAGGTAGGAGTCCCTTCCTTCTGCAGGTCACCCAGCTGGAGAGATGCAGAACCAGGACCCCATCCCAGGTCAGCCTGGCTGGTAACCACCACCCTCTCCTGCCTTCCCAGTGGTTGGGGGCAGGGAAGCAAATGCCCCAGAGGTTTGGGAGACTGAGACCTGCCTCTAGACAGTGGCCTGAGTGTGCTGGGCTGACCCAGAGCTATAGTGGCTACAGTGGGTGGGCAGAACATGTCCCCCAGCTGAGCCATCCACAGGGGCCCAAGAGAGTAACCTGCGAAGTGGGTGCAGGAGAGGAGCAGGCTCCACGAGGGGCTGGGGTGGAGGTGCAGAAGGAGGAATTCTAAAGGGGCTACTTAGACGTGTGGGTGGCATTCATTTCCAGCCCACAGTGGGGACTCTTTGTAGGAAGCCAGAAGAGGATCCAGGAGACCACATCCACACCCTGGGGTCTCCTGCGTCCCTGCATGCGGCTGGGGGCGGGCAGGGCGGGTAGGGTGCGCCGCCGCCCGTTAGTGGGTAACTGATCGCCTCTCACCCTGCCCCAGCCACCCGCCACCCGCTCGAGCCGCTTAATCACCGCCGGCCCGGCTGCATTAGCATAGTAATGGCCTTTAAATTGAGCCTCTTTGTTTTTTAATTAAGCTCCCAGCAGGTACAGAGAAGAGCGATTATTGAGGAAGCTGCCAGCGCTAATCGCCCGCAGTCATTTGACAATTAAAAAGCGCCCAGCTTTAACCCTTTCCCCGAGCCCGCAGTTGTTCCCCCAGCATTTATCTAGCGCCAACTGTGCGCACGCCTTCCCCAAGGGATCCACAGACCCTGCCCCTAGCAACTCGGAGAGGTCCCTGCTAACACCCCATTTCGCTGACGAGCAAACTGAGGCGGAGAGAGTGGAGGTAACTCGCCCAAGATGCGCACAGCTCGGGTGTGGAAGAAACAGCATCAGCAGACAGGTAGTTTGAGACGTCCAGCTGCCCGGTCTTGGCGCCCTGCGCTGCTGTCTGCTTGGAAGACTGTCCCACTTGCGAGTCTGTCAAAATCCTTCTCGTCCTTCAAAGCCCAGGTGGACACATCCCAGCCCCCATGGCATGAAATTTCCAGGGCATCCTCCCCTTCCTGCCAGTTCATCTGTTCCCCAAACCCTGATGTGGCAGCTACCGTGTGGGGGTGCGGTGCTGGGCGCTGGGGACAGCTGTGAACCAGCCACTGGGAGGCGAGCGAATGTGACGACGGCTGCGATTGCTTCCGACCCAAACCACGCCGGGGGTGCGGGTGGAGGGCGAGGCAGAGAAGGCCACTCTCAGGAAGACAGAGGTCTGGGCTCAGACAGGGAGGGGGAGAAGCTGAGAAGCTGCCGGGCGAGGATGCAGCGGACAGAGGACACAGTGTGTGCAAAGGCCCAGAGACAGGACAAACAGAAGCCAGAAATAAAAGGCACCAGAGCGTGTGCGAGGGAAGGAGCGGGGCGCGTGGGACAGGAGGAGGCTGGAGCGAGCGGGAGCCCGCGGGGGTGTGCAGCGTCTTGCAGACCATCTACTTTAAAATGTTTTCTTGTAAAAATAATAGAATTTACTTTTGAATAGGTGATGCATTCCACGATTGAATACGGAAATGTACAAATACAAAAGGGTGTTCGCTGCATCCTCTTCCTCCCCGCCTCCCTCCAGAGACACGTCACACACATGCAACACGCGTCCGGTGTGTAGCCACCCTTCCCCTCCCCGCCTGGGTGTTTGGGTTGTTTTGTTTTGTTTTGTTTTTTGTTGTTGTTGTAATGAGCTCTGCTTAGGGTATGTCCACTTTTT
>VBSM01003204.1:2021655-2041668 GCA_008086735.1 Cheirogaleus medius
TCCACTTTTTTGTACGCAGACACTGATATACTCTACAACTGTTCTGCCCCCCCCACCCGCCCACCCCCGCGCCGTGTCCGTTTCTCCCCGCCTCCACGTGGAGATGCCAGGGCCTAGGGCATCTGCTGCTACAGCTGCCTGATGCGCAGTCATGGGGCAAACCCTAATTTATTTAACCCATGCCCTGTTGATGGCCTTTCCGGCTATTTAAAGGATTTTTGTCTTAATCTCAAGAGCCCTGGGAAGCCATTGAAAGGTTTTAAGTGGGGAGTGGCTTCAGCGATTTACATTTTTAAAAGATCATTATGGCTGAGGATCGGGACCAAGGGTGGGGGGCTCTGAGCAGAGCGGGAAGACTAAGAGGTCGAGGCTGCAGCCCGGCAGGTGAGAGGCACAGGGGCTCCTGGCTGGGGTGCGGGGCAGGAGAAGGGGGTGGGATACTAGAGAGCAATCTGTGTAAGGTGTTGAGAAGTCCATGGGGCTTTGGGGTGGATGGGAGGAGCCGGGGGCTCCCTTGACCCCACTGGGTGCCGGGGAGGGCAGCCGTGGCTGAGATGGGCACGCGGGGTGGTGGAGGGGGACCACGTGGAGATGCCAGTCTCACCTCGCTCACTGCCACTGCATCCATTCATCCGCGGTCAGGCTCCCGCCCAGACACCCAGGAGGAGACTGATGTGAGCTCAGCACCCCTACAGCCGGCCCAAGCCTCACTTCTGCCTGTTCACACTTCACAGGGCCCTGCTGCTGGCGGCCCTGGTCGCCCCCACCCTCACTTCTTCCATCCTAGACCCTGTGTGGAGCTGGCATTTGTGAAGAGGGCAGCCCTGAGACAGCCTGGCAGCTCGCTTTTTAATAAAGACAGGAGCTTCTGCAGGGCACGGGTGTGGGGGTGAGGCGGCTCAGGACAGAGAGACATATTCTGCCCCTGGCCACCACTGGGAAGACCCCCTTCTCTGTCCTTGGCTCCCTGGTGGGGGGGGCAGGCCGTTGATGCCCTGGAGCCCCCCCCCCGCCCTGTCCCTGGTGCACTGTCCCTGACTCCGAGCAAGAGATGTCCCCCTAGAGGAGGTGCAGCTGGGCAGCCAGGACCACCCTCTGGCTGCTCGGGGTATGCGTGGGAGGAGGACAGAGCACAGGGCCCTGCAGACAGCGAGGGGTTAACAGTCCGCTCAGCCCATCTATCAGCCAGCATCTCCCAAACAGACGGACAGACAAGGCAGCTGTCCAAACAGGACTGTGTACCTGGCCACAGCCGTGGAGAGGACAGGGCAGCGGCTGTTTACTCTGCTCCCTGCCCCCGCCGCAGGGGCACACTCGTGCTGGCAGGGCATTTCCATGCAGCCCCCCTTGGGATGCGCCCTCCACCCCCGCCCCTCCCAGCAGCCCCAGTGCGCAGATTCCTAAATGCTCACATCTCTGAGAGGAGGGACGTCCTCCTCCCGGAGTCTCCAGGACTTGGAGACCGAAATGGCTGATTGGCCCAGCAGGGCTGCGGTCACCTGAGCCTGTGGGTGGGTGAGGTGCTGAGAGGGGTGCCTCTCTGCCCAGGGCAGAAGCTGAGTGCCTCGGGCCTGGGGAGCCTCCACCTCATACCCCCTCTCCTCTCCGGAATCTGTGTGCTTGGGCTCGCCCTCTGCCCTCCCCTCGCAGCTCCTGAAAAGGCCCCAGCTCGACACTCCGGTGCCTCCAAAGAAACCGACCTCCTGTGGCCCCAGACTGGTGTCTCCTGGTCTGTCTCCACTGTCCTGATGGTGCTGACAGCCACCTTGTCCCCACATGGGCCATCACAAGCTCCTGTGCAGCTCTCAGATCTGACACGCCTCCCTGGTGGTGTTTGTGGGGCCAGTATTTTGGGCACCCCAAAATTCTAGCCACTGGCATGCTGTGCCCTCCCCCCACTCTGCTGGTGGCTCCACATTCACTCCCCCAGGTCCCCTCCAGTGCCCTTGCCCTTGGGAGGTGCTCCCGCCGCCCCTGGGCTCTGGACCTGCCCAGCGGGGACGGCACCTCTTGCCGAACGCCTGCCCTGTGCCGGGCTCTGGATGAGCTCCTGGGTTGTCTCATCTCCCCTCAGCCTGGAGGGCAGGGGAATGAGTCTTCCCATTTCACAGATGAGAAGACTGAGCCTGTGCCACGCCTCACAGCTACAAAGTGCCAGAGCCCCGAGTAAGAGACAAGGTCAGTGTGTGATCCAGCACATGACAAACAGAGCCTCTTCCCTCGTATGTGAGCAGGTTCTCCGGCGGGCGGCGAGAGGTGCACAGTTCTGACCAAGTCCCTGCTGCGAGGCACGTGGGCCGTCGCCTGCCGCTCCTAGCATTGCCAGGTGCGTGATAAGAGCCATCGCTCCTGCTCATCAGCACCTCTTGGGGGGTGCCGAGGCCCACGGAGGGCGGCTCCTGCCCGGGCTCGTCCAGCCAGGGCAGGGCAGGCAGGATCCCGTCCTGGGCTGTGTGCCCCCCTCCCGAAGGCCAGGCCTGGACTGCTCCTCTGCACCCCGCACCCAATGTGACATCTTTACGGCACATGCCGGGCCTGCGAAGGCCTGAACTGGCGATGGGGAGGCAGGACATCTCTCAAGTAACGGATTGTAAATTCCTGGGCCCCGGCTTCCATCCCTAACAACCTCCTCCAGGGGCTCACGGTGCCTGTCCTTTCGCAGCCAATTTAAATGAGGGGTCCCAGACCCTGGGCGTAAAGCATTCCAGACTCGGGAGAGGGGCAACTATTGTTTCTCTTGGAAAAAATAAAATAAAATAAAATCAACTGGGTCTCTGCCGCTTCTAATCACTCTCACATGTGCTGTGCGGTTCTGCCGAGCACAGCCCTCTACAGTGTGTGAGCCCCTCGGGGGCACAGACCCTGCCTCCCCCCCAGAGCCTTTAAGGGAGCCCCCTGATCCCCATTATGCAGTCAGAGAAACTGAGGCAAGGGGGCGGCTACCAGACACTGGCTCTCATTTAATCCCCCTATAGCCTCCTGCTGTGACTGATGAGCCCATTTCACAGAGGGTACAACCGAGGGCCTTGCTCAAGGTCACCAGCCAGGATGTGGCAGACAGGAGGGATCTAAACCTGGCCCTCCCAGCTCCAGGGCTGGAGACCTCTGCCCCTTGCAGTGTGGCCTCCCCATGTGAGGAGCACCCACTGCCCTTCGGGAGGGCCTGGCCCCGCAGCCCTGCCCGGCAGCTCCAGCCACAGCCGCAGCTGGAGCCTGGGAGCATCAAGGCTGGTTTTTAATAAGGAAGATGAATTTACTTGGAAGCCCCAGTCTGGGAGGAGGGGGCGGCGGAGGCTGCCGACCCCGGTTCTCTCTGCCCTTCTGGTGGGAGGGGAGTGGAGGCCTGGCCAAGTGGCCTCTGGGCCGCTGGGGGCCTGGGCTGTGGGGGGCCGCTGCCCCGGCCTGGAGGGAGCTGGCTCGGCACAGCCCACTCTCTCCCGAGTAAGCCCACAGGATATTACACTGCCTTTGTGTGCCTTGTGACCCAGCTGCTGGTTATTGAAAAATTCCACCGCTCGGCACAGGGCAGGCCCGCTGACCCCTCATCCCGGGGCGCGCCTATCTTTCAAAAGATACGGGATTAGAGAGCCAGACCCGGCCTGGAGCAGAGCCCCGTCTGGGGTGTCTGTGTTTTCGTGGCCTCTCGGGATCCTGGCTGGAGTGGGCTCTTGGCGCAGGATTTAATTAGTTGGAATCAGCCTGCGATTACTGCGGCGACTATTTACCCAGCCACTCTGCAGTCTGAGCTCTGCTCGGAACAAAGATGGGCCCCTCGGCCCCGGCTGGCCAGGCCAGGGGCCCCAGCTGAGCCCGGGCCCAGCTGCCGGGAGGGGAGGGCTGCGGGCCTGGCAGGCCTTCTGCTAGTGCACCTCATTTAGCCGATATTTGTGGGTTTTCACAATGCAAAGCATCTACATGGGGCTTTTAAAAAATTAAAGCATCTCTAGAAATTTATGGTCGATTTCCGAGTGGGGTCCTCTCCCCCCAGCTCGTGGCTCAGCAGTGGCGAGGCGGAGTCAGGTTTACTGGGACCTGGGACGGGACTGAATTCCCGCCGAGGGTGCAGGTGAGTGTGGCCTGGGGCCGTGCCAGGGTGCCCAACTCTGGACAGTGGGTGAGGTGCCCCTGACCCATGCTTCCCTTGCCCCTACTCTGCCACCCAGATGCTCCCTGGCAACAGGGTCCCCTGTGTGTGTCCTGTACTCCCCACCAGGCGACCCCCAGCGGCCAGCTAGGCAAGGGAGGCGAGGTCCGTGTGTGCACACGGCTCCTGGCCCTCAGGCTACGCACAGCCCTGGGAGACAGTAAGTCCTTGCTTTACATCGTCCATAGGTTTTTGGAAACTTCGACTTCAAGCAAAATGACATATAATGAAACCAATTTTTTTCATCAGTGTTACAAGGAAACGATATTGAAGGAAATGGCGTTATTTAAGTACCTGCTATATGTTGTTTTACTTAATGTCGCAGTTTCCAAGAACCTACTAATGATGTATAAGAGAGGACTCACTGTCCTGCCATCCACAGTACACAGACACCATGTGGACATGTGTGTGTACACCTGTACTGCACATGCCAATGGTCTGTAGGCCCCACCCATATGCACCCACACATGTCTGCCATACACATGTGTATGTTGGTACTATGTGCACGTACCTGTACAAGCATGTCTAGCTACTCACACCTACCTCTACACCTGCATCTGCCCAACCCTTCTATTTACACACACCTACGTATACAAATCCCCGAGTCTGTCTGCACCGATGTGCACACATCCTGGCCACATATACTCACATGCACACTGACACATGCCACCTAACCAAGGACTGCATATGTGTACAACTCTATCTACAGGCTGATCTCTGAGCATGTTCACACACTTACACACACACACAACTACTGACATATTTGTACACACACATGCATGCCGACATTTGACCCTTGGGGGCACCTGCTGCCTCTGCTCATGTATGTGCATGTTTAGCCCTGGGAGGCTGCTGAGGCTGTGTCAGGTGTGCCCCTTGGAGGGTGCCACCTAGACTCAGAGGCAGGTGACTGCTCTGGGGGACCCAGCTGGCCTACATTCTGGAAGGTTGAGGCCAGGCCAGAGACACTCTTCAGAATCCAGATTTGTGTTAGGGCCCTCCCAATGTCAGGTTTCTGGAAAACCTGCCAGGCTGGGGCTCAGGACAGGGCAGGGAGTCTGGCCACTGTCAGCTAGGCAGGTCTCACCCCTTGCTGTCACCAACGCCCTGCCCAGAAGCCCTGCCTCAGCCTCCTCTGAAGACTTTACCCCTCTCGCCTGCCTCCCCCACTTCTGCCCTGGCCACTGTGGCTCCTGTCCTGCCTCATGGCCTGGGACACTTGGGGCCCATCCTGGGCACGGGGACAAAGAACCTGGCTGCACAGGCTCAGAGGGACTCTGGGCTCAGATGACCTCCCTTTCTGCCCTGCCCTAGAGACAAGAGACCCCCGGCCCTCACCCCAAGGCCACATGGAATTCCAAGTACAGAGATGCACAGGGAAATACCATAACATACCACTGTGGACACACATGTGGACATGCAGCCACACATAAGGTGACATAATGCCATCTACTTACACAGAGAAGCACACAGGCACATACAAAGGTAGCCACAGGCACCTGGGGACACAGACAGTGCACTCGGACACACTCGGAGGAGCAGCAAAGACCCAGGCATACACCGACACACGGGAACACAGAGATGCCGAGCAAACGAGGGCACACCGGACACACGGACAAAGCCACACAGGCCCATGCAGGTGCCCGTGCAGGTTGCAGGTACCCAGGGACACATCTAGACCCATGTGCGCACCCACCTGTGCGGGACATACAAATACATAACGCAGACCCAAGGAAACTCCTTTCTCAGGAGAAGCCCAGGAAGGTTTGGCTGTGAAACGCGGCAACTGGGTCATTGCTGGGTGGGCCAGGGCAGCCCAGGCAGAGAGGCCAGCGACCGCCCACAGGCTGAGCCCGCTGGTGGCGAGGCCAGGGCCTGACTTGACGGCTGTCCCCCTCGCTCTCCCCAGCCCCAATCTGCCGAGTCCTCGGATACACGCGATCCACCCACCCCTGTCCCTGCCCTTGCCTCCTGGCCGGGCCCTTCGTCATGCCCCACCAGCCCTGGCTCCCCTTGGCCCGTCCCCTCTCAGACACCAGGAAGCCCCACCCTCGGCCTCCAGCTCTGCTTCCCCGCAGGTTCTCCCACCGTCCCTGACTCCTGCAGCTCTGCACCTGGAGGCCCCTCCACCTTCCCTGCCTGTGCCGGCCACGTTCCCCGCCCCCGCTCCTCCCCTCGGCCTCCGGCTCCATGCTCAGCTGCCACCAGAGCCCCCAGGCCTGCCACTGTCTCCCTGTCCATTTCCGAACAGCAAACAAGTCTGGCTCTGACTCAGTTTCCTCACCCAGTAAAGCATTCTTGACGGCTTCACAAAGAAGTGAAAGTGTGACATGCTTTTCCTGAAGCTGTGGGCACAGGGACGGCTGCCCGAAGCCGTCTCTTCCTGTCTGTCTGTCATCCCCTGTAAGCACCACCCAGAGGGCCTGGGGGTGTGAGGGTTATAGGGACAGGAGGTGGGGGCGTCTCTTTGGGGTCTGAAAGATACGGATTTAAAGCCTGCCTCTATTTATCTTATTAGCTTTGTGAACTTGGGCCTATGACTCCACCTCCAGAGCCTCAGTTTCCTCATCTGTAAAGGGGGAGGTTGTGATCTGCCTCTGCAGGGCTCTGGGGAAGGTGCGATGAGAGGAAGGGACCCCCACGCCCTCCCAAGCCTGACCAGCTGCTGTCTCCCACCCAGAGGGACCCCTCCCCCAGTGCTGAGGTCCCCACAGACCCCTGGCCTTGGGAAGAGTCAGTTCCTGACCTGCTAGGACAGGCAGCTCCCTTCAGCACCTCAACCTGCTCAGCGCTCACCATCCCAGCCAGCCACGCCTGGGGGAACCGTCTACACCCACCGGTGCATCCTCTCTTGAATGTCCCTCCCCAGCCGGCCTGCCTTTAGCTTCCCCTTCTGTGCCCAAAGACCATTCAGTGGACAACGCATACCACCTTCTGGTCCCAAGGTTCCCATTCACTGATTCACTTATTGAGTCCACCGAGCAGTGTTTACTGAGCAGCTACTACGGGCCAGGCACCATGCGAGTGGCTGGACATCTAAGCTCACACCCTCCTCTGCCACCTGCCACATTTAGTCATCCCTTTCTTCCGGAAACTCTAGGGAGACACACGCCTTGGTCTCTCCCCGTGTATCTGCAGGCTCCTGGTTCTCCACCTGCCCTTAAATGCCAGACCCTCAGGGTTCTGTCTTCTTATGGCTTTGACTGTCACTTGAATGCCAAAAGCCCTCAAACCACCACCTCCGGTTCTATAGCACTGACCCCTCCACCAAGCCCCCCGTCTCCCTCCCCAGGGATCCAGACCCTTCACCGCCTGCTTCCCGGCCGCTCTGCGGATGCCTCCAGGGCAGAGTGCCCATGTGTCCACACCCCAGCTCCCGTCACGCAGCACGTGTGCAGGGAGACGCATGGACCAGGATGCGCACTGATGTATTGTGTGTGACAGCGCAGCCCTGGCAGCAGCCCAGAGGGCCGTCGGTGGGGGCCGGGTTAATAAATCAAGGCTCGCCCATTCCCTGGACTGTTACGCCGCGGCTGCACAGGCAGGTAAAGCCCTGAGCACCGACGCGGGCAGACGTCCTCAGCCCACGCTGCCAGGCGGAATAAGCGAGCGCAGAGCAGGGCGGTTTAGAGCAAATACAGATCCCACAAAAAGGAAATCCAACTGGATGTGCGCGGAGCATGCTCGGACACTTGTAGCAAAGGTCTGGAACGTTATCCATCAGTCGACTACCGCCTCTGGGGAAGGGACAGGGGGAGGGATGAGACTGTCCCATTCTGCTTGACTGACTTCTGCTTGGCCTGGATTTATTTCACAACAAGCAACAATGATGTTTGTAATATAAAAAAGAAAGGAAATGACCAATTTGTCATCTCTCCCAAAGCTCAGTTCCCTCTGACCAGCTCTTCTGCAAGTGACACCACCGTTTTCCAGGCTGAGGTCCAGGACCTCTGACCCTTCGTCCACGCCTCTTCCTCTCCCGTTCTGCCCACGTGGCACCCTTGTCCCTGTACGCCTGCCCTGCCCAGGCCTTCCGCTGGCCTCCGCGCCCCTCTGCTGCCTCCCGTCCCTTTGGGAATGAAGGTCTTCAGAACTCTTCAGAAGTCACACGCAACAGGACAGAGCAGCTGGCCTCCCAGCATGGCCTTCGAACTGCTCCTCAGCTGCCCAGAGCGCCGCTTCCAAACGCGCCAACGCGCGTGAAGCAGCAGAATAGCGCCCAGCACGGGACGAAGCCACAGACACACTCGCCGTTACCACTGCCACTGCTTTCCAGCTTACCTCTCACGCTCCCCTTCTTCCTCTCGCCCCGCCCCGTCCTTCTTTGCCCTCAATCTGCCCCCCACCCTTCTTCTTTCTAGAAAGGGGTCTGAGGCTCCAGCTGCACAAAGGCCAGGAGCTCGCCCCATCTGACCGCCTCACTCCCCTGGCTCAGGGACTCTGTACTCCGAGCTCGTGTCCTCCCGGCCCTGCGCCTCTGCCCCATTGTCCCCTCTTCCTGGCCTGCCCACCGCCCTCCAGGGCTTGTCACCCTCCAAGGCTGCATTCATGGGCGCGTCTCCAGGGGGCTGCAGCAGCTGCCATGACGCCTTGCACCCCGGGGAGACCAGGGGCCCAGCACCAGGCCTGGGTCTGGACCTGCTCTCTGCCTCTCACCAGGTCTCTCAAACCTCGGTTTCCCCATCTGTAGGACAGGCCTGGCGGGTAGCTGTGAGGATCACTGAGCGTCAGCGGAGCCCTTGGCACGGAGGTAGCTGTGAGGACAGGGGTTCCTCTCCCATTTTTGCTTCAGGCACACTGCGGCCTCTCAGCACATGCTGCCTGTCCACCCTGGAGACAATGGTGCAGCCCTCAGGGAGGGCCCACGCCCCTTGTTGGGGTGCGGGGGGTCTCCGTGCAAGGAGACACAGCTGAGATGCCCGGGGCTGGCACGGGCGGCCCCCCGAGGAGGCGGGCTACGCGGGGGCTGGTGCGGGCAGCTGGTGCCTGCCTTGCTCAAAGGCCGGCGATTCTCCACGGCTGGTGGGGGGGTGTCATGCGGCCCCCTCCTCCCGAACACACACCACCCAGGGGAGGGGTCCGGATCAGAGAGGCGGCGACCCCACCCCCGCAGCCCAGCGCAGGGAGCACCAGAGGGGCCTTTGTTTCTCTGGCAAGAGGGGCTGCCCCCCTTCCCAGAGGCGCCCTCCCGGAGCAGCCCCGCTGGCCTGCGGCCGCCACCGAGCTCCACGCTGGGCGAGCCTTTTCTCCAACACTCAGTAAATACTCAATACTGCATTAAAGCAATAAATAGTCATTTTAAGGAAACCGAGACTCAATTTAGCCACCAGAGTCAGGAGCAGCGGTTAGCAGGGCTGCGGAATGTCACCGCACAGCTGGCAGTCCCGCCCCTGCCGCCGCAGCCCCAGCTCCAAGGGGGGAGGCCCAACAATGGGCCATGCCAGGCTGCGCCGCCCCTCCCCCCAAATCAGGTTACCGTGGGGGGGGGAGGGGACCAGGCTCACCAGCAGCTCCAGGGAGCTGGAGGAAGCTGGAGAGGCGGAGGCATAGTGGAACACCCCACTCCCACCTGGATAACAATAATGACAATAAAAATAACAGCACCATGGCGGTAAGAAGACAAGCACGTCCCTCCGCATGGGCGCTCGCTGGGTGCCAAGCACGGTGCTAAGTGCCGTGTAGGCAGCGTTTTATTCAGTGCTCCAAGCCCTCTACTGAGATAGACGCCATTATCCCCGTTTCACAGTGGAGCAACCAAGGGTCAGGAAGGTGAATCGCTTTGCTCAAGGTCAGGAAAGACGTGCACACCTTGTGCATTTATTAAGCACCTAGTATGGGCCATGTGCTATCTCAGTGACATGCTCCCATTCTAAAGACAAGGGAAGTGAGGCTCCAACCGCTGGGCTCCTTGCCTGTGGCCCTTCGGCTGGGTCTAGAGGGGGAGGGGTGCGCTGCTCCCCCAATCTCTGAGCCTTCCCCTCTGATTGGGACAGTGGGCTGGGCTGGGTGGGAGGCTTGGGGGGCCTGGGCCTGTGACTTGGTCTCCAAGTTATGCGGGCAAAAACAAACAAGGCTCCTCTGTGAAGGGCTGGGGCATTTGTGCTCATTGCCATGGAAACTACACAGAGCGTGGGGGAGGGGAGTGTGGCATGCAGCTCCCCTTCACAGGCGTGAGACCCCCACAGCCTCCAACCTGGGGCCAGCTGCGGGTGGCCTGGAGGCTGCTGGAAGCAAATGAGGGTGGCTGGACAGGCGTCCTCTACCTGGTATCCCCCTGGGCTGGGGTTGGGAGACGAGAGCCTGGCAGGGGACTTGTGCACAAGCTCCCTGGGTGCGGCTGGTGCAAGAGGGCAGAGGAGCCCTGTCAGTCAGGATGCGCCAAAAATACCAGGCAGAGATAAGAGCAGCAAATCCCACCCACCTGGCTAAAAATAGCCCCACGCTGGCAGGCAGAGAGGCCGGGATTCCCCAGAGAAGGCCTGGCCTGCTGCCCCTGCCCTGTGGGTGGCCCGGTTTGGGACGAGCCCATTTCCCAGGCAGGGCAAACCAAGGCCAAGGAGAGGGTGAGGGCCTAGCACCCCATCTTGGAAAAGGCACTTTCAAGTGCTGTGTGCTGGCTGTGCGCCAGGCACTGCCTGGCAAGCCCTCTATAAGCCTGGTGCCATCCAAAACTAGTTGGCTGCTGATGACAGTAACAATAGCAGCAGTCATTTATGACATAGCCATATGTGCCAGGCATCGCCCTAAACGTCTTTATGTGTTTCACCTCATTTTATAAATAACGAAAAGGATTATTAATATCCCATTTTATAGATGAGAAAACTGAGGCTCACAGAGTTCAAGTCCCTTGTGAAGGTCACACAACTGTGGGAGTGGCAGAGCTGGGATCTGAACCCAAGTCTCTCTGACCTCAGAATTATTAAACTTTAGGTTGTTCAGCTGAGGCCAGCAATGCTCAGAGAGGGACAGTCACTTGCTCCTGGTCACACAGCAACAGAGCCAGGATTGGACCCAGGGTTTTCTCACTCCCAAGTCCAGACTCCTCTTTGGGTCCCAAGCAAGTCACCACTGCCAACACCATCCTGCTTGCCAGCACGGTTTGGATGGTGTCTGTTTGTTCTTCCTGACTGGCAGCCCTGCTTCTGCCCCAGCCTCTTCTGTCTGTCCCGGTCTCATCTGAGCCAAGGGGACCAGCCTCCTGTCTGCCTCGGTGGCACAGCCCCGCCCGGAGGAAGCCCAGGCCAGGGCCTGGGGCTGCCCTGTCTAGACACTTCTCGAAACTCGGCAGCGGTGGCCACTCTTGTGGGCCCGGCCAGCAACAATGAGCCCTCTGTGCCCAGCTCAGGGCCTGCTCCAACGGGCCGCCCACCGGCTCCCAGCCCAGCCCCACACGGTCCCACCCATACCTCCCCCAGCCCCTGTGCCCACCCTGGGAGCAGGCCTCCTTCCTCCTGGCAGGGCGTGGGAGCCTCCCAAAGCCACGCCAGGGAACTGGTTCTGCAGAATTCTCAGGCTGTGCTCCCAGGCTGGGCTGGGCGCCAAGAGGTCTCCAGGGGCAGAAGCCAGTCCCCGCCAAGAAGCTTCTGATCCCACTTTACAGCTGAGGAAACTGAGGTTCAGGGGGAATTCCCTGGCCAGGGTCACAGGGAACGATACATAACCGAATGTTTCCTGGGACGTTACAGTAACAACAATAACAACAGTGACTATTATTAGGCCCCCATGTACTGTGCAGTCGCCAGGCCCGTGTCCAGTGCCACACACGGGCCAGCTCCCTCAATGAGCACAGCCTCCCGGCACAAGGTACCACGTTAACCCCACCTGTACAGATGAGAGAGCGGAAGCTGACAGAGGTACAGTCACTTGCGTAAGGCCACACAGCTGGCAAGTGGCAAAGCAGGGCCTGGCAGTGGCACGCAGGGCTGTCTGACTCCAGCTTTCTGTGCCCCGCAGGGTGCCAGGGCTCTGAACTGCGGGTGGGGGAGGGGCGCGGGGTTCTGCTGCCCGTAGGTGTCCTCATGCCTGGTGGGCCCAGCTCTGGGAGAAAGGCCCCTTCCCGCCCAGTTCCGCCTCCACAATCCCCGCATTGTTGATTCATTAGGTAATTTCCCTGGAAGCACCAGCTGTTCAGAGGGTGGGGAGATGACTGATTGAGGTGGCTGGGGGCTGTGGGGGCCACTGGGCGGGGGGCACTGCAGGCCTGCCCTGGCCGGGGCAAAGGTCGTTCCCGGCCAGGTGTCCTCCCTCCCCTCTGCAGTGACCACACCTTGCAGGGAACCCTCGGGGCTTCTGGATAGTAAGGGGCAGGCCAGCCCCTCCCACCAGGGCCTGGCATTCCCAGGTGCCTGCTCAATGCTGGTCACAGCCCCCCACAGGCCGGCTGTGGCCCAGCGGGGGGTGGGGATTGGTGGGGGAGACGCCACAGAGCCCCGGGCTCCAGCGGCTCAGCTGAGCTGGGGCAATTGGGTGGGTGGGAGGGGACTCCCTGCCTACAGCTCCTCTGATGGCCGCCTCTCCATGGCCTCTGGGGCTGGCCCGTTAAGCCTGCTCCGCTGCCCAATAACAGACAGCGACCACATGCCATCCCGCCTGCCCAGCCTGCCCTGCTGCTCAGAAACCCACCTGCCCTGCCGGCGCTCCTGGAGAGAAGCTGATGGGGCCTCGACGGTCCTGCAAGGGGCGTCCTCACTGGCCTCAGGGGTCACCCTGTGTCAGAGGGTCCACACTGGCCTCAGAGGTCGTCCTGTACGTGGCTGTGTCCACGGCTGGCCGAGGATGCCCTGCGTCAGGCTGTCTTGTGTAGGGACGCTTTCCGTTCTTCCCCTGCTTACCTCCACCCACCCCAGACTGCAGATCCTAGACGTCGCTTTTACAGGGACACCTCCTGTGGGGTCCCCTGACTGGTTAAGCGCTCCTGCTCTAACTCTCCAGTAGCTGCCTGTAGGTCGCCCAACATAGCGCCTCCCCAAAGCCCTGTCGCTGCCCGATTGATCGCTTGTGTCCCAGGCCAACCCAGGAACCACAGCAGGCACCGACTTCGACGGGCTCGGTCACAGCCGTCGCAGCCTCACTCGGTGCTCGGGGAATACCAGTTTTTAGATGAAGGAAGGAAGGGACAGATACATAGGACTGAGCGAAGACCACCCCATGTTCACACTGGCCTCTGCGATCACCCTGCACCCTGTATTTCAAGCCCCGCTCTGGTGTTCACCATGTCTCAGGCTTTGACGCGGTGCTTTGCAAATGTTAACTCAGGTAACCTCACGGTTACTACCCCCAGCTTACAGATGAGAACACTGAGGCACAGAGAGGTTAAGTGACTTGACCGAGGTCTCACAGTGGTCGCACCAGGGTTTTCCCCCAGGCCACCTGGCTCCAGCATCCCTGTTAATTGCTAGACTATTTACATTGGCTTCAGAAGTCGGCTTCTTGGGCAGCTCCAAGCAGGTGTGCACTGACCACAGAAAGCTTATACTGCCTTGGCCACACGAGGACAAACTCTCAGGCCAGTGCAGAGACCTGCACACAGGACAAGCTCTACAGCTAAGCCAGTGTCTGCAGCCAGAAGAGCCAGCAGGGGCCCTGCCCTGCCCTGAGTGTGGAAGAGGCTGGATGGGTCACACCGGCTCTGCTGGGAAGGGGTGCTGCAGGGCTGGTCCAGCCCTGGCCCAGCTGGGGCGCCAGAGGGCCTCCTGGGGACAGCGTGAAATTGCCATTCTCTACTAAGGGGCTGCTGCCAGAGGGAGCCTTCCTGGCCCAGCTGGGAGGAGGTCAACAGGCGCCCCTGGACATGTTCTGCCCAAGCCCGGGACCCTCCTCACCACCTGCCCAGCACTGGTGGCCAGGACAAGAACCAGACAGGCCTGGGGCATGAGTTGCCTGAAGCTGTCATGCTCCGTGGGGGCAGGGGGCCCATTCAGGCCTGTGACAGGGCCCTTCTGGGGCCAGACAAAAGGCACTAGCTCCCAGCAACAGACAGGAGTGTGCCTGAGTGTGTCTGCGCCTGAGTGTCTGCGTGTGTTTGCATGCCTAAAGGCCCCCATCCTGTGTCCCAGCCCCGGGTCCCGCCTGCCCTATCCCAGGTGGGGCCTCTGGGTGCTTCTCTCCTGCCTCTGCCAGGAAGTCCTTCCTCCCTCAATGCCAAACCAGGCCCGGCAGGGGCAGGGGCTTTCCGAATTTGAACAACCTGGCCTCTTACTGCAATTAATGCAAATGACTTTCCGAGGTTTTAGCTTGATAATTTGATTATTTGTTCGGCATTTATCTTAAGCAAAGTGGATGACAAATAACTGCAAACTAATGTGATAAAAACCATTTATAAAGCTGCCTCGTTTGGGGGCCTTCCCCTAACTATTTATGACAAGGTAATAACGCTGCCGTGTGCGTCCGCCTGGCTTTAAATTGGTTACTTAGAGGCATGATGGATGAGGGGCGAGGCCACCTTCTTCTGAGGAGAGCTCCTGATTTCTGATCTCATTTTTGAGGATAATGAATTATATCTAATTAGTCCTTCCCAAATCTAATCAGGAGGTGGGAATTTGGACCGGAGGGAGGGGCTGGCAGGCGGCAGGGAGGGCAGAGGGTCAGCAGGCGGGGTGCCCCTGGGCCTGGCGGCCTGGGGGAGGAGGCAGGCCAACTTGGAGGCTGGTTTGCTTCTAGCCCACTCCTCATGCCCTGGCCAAAGGGATCCAGAGCTGACAAGTCCCTCCCTGGCTTTAGACCCTTCTTGGCTCCCTTTCTCCAAGCCCCCCAAACACTCTGGCCCCACCCCACTCCTGCACCCCACCCCCTGCGCTCCCCAAACGCAGCCCCTTGTGCAGGCCTCCGTGAGCTCTGCTCTCCCGTTACACCTGACTTGGCTGTCGCTGCGCCGGCTTCCGAGAAGACTTCTCCCACCCCACTGCTTTTCCCCCAAGTGAAGGCCTATTCTTGTTCATGCTTTTCTGGAAGCTCTGATCACCGGACTGCTAGCACACGCCGGACCCTGCTGCTATATGAAGAAAGCGCCCCTTCTCCTGGGCTGCTAGACATAGCCCTGTGCCAGGCGAGCAAAGTGCAAGTGGATTCTAGTCCCCCACTCACCCCCTTGGCTGGGTGTTCTTGTGCAGTGAACAACCTACGTAAAAGTACGTGGACAGCCCTAGGTGATCTCATAAAACTGGGAGCTTCCTGAGGTCCCTTTACTTATCTTTGCGTGTTCTGGGCTCGATGCGATTGCCCCACACAGCACACCCTCACTAGTGGCTTGCTGAACTTCAGCCTGATTGAATGAACGTGCATGAAGATCCTCCCACTCCTAAAACTCTGGGCTCGTTGCTGCAGGACCAGGGCATCTGTGCCCCTGTGGAAGTGGCAAGGGCTCCGCAGTGAGCCACCCTCCCTGGGATCCAAAGCCAGTGGGTCTCCTTCTTCCCCACCCTCACCCCACCATGGCCCAGAATGTAGGCAGAAGCTCCTGCTTCCACGGATGAGGTGATCTTTGAACGAGCCACTGCCTGGTAGCAGACTTACATGTGATAAGCAGAGTTCTGTTTGTAGAGAACTAGAAGTATTATCAGATTCCCAATTACACTTTGCCTGTTTTGTGCCCTTTTTTTTGAGACAGAATCTTGCTCTGTTGCCTGTGCCGTGGCGTCAGCCTAGCTCACAGCAACCTCAAACTCCTGGGCTCAAGCGATCCTTCTGCCTCAGCCTCCCGAGTAGCTGGGACTGCAAGTGCACACTTTGCTAATTTTTCTATTTTTAGTAGAGACGGCGTCTTGCTCTTGCTCAGGCTGGTCTTGAACTCCTGACCTCAAGCGATCCTCCTGCCTCGGCCTCCCAGAGTGCTAGGATTACAGGCGTGAGCCACTGTGCCCGGCCATGTTTTATGCATTTTGCATGTAGTATCAGACACCTGCCCAGCCTTTAAAAATACTCTCCAGCGTTTTTATGCACTATCATATTCATGTTTTTTAATTTCGTTATTTTCCTTCACAATCTTCTGTCCACTTTGTCAAACTGGTGATGTCTACTTTTGTGAGAAGAGTATAGTAGTGCTTTAATTTTGCCCATTTCCCACTTGTTTTACTTTTTTAAAATCTCAGAACAAAATATAATAAAATACTTTTTAAAAATTGCACAGCCGGACGTGGTGGCACACGCCTGTAGTCCCAGCTATTCAGGAGGCTGAGATGGAAGGATCGCTTGAGCCCAGGAGTTCTTGGCTGTAGTGCGCTATGCTGATCGGGTGTCCATACTAACTAAGTTCAGCATCAATATGGTGACCTCCCATGAGCGGGGGACCACCAGGTTGCCTAAGGAGGGGTGAACCGGCCCAGGTCGGAAACGGAGCCAGTCAAAACTCCCATGCTGATCAGTAGTGGGATTGCACCTGTGAACAGCCACCGCACTCCAGCCTGGGCAACATAGCAAGACCCATCTCTAAAATAATAATAAAAATAAAATAAAATAAATAAAAATAAAAATTGCACAAATGCTGCTTAAAAGGTAGCAGTGGGGCCGGTGAGTGGATGGGAGGTGGCTGGTGCCACCTTCCAAGACAATGAATCCTTTTTTCATCAGGTAATGGATAAAAGCTGGATCTTGGAGGGAGGGTGCTTTGGGGGTACAGCACGTAACATCACCAAAGCATAAGGTCGGAGGGCCTGGTGTCTCTCCTACTCAGTGGTTCTTCACTGGGGGATTTTGCCTCCTGGGGGGCGCTCAGCAATGTCTGGAGGCAGTTTTGATGGTCACAACTGGGGAATGTGGCGCCAGTGGCATCTTGTAGGTAGAGGCTGGGATGCTGCTGAACATCCTATCAGGCACAGAACAGCCCCCCACAACCAAGAGCGACTGACCCTCCACGTCCATGTGCCAAGGGTGAGAAACCTCCATTCTAACTGCTTCGGACTCACATCAGAGAACTCAACTCAACCTGCAAAGAGCAGGGAGACCCAAGGGATGGGCAGAAGGAACATGCCACCATCCTCCCACTGCCTGCCCCTGTGTCCCGAGAGCATCACATCTCCTCCTTCCTTGGCACCGTGACCCTCAGAAATGTCTTCTCCAAGCAGCTTTGGAAGCGTTTGTCCTTGTCTGCTTGAAACTGTGAGCCTGGGGGCACAGCCTCTGAAGATCTTGTTTAATATTTCACTCCATCAAAGCTTTAATGAGAGCCCCCACTGGGCAGGCACCAGGCAAGGGTTGGGGATAGGACTCCTGCCCATTTTCCATTCCTCATATAAGACACCTGCAAAAAATAAACTTGGTAACAGGGAAAAAAATTCTCCCAATGAACTCATCAGCCTCCTGTGGTCAGACAGTACATTCTCTGCCTCATCCTATTTTCCCTTCTACCCTGGCTGCTAGGATGCTCAGAGTGCAACTTAATCCTCTACTGTAGTGAGATATTAGCTTGGGCATTAGATTTACTTCTCAGCACTCTCTAGGGGTTTGACCCTCTGCTTTTATGATTAAGAATCTGACTGACTCTTCACTCTGTCTTGGTAGCTGCCTCATACCCTGCTAGGAATTAGCAGGTGTGCGTCATAAAGAAACAAACCCACACCCACGGAGCAGCTGGGAGCCAGGCACGCTGCGATTGCTCACCCACGGGGTCACCTTCAATGCCCAACACAGGAGCACTCAACTGAGTGAACATACTAAAAACCACCGAGTTCTACACTTTAAGACAGTGGATTTTATGTTATGTGAAATTTTATGTTATGTGAATTATATCTAAAACAAACGAGACAGCAGCGTTACATCCCCCTTTCCAGTAGAGGCTCAAAGAAGTGAAGCAATTGACCCAAAATGGATTCATTTATTCAACAAATATTTTCTGAGAACCTGCTACATGCCAGGCACTGTTCTGGGTGCTGAGAACACATTGCTGAACAAACAGCAAAAACCTCTCCCTCCTTGCTGCTTATGTCGTGTGGAGCTTCTCAGCCAGTGGGGACAAAGTCAGGATTCCCAACCATGATGCCGGCCATCTGGAAGCTCCCCTTCCCACCCGTCTGCCTGCCTTCCCTCTTAGGACAGAGTCCTGTGTCAGGCAGGTGTCCCTGGCCAGCTCTGTCAGCCTTGTCAGCATCCTCCCCCGATACCCACCACTGCCTCATCTTGCTTGTCTTCCCCAGGAGAGGCAGCGGCACGGAGGTCTGGGGCACCGAGGACGCTTAGATCCTTCCATCCTAGGAGGCCACCACACCAGGGCTGAGAGGCAGGGCTGGCAGGGGCCCCAGCGCTGAGCAGTGGTCAGGGCTGAGTGGAGGACACCCTCCTGACTATGGCCCTAGGCCAGGGCATCTTTGGGAGCCTCCAAAAAGTTGATTATCCTACAGCAAAAGCCCAGGTGTCTTCACCACCTCCCGACCCTCCACCACTTCCTTGGCTCCTCCTAGCAGCTGCAGGAGGAAGATCTTAGCATCACCTCCCCCCACCATTTGACAAGGTAAAGGGACTTGTCCCAGATCACACAGTGGGGAAGCAACAGACCCAGAATCTAGTGTCATGACCATCCCTACTCTTCCCACTGGCCCATCCTGCAGGATGCTCAGGCATCCAGAAGGTGCTTAGTAGTTGTTCCTTTGTTTCCTTCTCTACAGCCAGGTGCTCAGACCTTGGCAGTAAGGTGACCAGGAGAAGACAGAGGCCACACAGGAAAGGCCCCATTCTGGGGTGTGTGGCTACAGTTCAGGCAAGAGAGAAGCCAACAGTCCTTCCCTCCACCCGCTCCAGCCCCGGGCCGCCTGTCCCCATCCCGAGTGGGCACACCAGGCCACCTCCATCCCACCCACCTGTTCATCGTTCACGCAAACGAGGCTCGGGTGCCTGCTCCCCACCGCGTAGACACAGGCGCACCGGCTGCACCAGACACAGTCTCTGCCTTCAAGTTATTTGCCGTCTCTGGGGAAGGCCGGCAAGTAAACAGACCATGACAATACTCGGGATCAGCGCTGGGGTGGGGGAGGCCCGGGGGGCTGTGGGAGCCCAGCCAAAGGGCGGCGACCCTGGGCAGAGTGTCAGGGAAGGCTCCCTAGACAGGACACTGGGCTGACCCTTGCAGGGGGGCTGGAGTGACCCAAGAGGAGGAAGCGGGGTGGGTGCTGCGCCCCAGCAGAGGGATGTGTGACAGTGTGGCATCTTGGGAGCCCTGCAGACAGCTCAGGGTGGCTGGGGCCAATGCAGAGTGAGCGAGAGCAGGGTGGGTAGAGCCGGTGGGTGGGGCCACGCAAGCTGGCAGCGTGTTCCACATTCTCACCCTAAGGACAGTAGCACTGTGCCAGGTCAGGGCAAAGTGGGGCAGGAGGAGCCCAGGTACTGTGGACAGATAAGCCAGGGCAAAAGTGGGCGAACAGAGAGAAGCAGAGAGTTCCAGAAAAGGTTAGGAAGGCGAATGTCCAGGCCCTGATGGCTGGCAGGATGCAGGGCTGTGGGGAGCAGAGAGGAGCGGTCCCCAGACAACACCTGGTTTTCAGTTTGAGGTGCCACTTACTAAGATTGAACAAAACCAAACAGAACCACCCAGGGGTTAGGGACTGAGGGTGGGGGAGGTGGGTGTGGTTATAAACCGGCAGCAGGAGGGAGTCTTGTGGGGATGGAGCTGTTCTGTGCCTTGGCCATGGTGCACACAGGAACCTACCTATGATAACATTTTTATTTTTTATTTTTTTATTTTTTGAGACAGTCTTGCTCTGTTGCCCGGGCTAGAGTGCCGTGGCGTCAGCCTAGCTCACAGCATCCTCAACTCCTGGGCTGAGGAGCTCCTCCTGCTTCAGCCTCCCGAGTAGCTGGGACTATAGACATGCGCCACCACGCCTGGCTAATTTTCTATTTTTAGTAGAGATGGGATCTCGCTCTTGCTCAGGCTGGTCTCAAAC
>VBSM01003204.1:2041768-2063955 GCA_008086735.1 Cheirogaleus medius
CCCCCCCCCCTTGCACCTGCCAGCTGCCCAGAGGACGAGGAGGACTGCAGCCCTGGGGGTCTGGGACCACATGGGGATGGATAGGCCAGGCTGCCCTGGAGCCCAGGGCGGGTCAGAAGCCCCCACGCCTCCAGTCCCTCCTTCCAGGTGCCTCCCCCGCTCAGCTGACTCAACAGAAAACCCCATGATTTATTTATGCCCAGGAGCAGCCTCTGCCCAGCACGCAGGATGGAGGAGGCTCCATTCAGCCCCAGGGAGAGGGGGAGGAGAGGGAGGGGGGAGAGGGAGGGATAAAGAGAGAGACAGAGACAGAGAGACAGAGAGACAGGGAGGGAGAGGGAAAGGGAGGGGGCAGGCCTGTTTCCTCCACCCTGGAGCCCCATCCGAGCATCCCCACGTCCCCATGTCCTACAGAGTCCTTTCCTATCCCGCCTCATCTGGGCCTTAGCAGACCCAATTACTTATAATAAACAATTCCGTTTATCTTTATCAGAATCATTATCTAAATTGGCTACATGACACATACTGTTCTCTAAGTGCGCCCCGGGGAGGAGGGGCCATAAAAGCCGGGTTCTGCACTCCGTAATTATCCCTCTATGGGCCATAAACCATTACACTGGTGTTTAAAATAGGTATGGCGAGCAGTTTCCCTGCCCGCCCAGGGCCGCCCAGGGCACCCACGGAAGGGATGCGCTGGAAGTTTTGCTGCGGCCAACAACTTCCAGCTGCCTGGTGGCTCCTAGGGGGCTGCTGAAGGCCCCCGCCACGCCGACCTGGAGAGGGGCGAGGGCCTGGCCGGAGCCAGTGGGCGAGGAGGCCGCCTGGCCTTCGCTGGGGCTTTCCCGCTGCCCTCTGGCATCATAGATGTCCTCTCTCCAGGACTGCCGGCCCTCCCCTCCGCCGCCACTGCTGACTTGGGTTTCCCTCACTGTTTGCAGAAGCTCCTCCACTGCCCCTGCGGCTGGTCTCCCCCTCCAGTCCCTAGGGAGGACCACATCAGCATCTCACCCTGATTAAAACAAAACACGCCGCCCCCTCGGAGGCCCTGCCTGTCTTTCCGCTGACCAGCCAGAGCTGCAGCTCTGGCCTTGGCCTCCCAGAGGCCTCTGCTCCCTCTGGCCTCTAGGAGGGCTGACCTGGATCTGTGTCCCTGCAAATGGCCCACTCGCCTGGTAGCCAGAGCTTGCGCTTGCCGTGCCAGGCCGAACTGTTGGCTCGTTGGCAGGGCAGGAAGCCCTTCGCCTGAAGCCTCCTATGCCCAGCTCTCCCCGGTGGACCCAGGAATTCCCAGTGTGGAGGACAGACAGGGACAAAAGGGAGCCATCACAGAGGGGCTTCCGGCCCCTGCCTCTGCCCAGGGCACGGGAGAGGATGAACAGGGGCTCAGCAAGCTGAGAAGGGCGAGAAAGGACATTCTCAACTGCCACGGGCACAGCAGATGCAGAGGTTTGGAAGCAGAAATGGAACTGATGTTTGGGAGCAGTGCCAAATTTTGTGTGCTTGCAACAGTGGTTCCCCAGGCGAGGTTCCCCAGATCAGTGGCCTCAGCATCACCTGGGATCTTGTCAGTAATGCAAATTCTCCGCCCAGCCCAGACTTACTGAATCAGAAACTCTGGGGAAGTGGGTGTGGCAATCTTAGCTTAATAAACTTGCTGGGGGATTCCCCAGCCTTCGGAACCCTGGTCCTAGAGCACACAGGGGAGGAGGCTGGGAGGATGCACGGAGAAAAAGCAGGAGAGACTCCTCTGGGAGGTTCCTAGATGGCATGAGTCAATGGAAGGCTGTTGGAGAACACGGAAGGCTTTTAAGCAAGGGAGCGACAAGGTCTGATCTTAAAAAGTTTCCCAGACTTTAGGGATGAGGGGGCAGATGGCAGTGGGGAGGCCAGGAAGAGGCCAACGCTCTTGTTCAGGGGAGGGATGGGGAGAAGGGACAGATTTGAGTGATGGTAACGGGGGTCAAAGGGCCAGGAGTAGGAGGTGATGGAGAGGAAAGCACCAAGGAAGGTGCAGGTGGCTTCGACCTAAGAACCTCTCACCAAGACAGGGAGCAGGGAGGCAGGCCAGGGCGTGGGGTGGAGACTATGAATTCAGATCATGCTGACTCTGAGGAACCCGCAAAACCTCACACAAGGAGGTCTGAGAAACAGTGGCACGGCCCATGTGCAGAGGAGGCTAGAAGCCATTGCCTCCCTCCACCCAGTTACCTGGTCCCAACCTGCAGTCCCTATGGCTACAGCCTCCTTAGTCCTGGTGACTCTTATGGTCCTTGGCAACCCTGTCACCCCTGGTACCTCCGACTGGCAGCTGAGCACCTCCCTGACTCCAGCCATCATGCTCAGCTGGAAGAATTGTCCCCCCATGTGTCGATCCATCTGTCCATCCAGCTTGCTGAGCCATCAAAACATGCCCAATCCCTGTGCTCCTGGCCAGGTCCTGCAACACTCTATCAGGAGGGTGCCTGAATTTTTCTCCAACTGCAGAGCCCAGCCTGGTTCTCCCAGGCCAGGAAGGAGCCAGTGCCCAGGGTGAGCAGATCCGTGGGGCTGGGACTTGCCTTCAAGGGAGGCCCAGGAGCCTCGTGGCCTCCTTAATGCGCCCATAACTCATTCCCTGGGCTCACTAATGTTCCTGGCTATTAGTGCCGAGCACAGCTAAGCAAACTACAAAATATTCCTCCGACTCAACAATCAATTTCCATATTGTTACAAATGGAGTCCACGCCTGCCACGGTTCATTTTTCTTTGAGGTCCTTTTTTCCCCCCTTCCATTTACCCAGTACAGTGAGGAAGTCATTACTGGGTGTTATGAATTTTGCAACGTGCTGAAAAAATAAAAATGCACACCGCACAGAGTCAGGGCCACATGTTGGAAAGTTGCCCTTGCCGTCACCCAGGGAGCTGCCAGGGTCAGGAGAGCAGAGGGGGAGGGCAGAGATGGCAGCTCCCTGGGAACAGGGGGTCAGACAGCTGGGGGCAGATGGCAGAGCTCTGGGGACAGAAGTCCGTGTCCCTGTGAACTCACCCGGTCCCTACCTGGAACTGCCCCAGGCTGGCTGTTCTTGAGGCTGGGGATTTCCTAAAGGACACAGCGTGGGCTTGTGGAGTGAGGTAGGGGGGCTGTGCCAAAACCCCTGGGCGTCCCTAAGATGCTGACAACCTCACACACTGGCCAGGCCTCCACACAGCCCTGTGCAAGAGCCCAGAGTTCCAAATATCCTCCCAGTGGGGCTTTGTGCAAGGAGCTGCAGGGTCATGGATTTCCCCCTGCAGGCCCACACTTCAGCCACCCAGAGCCACCAACCATTCCCCAAAATGGGCAGATCTGACAGTCGAGGTGTAAGTTATGCATACAGAACTGAATGTAAATGTGTAGAACAATGTCTAGAGGAATTTATTCTACCTTCTAAGGAAGTTTATCTCCAGGGACGGGGCTTGGTTGGGAGGGGGGTCAGGAGGGACCTTTCACTTCTTTGTTTTTATAGTCTATATTATTTGAAATTTTCTTTGTATGATTTCTTTTTTTTTTTGGAGATGGGGTCTCACTACATTGCCCAGGCTGGCCTTGAACTCCTGAGCTCAAGTGATCCTCCTGCTTCAGCCTCCTGAATAGCTAAGACTACAAGTATGCACTGTATTGCTTTTATAATAATTTTAAAAAGGATATTTGTTCAAAAGAGTGAGCTCATTTGTTTCCTCTTACACAAGACCTTCTCTGATCCACCAAAGCAAAATGTGTCAGTCCTTCCCTTCAGCGACCCCCTGAACCTTGACTCTGGGGCCATTAGAGCACGTATCACACTATTTGTCCCCGCCAGTCCCCATTAGACAGTGACCTTCTCAATCTTAGGAGCTGGTTGTTCAATTTACCTTAGCAACTCGAGGGCCAGCACAAAATGTGGAGTGTGTGCATGGTGCAGGCAGGGACCCTGTCTGCTGTGTCCCCGCAGTAGGGCAGAGTCTGCACGGGGGAGGAGCTCAGGAAAGATTTATTGATTGGACGAAGAGTTTGGTTGTGGAAACACTGTCATTAAGGGCCAGACTCTGCTTATATGCCAGAAAGGAACCCAGGGGCTAAGGGGCTCTTCTGACAGACGCGCAAGCTGGCCCTACCGGAGAGGAGCACGCTGCATCCAGACACCTCACTCGCCTTGCTCTCCGCCGGGCTGCGTGCCACCAGGGCAGGCTGTGCTGTAGGTCTCACCGTTGTGTCTTTATTTGCCCAACATGGGGTCTGTATGAAGTGGACCCTCAGTGAATACTGCATGGATGGAAGGACGGATGGATAGATGGACGGACGGACGGATGGATGGATAGGTAGATGGTGGGTGGTGGGTGGGTGGCTAGGAGGATGGATACATGAAGGCAGGAGGGGTTGGCACACCTTCCTACTTTTCTAGGCACTCAGCCATCCCTCTTGTCATCCATATTCCATCCTGGCATGACACTTCGTATCACAGTAGAGCAAACTGAGGGTCTCTGAGAAAAGGAACGGAGTATAGCCCGACATTCTGCCCCTGGCCACACTGCCAAGAAGCCAGGGATCTCTGGCCCCAAATGAGGAGAAGTGAGCCAAGATTCTAACCCTCTCCCTGGGTTAACAATTGGCTCAGGAACTACTCGCTGAGTGCCTGCCAGGCAGCAGAGACCGTACCAAGCCCACGGAACAAGGCGTGGCAGGCCCTGCCCTTGCTGGGCTTCCCTCTGGAGGGCACAGTGGAGCCATCTCCCTAACCCTCCTCCCTCAGCAGCTTCCCCCCACTGCCCCGCCCCTGCGAAGCAGTTGGGGTACTCGCACCCCCTTGCTGAAAACCCCTCTGTGGCTCCCTTTCTGCTCTAGAGTCAACTCAAACTCTTAAACATGGAATCCAAGGATTCTGAGCACAAGCCCACTTCCTCACTAGCTCCTCCCATGCCTCCCTCCTGTGTGACCAAGGCCCCTGAAATTACAGGTCTTCTACCCTCGGCCTTGCCAGCCCCATCTCTGACTCCAAGGGTCTACACAATTGACTCCTCCTCCATGGATCTTGCCCCCTCCCAGGCTGTCCTATATGGTTGCACAGGTTGTTCACTGAACAAGATGCTTATTACAGGGTGAGGGGTTGAAATTCAGTCTACGCTTAGCTTGCCAACCATGTGCCTTGCAGGGAGGGCTGGGTTAACGGAGGCGCTGCTCCCTGCCAGGCCCTAGGCCAGCCCTCAAACACAGCAGAGATCACGCTGGGTTTGGCATTGCTGGAGTCCATGTGTGTCTCCCTCGCAAGGCTGAGTGCTCCCCAAGGACACGGTGCAGGTCTGAGTCCACCCTGTGTCCCTCCGCAGAGCTTACTGGGCCCAGAGGAGATGCCCGTGAGGGGTCTGCTGGGGGCCAAGTGCAGAGTCCTGGAGAAGGTGCCACCTGATCTGAGAGAGGTGGTCTCTTTGAGAGGTGGGCTCCCTGGTCTGAGAGAGATTCTTCCCCAGGGACCTCCAGTGGGGTGGGGGTGACCCAGTCAGATGAACAAAATTCATGAGCGAGCTGGGACGCGGAGGCGAGGCAGGACACCTGTGCTGTTGCACCAGCTGAGACGGAGCAGCCAAGCGCCTCTCTGGTTGAGACTGACAACAGGTGGGCAGGGAGGGCAGGAGAAGCCCCCAGGCCCTCCATCCCTGTCAGCACTTGGCAAGGATTCTTAGGAACACTACACAATTGCTAAAAGGGCCTGTCTTGCTTAAGAGAATCCTGAGCAAAACGTGCCTGTCCCCACCAGCCCCTGACTCAGGAAGACGCATCCAGGAGCCTCCTCCAGCCTCAGCCCCCAGCCTCAGCCCCCAGCCTCACACCCTGCACAGGTGCTGCTTCCATTTTACAGAACAGGAAGCTGAGGCTCAGGGAGGGGCAGTCCCTTGCCCGGGTCGCACGGCTAGGAAGTGGCAGGGTAGAATTCTCATTTGGTTCAGTAGGAGGGAAGAGCCACTCTCTCCCCTGCCCTGTTCCATCCACCGAGGGACCACTCTGAGCATTTCACTGTACAGTCTCACCGTGCAGGGGCCATGGACTTGGGAGGGAAACAGGGAACATCAGGTTTAGGGCACAAGCGAGCCCCAAAGATAACCATCCTAAGGCTGTGGGGGGTGCGGCGCAAGGGAGCAAGTTATCTGGGGGAGGGCTTGTATTAGGCAGGGCTAACCTCCCTCTCCCCTTTCTGTGCCGCCCGCTGTCCTCTGCTGGCCATTAAGCTTAAATGGTGACTTGGGAGGAGCCTTCCAGTCGATCAATAGCTTACCCAACAAACAGGTTTTTCAAAACCGCAGTTTATGGATTTCTGTCCTCATTTCATTCTTTAATCCTGACAGCTGCTGAGCTGCCGGGGGAGACTCTGTCCTGGGAAACCAATTCGGCAGATGCCCTGCTGGTGGGGCGCAGGACACAGACAGCCCGGGAAGGCCAGTGCAGGCCCCTGAGCCCCCTGGGCCCGGTTACCTGGCAGGGTGAGAGGACTCCCACCTGGCCTCCAGATGGCCCTGGAGCAGCCAGGCCTGTCCTCCTCCCTGCTGCTGGGCAGAGGGCCCGGCCTGCTCCGCGGGGAAGTGGGCAATGCGGTCCAGAGGCCAAGACCCCTGCTTGGGAGTTGGCCAGACCTGCTTTCAGTTCTGCTCCTTCCTGGTTTCGAGACCTTTGCAAGTCACTCGACCCCTCTGAGCCTCGGTTTCCTTGTGTGTAAAGTGGGCATATAAGTGGTGTCCAGCTCCTGAAGCTATTGTGACAGTTCAAGGAGGAAACACAGTGCCCGGCATGCAGCGAGTGTCCATGAAAGCCACACAGTGCTGCTTCTAGTTAATCCCTTTTTAGGACCCCCGGAGTCCATCCAACAAGTACTGGTACCAGGCACCAAGTGCTGGGGAGAGATAGGGGAGCCCAGGAACACACCCTGCGGCATTTACTGACAGGTGATCATAGATAGCAGGATGCCTGGGACAGTCTTGGCTTACACCTGTGGTCCCAGCATAATTACTGATAACATCCCCTTTCATTCTAAAATTGTCCCAGTTTGGACAATGAGTGATATGGTCACCTAATTTGTTGAACTGCTCAGCTGTGTAAGAGATAAATAGGATATCACTAACTCTTGTCAACCACCCAGGAGTAGGAATTATGCTCCCCAGTTACAGAGGAGACAAGGGAGGTTCAGAGAGGGTGTGTGACTTGCCCAAGGACACACAGTGGGAAGTGACTGAGCTAGGGTCACACTGATCCCAGGTCCCTGCCCAGTGCTGTCAGTGTTCATCTGTTCTGCTGGCTGGCACGAAGGCAGAGAGCTGGTGCTCCCAGGGGCAGACAGAGGCCCTGAGACCCCAGTTCCTCCTGCGCTGCCTCCAAAAGCACACACAGCTCCTCACCCCTCGCAGGCAGCTTACCAGAAGCAGACCCAGCTACCTGGAGAGCCCCCGCCCCCTCAGCTGTGCACACAAGTCAGCCTGACCCAGGATAACAAGCTGTGAAGATCTTATCAGGCCCCTGGTGGCTGATACAAAGCCAGCAGGCTGTCCCCTGCCCACCCCGGCCTCAGCTCCTCCCCGGCTGGGGAATCCTGTTTTCTTTCCTAAGTGGAACATCAGATTACGCAGGTCTGATTTCACTTCGGACTGGGGGGGGAGAAGGGGGGCAGTCCACTTAACACCTAGAGGCAGGCTGGCCAAGGGGCCGCATATCCATCATTGGCTGACAGTGTCCCGTCCACACCCGAGGCTGACAGGGTTTTGATCTGTTTTCCCTTCCACCCCAGGGTGGGAGTTTCTGAACGAGGAGGCAGCCAATCTGTCTCACACCTCCAGGATGAGAAGGGAAGTGACCAGAGATGACCAACAGAAGTGCTCCTTCCCTTTGTTTCATGCCTTCATTCATTCACTCCTTCATTCATTCGTTCAGCGGCCCCTCCCAGTGTCTATGCTATGATGGTACAGCTCCGCCCACAGGTAATGCCAGGGCAATGTGGGCAGGTGGTGGCAAAGCCCTGGGACAGGGCTGGGGTGGCTGCATGGAGGCGGCTCCGGGAGCTGGGATGACCGGGGTGAGCAGAGTTGGCCTGGGGACAAGAAGGGAAGGGTGTTCTTGGTGGAGGAAACAGTGTGGGCAGGGGCACAGAGGCATGAGAGGGAGAGTCCAGGGAAAGTGAGAACTGGTGGGGCTGAGGGGCTGGGGGTGGTACCCAAGGGGGGTGGAAGACTGTGAACCACATCGCGCACCTGGCACTGAGGCCACCATCTGTCCTGAAGGGGCCAGGAGATCTTGGAACAGTTGTAAGGGGAGGTTGAGAGCATGGGATTTGGGGGCTCCGCTCACTCACACGTGCACACATTCATCTATTCAGCCGTTCACTGCCCAGGAATCTTGCCGGGATCCGGGGTGCCAGGCCCTGTTGCAGCAGCAGACGGCCTGTGAGCGGGACAGCCCCACCCTGCCCTGTCGGGTCCCGAGCTGTGCTGCGGACACACATGTAAACACACATGGCCATTGCATCGGGTGCTGTGAAACACACAGGAGAGCTATGGGGTGGAGCGACTGTTCCAGCTGGGGGAAGGGAAGTGTTGGGGGGTTGAGTCTCAGCTAGGAGCCCAGCAGGCGTGTGAATGCTCTGAGGCTGTTGCCTCATCCGGACATTGGGGCTACCTGGCCCCTACTTCATGGAGCTGCAAGAGGACGTGTGAGCTCTGCCAGCTCATGGCCTGGAGCAGGGGCTCCATGGGCTGTGACCACGACAGCTCACGTGTGAGTGGGCAAGAGGCCGGGCGGGGCTGGCACTGCCAACAGCAACCGAGCGGAAGGTGGACTGGACACCGTGGAAACCTGGGAGAGATGGCGCGGTCGGAATCCCCCAGCCTGCTGGGTACCAACTTCCCCTGAAGAAAGAACCTAACCGCTGCGGCGCAGTGGCAGCCTGGGGGGTTAAGCAGGACAGAACATGGGCAAGAGATGAGCAGGAGGAGGAGAGAGAGGGGTCCCTGCTGGGGTCTCCCTGCATGGCATGCCCATCCCAGCCTGGCCCTGGGAGACTGAACTCTCCGGCCCCGGGGTTAAGAGCAGGGCGCACAAAGCTACACACACCAGGTTCACATCCTGTCCCTGCTATTAGCTATGCTCCCAGGTAGATGACATAAAACTCTCAGAGCCTCAGTCTGTGCCTCCACGAAATGGGGATGACAATGGCACCTATGCTTCCTCAGGATGCAACGAGATGATGTTTGCAAAGCCCTCAGCACACTGCTTGGCACACAGGAAGTGTTTGGTGCAGGGCAGCTGGAGTTATTACTACGACCGCAGAGTCCTGGACTCCATGCAGCTCTGTGCTCTAGGAAAGGAGACCTTCCAGACCAGAACCTGGGGTCTGCAGGCCACAGTGGAGCCTGCAAAGCCCTTCCCTGGAAGGCTCTCCTCATGCGCCTGTGCCAGGCTGCCTACCCTGCCCAGCCCTGTGCCCAGGGGAGCTGGGCGCCCAGGATGCAGGGACCCAGGCTACCTGCCTTGGACCACTTCCCCTGCTCCCTTCTAGGTGAGTCACTTGGAAGAACTTCCTGAGCCTCTCCAAACTCCTTTCCCCCAAAAGATGTTTTGGAAAATCCCAAACAATTGCTGGTAGCCTAGCCCAAGCTGTCCTGCCATGGCAGGCAGCTCCCAGGAGCAGAGTCTCTGAGAACCCTCTATGGCCCCTGCTACACAAGGGCAGAAGCCACCCCTAGCCAGCCACCCAGGCTGTGGACTCACTGTTAGGAAAGCAGGTAGCTCAGTTTGGAGGTGGGGGACCTCCGACGTCCTCTCTGCTCTCGGTCCAGCCTGAAGAGAGGACCAGCATGCGCTTCAGGAATTCGGGTCCTGACCAGCCACAGCCCTCCCTGGCCGAGCCCCCACGCCTACCCTTCTCCAGGAGACCAGGGAGGGGAAGAGAGGTGCAGGCAGGGGCAGAAGTGGAGATACCCTGACCTGGGACTTGGGAGAGGACACATTTGATGAATGTGGTAAGGCCCCATAAGGACTTATCACATGGATGGCAGTCATGTTACAGAATCACCCCCAGGCCCAAAGGCCCAGGACTGGTGCAGCCCCCGCTCTCAGACACAGGCCACAAAGACTAGTAGCGATGGAAGGGTTGGCCTTCTTGGTTCTGCAGCTGTCCAAGAATGGGCAGGGAAGTGACCTGAAGCCACTTGGAGAGGTTGCTTGACAAGACCTACGAGGTGTGGAGCTCAGGACAACTGGAGCAAAGGGCTGTCTGCTGGCCCCTCTGCCTGAGCCCTGGGTACACCATCAGCTGCCCACGCCTCAGCCCTGGCTCCCAAGGACAGCCCTCAGAGAGCCCCACCCCGAAGGTAGGCAGACACCTGGGCCCAGGCGCAAAAGGAGGTCTCCCTTCAATGGACACATCTGGAAATATATACAAGGGGGTGTTCTTTTTTCCCCCTTCTTCTTTCTATACATTGAGCTCTAAAATCTGGGCCATCCCACCACCCGCATTAACTGTGTTAAGGAGGAATTATAAAAAGAAATCAAATTTCCCATAGCATTTGAACGCCATTAAAATGCCAAACAATAAACTACCAGGCTGCAAATTAGATCAGTGGAAATATCAAACACATTGAGGTATAAAATCCATAATTGCATTTAGTGGCAGCCGTCCCTGGAGAGGCCCTGCTAAAGATCATCACGGCCCCACATATGAGAAGCTATTGACAGAAGAATAAAAATCGACAGGCCAACCAAATAAACCGTGCAGGCTTCATTAAATATTCAGCAACGGAAATTTGACTATCCTGGGCCTCTCCCCTTGGCCCCATCCTGAGCCCTCTCCTGTCCCAGCTGGGGGCTCAGCCCCTGCCCCTCCCCCAGTCACAGTCACCCAGCAGCTTGTGGCAGGGCCTGGGGAGGGGTGTGGGGAGGGGGCCAGGTTGCAGCAATAACTGGGGCTCCACTGGGATTATTGTTGGGCGAGTGTTATTAGCTTTCACCCCAGAGTAGGTGGCCCCGAAGTCTTTAATTAGGTCATTACAGGGTAATTTCCAGGGAGGTTTTAACTCCTTTGCAGCTGTAGTGCCCCAGCCCAAGCCCAGATACCCAGTGGGGCTCAGGGCCTGGTAGGTAAGTGGCAGGGATGGTCCAGGCAGGGTGGGCCGGGCTTTGTTCACTCACCTGCCCCAGGTCAGACATATCATGGAGGGGCAGGCTGGCCAGGAGCCCCCAGCCCTGGATGGGGCTGGCCCTGGCTGCAGAAGGATCGTCATCAGGCAAGGTGAGACCCCAGCTCCATTGGGCTCCAGCCCATCTGGGGACCCCACATTATGTGACCGCTCTGGCTGGGCTCTCCCTCCCCTTCCCTCCTCCTTCTCTCTCTCTCTCTCTCTCTCTCTCTCTTTCTCTCTCTCTCTCTCTTTCTCTCTCTCGCCCCTCCTTTCTTCCTTTCCAATTGTTCCTCCCTTCCCTCCCCGACCACCTCTCCTCTTCTCTCCAATTCTCCTTCCCAACTCTCCTCTCTCCTCCCCTTCCCTCCTCTCTCCTCCCCTTTACCTCCGTCCTCTTCAATTCTCCTTCCCAATTGTCCTCCCCTCCCCAGCCAGGTCCCTCCGCCCTCCCTACCCCGAGCCTGCCATGTATAATGCATGCAGTGGAAGCACCCAATAGGATTAGGCACCTCCGCCCGTCCTCGCGGAGAGAAAGTTTATGTAAATGACTGATGACAGCGCTATTGTGTGAGGAATATCAATGGAGTAATTACAGTTACATCGGGCGCCCGCGCCGCCGGCCCGTGTTAATTTTTCACCGGCTCCCCGGGGAGAGATCGGAGCGCGCTCCGAAGAGCACAGCTAATAATGGGAGCTCGGAGCCGCCGCTGCGCCACGCGCCCCGAGGTCTTTCTGAGCAGACTGCTAAGCACTGGCTGTCTCCCCGGAGAGCCGAGAACAGAGATAAAATGATTAAAAACTGCCAAGCGGGCCTGGCAATCACTCGCTCCGCTGTCAGCCCCAGACAAGACAAATCTCTGCGATTTTGCTCTTCCCTTCTCTCCCGTTGTGAGCCCCCGAGCTGGGACGTGGGGGGCCCGGTGGGGTCGAGGTCAGCTCCCCAGGGGGGCAGGGCCGCGGGGAGGGCGCTGGCCCCGGGGCTGCGGATGGGTACAGAGGAGTGGGGGCCCTGGAGCTCTGAGCTTGCTTTGCTCCTCCCAGACAAACTCCGCAGGCACACCTGTCAGGGCACACCTGTTGGGGGACATGGGCAGGCACACCTGTGAGGACGCAGCCGGGACACACTCACTAGAGCCTACCTGTCGTGACCCACTTGTCAGGGACACCAGCGGGTGAACCTGCCCCCTGCCTGCGCTGCTGCCCCTCGGCCCCCTCCACGAGCTTCCCCGGGCAGCCTGGTGCTCCCAGACCCTGAGGCCCCAGACTGGCACTTGAGGAGGCTCCTGATTACCAGCCCAAGGCAGATCCCAGGTGGGGCTGCAGAAGCAGAGGAGCAGGGTGTCTGCCTCCTCCCAGGGTTGGGGTCCCGCCTGGGGGGTGGGGACCCTGGGTATCCATCCCTTTGGCCCTGAAGCTACAGCTGGGCCCAGCACCTGAGAAGAGCAAGAGGAGGATGAGGAGGGGAGGGGAGAAGAGGAGCTGCTGACTGCTCCCACCTCAGGGAGAGAGGGGAGGGCACCTGCCTGCCACTGCAGCAGCCCCACAGCGGGTCATTCATCATCACAGCCGCTCTCCCCTCCTCTGGATAAAGGTGGAGGAAACTCCCACCAAAGCAGGAGGGGGGGCTCTCAGAGCCTTGACCACTGACGTCACAGGCCAGGAGGGGCCATCTGCTGCTCTGCCTGTCACACCCAGCCCCTGTCCACACCCACAGCACTCACATGGACCCAGGTGCACACCTTCCCCCCACCCTGATACACCAGCCCACAATGACCAATAACACGCTGACACCCAGACTCACAGTGTTCCCAAGATGAACATGCACGCCACACATACAGAAGTCACACATGGCATGCCTGCCCACACTGACGCACACAGATACAGGGCACCCTGAGCTGTGTACACAGATAGGTTGACTAGTAAGCACACTCAGCTTTAGGCACGGAGGGTGATGTGCAGGCACATGGACATACCTGCAGCACACCATACCGGGCACACACAGGCTGACACAGGTGCTGTCTCTTTCCCTGTCACCCCTGAAGCATGCACTGGCATTTGATGCGGAAGAGTAAGCCACGATCCCCCAGGAGGTGTTGATCCCATCTCTCCAGGTGCTGCTGGTTCCGGAGCACAGCACCCACCACCTGCCACCCACCTACGGTCAGCTTAGCCGGAGTGAGCAGGGCAGGTACTGTAGCCACAAATTGTTTGGGATGATTTGCAGCAGTGATAGTGCCCTGACAGCACTGGCACCAAAGCTAAGTGGAGCTCGTGTGGCAGCCTCTGCCCAGGCACCAGGTGTCAAGACTGGGTGACACCTATGCCAGGCTGGGCCAGTCCAGACCAAGCCACCAACTGCCTGTCCTCTTGCCCAAAGCTTCCTGGGCCACTCCCGGCCAGCATGGCCAGACAGAGGGCTGCCATCTCATAACATGTGCACATATGCCTCTAGAGACACATGGACACATGCTGTCACTGTAGGACTCACACATATGCATGCACACACAACGTGGAAGCCTGGTGCCCACTGACATTTGTCCCACACATATTTGCTGAGTCCCTCACCGTGGGCCAGGCCCTGTGCCAGATGCTGAGTAAGAGCTCTGACCCAAAGGACACGGTGGGCTCTGATGCAGCTCAAGTCCCCCGACGCAGCCATGTGCACTCAGGTGCACACACCTGACACTACCATGCAGCACCCTCTCCCCGCATCCACACTCCTCTCTGGCCCTGGCCTTCCCTTGCAATCCACACGGTAGGCAAAGCAAGTGTCCTAACCTCAAACCTGCATGGTGCTCCCCTGCTTGGAACCCTTCCAAAGCTTCCAGTGGCCCCTGGGTAAAGGCCAGACTCCCGGCACGACCTTCGAGACCTTTTGGGACCTGACCCCTCCAGTCCCTTGTGCATGCTGATCTCTCTGCCCAAAATCCACTTCCCTACCATCTTTCCCTGGATAATGCTTCTGCTCTCTGCTTAGACAGCTCTTCCTCTGGGAAGCCCTCCTCCATGCTCCACGGGTGAGGAGCCCTGTCCCCTGGGACCACAGTGCCCTGTGCTTCCTCCATCAGAGCCTTGACCAGGCTTCTGTCAGGAATGTGCTTCTCTCTCCCATAGGACAGTGAGCTCCTTAGGGTCAGGGTTGTGTCTGCCTTGTGTCCTCAGTACCTGGGACAAGGCCCACAGTAGCCTCTCAGCAAATGTCAGAAAGGAGGAGAGATGAAGGGGTGTGGTTCTGGCTCCTAGAGACTGGGGCCTGCAGAACGGTGGAGCCTGAGAGGTCCCTGAGGGAGGGCTCTGGCAGGGAGGACACCTGGCGAACCCCGGGGTCCATCAGGCTGGTAGGAAGTGGCTGTCACTCCCATCACTTGCTGTCCCCAGTGCCCATTCCTGGGCCATGGGGGTGGGACACCTCCCCTCTGCCCACCACGGAAGACGGCAGCCCACAGGCAGGTTCTGGCTCAGACTGCACGGGCTGGACGCAGGCCTCGGGCTCGCGCCTCCTTTCCTCTGGGAGGTAACACCCACGGCCCCAAAGAAGTGCAGCCCTCTGTGCTGCTGCCAGTCAGGGCTGAGTGCAAGCCACTCACTTCCCAGCTGAGTGGCCTCAGGGGAGTTGCTTAACCTCTCTGAGCTCCAGTTTCCTCAGCTGCAATTTTATGAGACTTGAATGATAATGATGGTGATGATGATGATGATGATAATATAGCAGCTATCATTTCTTCACTTGCTAGAAAACTTGATTTGGGTTTTTAGAATGCTCATTTTATAGATGAAGAAAATGAACTTAAATGGCAGAATGTGATGGAAGCAAGATCAGAAACACCAGCCTCGGAAACACACACTTGTTCCTCTGAACCTCCCAAGCCCACACGCCTGACCGTGCTGTGTCACCAGCCATGTGTGGAGAATTGTGAGTACGGTCTGGGCTTGTCGGCCTCCATGCCTTTGCCCAAGCACTACCCTCAGCCTAGAGTGCCCTCGCCATATGTCCCCTCTGCCTGCAGCTGGTTTTTCACAAGCTTCTTGTGCCCGCCTCCTCTGTGCTCTTGATCTTCTGAGTCCCTGCCGTCTGTCCCCCGCACCTGTGTGGGAGCCCCGGACGTGCTGCCTGCTCCCTGTGTTACGGGACAGCGGACAGCGCTTGGGCCGTGAGCAAGTGGATGACGGGCAAGGTGGGGGACGGGATGGAGTGCGTGGGGCTGCAACTGGACGGGGGGTGGGGGGGGAGGCTTCCAGCCACATGGCCTTGGGCAAGCCTCTGGGTTCTGAGCGTCTCCTTACCTGTAACTGGGATGGTGGTGACACCTGTCTCAGACAGGTCACGGGGCTCCCTGTGGTGCTTGTGCCTCGTGTGCAGCAGGGGCCGGGGCTTTGAACCAAACCTGCAGAGCTGAGCTACACTGGCACTGACTTGAGGATGACAGGACAGCGGGGACAGAGAGGAGAGGGCGGGGGGGGGGAGCCCTGTGCTTCTCCCACAGGCCACAGGCTTCTGCAGCTCCAGGCCTTTCCTGCCCTGATCCCCACGCCTGGAAAGCGCCCTCCTCACCTTTCCCGACTCTGTCCAAATGTCAACTGCTTGGCAAAAGCTTTCCCCCTCCCCAGACAGCATCGATCGCCCCTTGCTCTGGGAGATCCCACCAAGGACCCTCCCCTCCATCGCGGCCTCGCCCACGGGACAGTCTTTGCCATCTCGGGTCGTCCTTGGTTCCCTCCCCTGTGAGGCTCCTGCTCCAGCAGCGTGGGCGCCACTCCGGCCACCCCTCCCACCTGGGTGGGAGGGAAGGGAGCAAAGGGGCTGAGTCTGGCTCTGGAGGACCCAGAGGGGGTCGACTGGCCTTCCTCTGATTTGTCTGGTTATAATTTTCATTAATAACAAAAATAACAGTGACCACCACAAGAACAGTAGCTGTGCAGGAAACTTCTCTTCTTTGCTATTTTTTTTCTTTTGGAGTGATGAGCTGTGTGCCAAGTGCTTCACATCTTCCTCTCATCAATCCCTATGATAACCTGGAGAGCAGGGGTAGCCGTACCCATTTTATAGACCGGGAACCTGAGGCTCAGAGAGGTCAAGGGACACAAGACAGTGGCTTGCAGATGTGGCATTAGGGTGGGCCCAGAGCCTGGCACTCTGGGGTGCTGACTACCAGGGGCTGGCGCAGGCGGTGGGCAACTGGAAATCTTGCTGGAGACAGCCCCTGGGCACCTACGATGTGCTGGGCCTGCTCCTGGTGTCTGGCGTCCACTGGCACCCCAGGGCTGTCTGCCGAGGGCAGGGTCTGCATGCTCTCGCTCCCGGTGCTCCCCCTGTGCCCACACGGGGCATGGATGGAGGAGGCTGCACACATATTTAGACTGCATGATATGGACGCTGTCTTCGGGGACTGGACCATTAGGGCCTCTCGACGGCGCTCCAGTCACCACTGAGGCTTTCTGGTCTCACGCCTTCGCCTCGGAGCTTTCTGGCTGCCCCTCATGCCCCCTCCTGCCAAAGTCAGCGCCTGTCCTCTGGGTTCCCCTGCCTGCTCCTCATCCCAGGCATGCCAGGCTGTGATGATCCTGCTCACTTGGGTCCTGGTATCGTCCCAGTCCTGCCTGGCACAGGGGTCCTTCCGGTCAGATGGGTGGGCTGGGCTTCTTCCTTCCTCCTTCCTGCCTTCCTCAAACATCCACTGAGTGCCTACTGTGCCAGGCGCTTCCCTAGGGCATCACAGGCGGGAGCCGCAGGGGAACAAGGCACCTCAGAGGAAGCTGGTGGAGTGGTCTTGGATAGCAGACTTCCCCTTCTGTGCCTCAGTTTCCACATCTCTGAAATGGGGATAATAACAGACCCTTCCTCATAGACTTGTAAGGGTTTAAGGCAATAATGCGAGTCTTTAACTCTGGGGCTGCACAGTATAAAGGCTCTAGAAATAAAAATGAAACCCTTCTCTTCTGTCATGCTGCATAATTATGTGCAGAGAGAACCACATCTAGAGCGAACAGCCCTTCTGGAGGAGGGGAGAGCTGGAGGGAAGATGAGCTGGTGGACCCCATGGCCTCTGCCCACATCCTGCCTCCTAAGGGTACTAATTTTGCCCTTCCCTCCCTCAGCCTGGCCCCCACACACTGGGGTTTCGGGGAGAGGGAGAAGAACCCTACCCCAGCCAGTCCGCAGGAGGGGCCAGGTGTCCTCCCAGCTGTCCCCTAGAGCCACACTTGTTGCAGTCCCACCATTGATGCCACTCCATGCCAGGAAATAAGCCAGGCCACAGGGAGCTGTGTGCATCAAGACAGATAACCACAGCTCATTCGTTCATTCATTCATTCATCTATCCATTCAGAACGATATGACACACCTACCAAGCACCAGGCCCTGCGCCAGGCTTGGGGGCACATGGGCAGAGGTTCTTAGGCTTCAGTATGCACAGGCCTCCCCCAGGGGCCACCTAGGAATGCAGATTCATAGGCTTCACTCTGAAAGTTCGAGTCCTGCCACAGACCTAGGAATCTGCATGTTTAACAGGTGCTACAGGACAGACCGAAGCCTGGGGGTGAAGCTGGGGTACGGAGCCAGGGAGACGCCATGAAACTGGGGACTCTTGTGCCAGGCCTCCAGAGGAAGAGGACTCTTCCAGAAGAAGAAAGGAGGATGGAGGTCAGGGGACATATCCTAGGCAATTGCCATGGTCTGAGCGAGACCTAGACGTGGGCAGGTGTCTGAGATGTGTGGGGAATGGAGGTGAGCTGCTGGCTCACCTGTAGGGCCCAGCACAAAATGAAAATGCAGGGCTACTTGTTCAAAAATTAAGAATTTTAAGAGGGTGACAGCAGAGCATTAAACCAAACACTGGGCCCTTCTGAGTGCGGGCCCTGTGTGACTGCACAGGTCACACACTCATGAAGCTGGCCCTTTCACGGACCCAGCCACGTGGGTCACCCTTGCTGAGACCAGCCTGGAGTGCTCAGAACCTCAAGGCCTTAGCCAGGCAGATGACTTCCTGGGGGTTCCCCAGGCCTCTGTGACTCTCCCTTTGCCCTGTCCCCTCCTCTCAGTCTTTAGAACTGCCACCTGAAGTTGGCTCAAATATGTCCTGTCTCCCATCCCTGCCACTGCCCTCACCTTCAAGTGGCAGTAGCCTCCTTCCAGTCTAATCCTCTGGATGTGCCACCTGTGTCATCTCCCTAAAGTGCCTCTCCAGTTCCTGTCACTTCCCTGTCCAATAACCTTCAATGGCTCCCTCCTGCCTACAGGATAAAATCCAAACCCCATACACAGCTACTGGCCCCTGCCCTACTCTGCAGCCTCATGTTCTAGTAGCCCCTGGGCAGCCCCTCAGCCAGACTCACTGACTTAACTCCTAATATCCCTGCGGCCAGTGCCCCCACCTGGAATGCCCTCCTGAAGTCTGCCCAGCGCCAGCCTTCCAGCTCACAGGCACCTGCCCAGGGTAACCCAGAATACTCTCTTGCTGCCTTCTTGTGTTACTAAGCAGCCCCCTGCCCACAGCCCTCCCCCAACAAAGCTTGCATTGACAGGTACTGCTCTTTGTATACAGCATCTCATTTAACGATTCTGACAACCCTAGAAGGGTAGTAGGTTATCTTTAATGAGACCCATTTTGCTAAGAAGGGAACAGCAAAGCTCAGAGAAGCTGAGGAACTTGCCAAGGATCACACAACTAGAAAGAGGCCAAGCCTGGAGCCCAGCCCAGCCAGTCTAGCTCTTGACCTACTCCCTTCTACTTTCTTTCAGTACTAACTGAGCACCTGCTATGCTCTGTTCTAGCGGAGATCTCAGCCAGACACCTCCTGGGGCCCAATACAAAGGACTGTGGGAGCATCAGTATGTGGTTTTGATAAAAAGAATCAGCAAGAGCCACATACCTAACAAGAAGACTCGGTATCTGCTCTCTTCTTGAAATTTCAGCATTTCCCTAAGGCAGGTGCTTGGTCCTCCTAGATGTTGAGTAAACTGAGGCACAGAGCGGTTAAAGCATCTAACCTAAGGTCACACAGCCAGTAAGTGGCAAAGCCTAGATTTGAACTCTATAAACTCTGAGGCTCCAAAGCACTGGTGAAGAATCTGTTTAAGTTCTTGGCCTCCCAAGGAATCAATTCTGGGGTCACAAAATCCAAGAAGAGGCCAATATCTGCAGGCACAGGGACCATGCTGGCATGATTTCTGCTGGCTTTGCCCCACCCCCACCCCACCCCCTTAGCCCAGGAGCTTCCTGAGGCCAGGGTGGGCCTGCCCCTTCCTGGCCTGGCCTCACCTGCACCTGGCTCGGAAGCTGAGCACTCACAAGGCCCCCAGCTGGGTTCCTGGCAATTTGCTGCCCGGATGCCCCAGCTAAGACCCCTCCTGCCAGAGAGCACAGGGCTGGGGCCAAGCTGCTCCCTGTGCCCCCAGGCAAGATGTTCCCTTTTTACAAACTATTATTATTACTATCCTCACTGTTATTTCAATTTAAATCTTTGAGATGTTTCTCTGCAGCCACAAGGCCATGTCTGTGGGAGGATGGCACCTCGGTGACTGGCCTGAACTGCTGCCACGTAGGACAGCCCAAGCAGTGGGCGGCCAGCTCCGTCCTCCTCCAGGGGTCTGTCGCTGCTCACTTATCAGGCTGACATCCCACAGGGGGGCTGCTGCCCTGCCTGCCCCTTTGGCTCCAGGCTTGCCGACTGGAACCAGAGCTGGAGGGGTGGACAGGCGGGGGCACGTGGGAGGGGGCCGAGCCCTCGCCGCAGGCCCCTTTGCAGTTCAAAGTGACACACTCAGGCAGCCATCCCTTCAAAGGGCAGACAGCGCCTGCCTTGAGTTGCTATACCCGGCAGTCCGGAGCCACGAAGGCACGGCAGGGGTAAAGGTGGCCCTCTGAGGGCTGGCTTTGCTCCCATCCATGGGGTGGGCCTGCTCCCCTGTCCCCTGCCATATTCTCCACCATCCTGAGCAGGAGGGCAGAGCCCAGCCAGCTCCACTTTGCTGTAGAGTCTTTGGAAAAGCACCTTCCCTCTCTGAACCTCCCTGTTCTCGCTGTGTATTTGCAAAGCACTCAGCAGGCACTCAGAGGTGGTCATGCATGAAGCCGACAGTGCTAATGATGAAGACAAGGAGGATTCAGAGCCTCTGAGAGGCACTACCCCCAAACCAGGACACCGCTGTGACTCCCTCCAGCTGCTCACCAGCTGTGTAACGTGGGGCAAGTCACCTACGTTCTCTGAGCTTTAGTTTCCACATCTGTAAAATGGGGCAAGGGTGGGACGATGCCAAGCCTATTTGGCACAAGACTGGTCACAGACACACCTCTCCCTCCAACGCTGAAATATGCCCTGCCTGCCTCCAGGACAGTTGTTCGGACCAAGTCAGACCCACTGAGAGGCCGGGGCCAGGTGCTCCCCCAACCCTGGGTTCCCTGAGGCTGCCCATGGCACCTGCACATGTTGGCTCCATGTTGTGCTGTCCCCATGACCCCACCCTGGCTGTGTGACCCAAGGTGTGTGGCTTTGCCCCTCTGAGCCCCAGTTCTGTCCCCTGAAACCCAGGTAAACAATAGTGCTTTCAAGAACTCTCACCAAGATCTAGGGTGCCAAGGGTTTGGCCCTATGTCTAGATGTAACATGTGCCCAGTAGATAGTGGTGCTTACCATTGCCATCTGAAGCTGTGTGACTTTGGGGAAATCACTGCACCTCTCAGGTCAAGTTTCAATGTTGGCAAATGGGAAATAATATTGATAAAGCCTGCCCCCTGAAGCAAGGAAAGATCCAGTGACATAATCTCCATCAAAGTCTTACCACAGGCTGCATGCAGTGAACACTGGCCATTCATTATGGGCCATTCATTCAACAGACAACGCTGAGCTCCAGTGCCAGGCCACCACCGGGGCACCAAACCCGGCTAGAAGCTGCCCTCCCAAAGGATGACTGAAAGTTTTCTCTTGACACAATGCCTGGACTCCAATTCCCCTTCCACTTACTAGCTGTGTGACCTCGGGCAAGTTACTCAACCTCTCTGTGCCTCAGGTGTCTTATCTGAAAATGAAAATAGTAATAGCACCCCTGTCATAGTGTCATTAAAGAATGTAAAAGGCTTAGAGCAGTGCCTGATGGACCTCGAGGGCTCCGCAAGTGTCAGCTGTGGTTATTGCTGCTGCCGTACGTGTGCTCTTCTGGAGCGGGGCATGCCTGTCAGAAAGCCCCATGCAGCTGGGCTTCCTTCTGCAGCTCCCAAACTTGGGAGTGTCAGCTCCTGCGAGATGCCCCCAGTACCCTGCAGAACAGAGGCTTCCGTGGGCTTCCTCTCTGTTCTGTTTCCCTAGCAGCTGGAACGGTTAGAAAAAAGCACCAGCCTGCTGGGCTTGTCAAAGCAGGGCTCGCTTTACTAGAACCAGGTTTGGACGGTAATTTTGTGGTCATGACAACTATTTTCTTTGCATACTGCTATAGAAAGAGGGACCCCCTGCTTTTTTTTTTAAACCTAATCGAAGACACTATCAAGTGTAAATATGCTGGAGTTTTTAATAAAAACATGATGGAGGGAAATATTCAAAGCTCAATAATCAGAAGCAATTTGCGTCGTGCGTAGAGATGTGTCATTCCCCCACCCCTGTGGCTATGCTCCGTGCAGGACTGGCTTCGGGGCTGGCAACTTCAGACCTATGGCAAAAATAATGAACAGCAGCGAGGCTTAGAGATAGCCTGAAAAATATCCTGGAAAAGAAAAACATATGCCAAAGAGTGTGGTGTAAAAGTCATATTTCATGCCTGACTTTAGAGAATGTTAATAAGGATTAGAACCATACTCCAACAGAACAACTATCAGTCAAGGCGGGGTAATTAATTTTGCTTCAGATCTCTGCTTGGGAAAATGAAAGCGGTAAGTGTCATTTCACAGCATAGAGATTCCATCACACTAGAACAACCCAAAGAACTTCCAAAGCCACGTACTGAGTCCAGCTGAAAACTAGCAATTGCTGGCGGCCCCTCCTGATCTGTCGCCTTGTAGATTTGGGGATCTTTTCCGAATCATAACCATATCAAACTCTTTTTTTTTTTG